>CM068368.1:36060408-36397755 GCA_034769895.1 Magicicada septendecula | reverse complement strand
ATCCAAACGGCATAGTTGGGAGGGTTTATACTAGGCAGGATACCTCTCGCTGGTTTGCCATCGCCTTGCGAGGGGTAACGGTCGTATAGATGGCCCCGGCGGGAATCGAACCCGCGCGACAGCGTAGCAGCGCCACACCCTAGCCACTACGCCACGACTGCTCCTACTGCTCTAGCAAGCCCTTGAATTATGTTTTATGATGTAATTTCAAAATCGGAGTTTAAGCTTCGCTTTTATTTAAGTTTCCTGATAATGGCTGTTTATTGTTGTTTATTCTTCCGGCTACAATCGGCCAATTCAGTGACGGCTCGTGACCAAAACATCTGGTGGTTATAACGAAAAGACAAATAAGATAGTGAGGGTAGCGTAAAAGTGTTGTAAAATGTCGGGCGTTACCTCCGCGCACTTTTTGTTACTTACTGTTGACTGGATCCTCTGCGGTGATGTAGTCCTGTAACACAACTTAATACTACGTTTTTTGTGGGCGCCACTTGGAATCGTTTGTTCAAGAATAAAATGTGATTATTAAAAAAAATTAAAATTTTTAAATCTTGCTTCTATGAAAAAATATAAACAAGTCAGTTTAGCTTGAAAAAATCAGGTCAGTTTAATGATTCTTCAAAAAACAAACAATCGTCTGAAGGACTAACATTCATATAAAAATTATAAAATTGCAGAGTTACTAAAGAACAAAATTTCACAAGTTATTATTATTATTATTGACAATTTTATATATCCAATCAAGTATCGGCTAGTGTTTTTTAATTTTTTACTCAGTTGAAAAGCATGAGTTTAATACGTGAAAAAATCTTTACTCTCAGGACGTGACTCCTTTGAACTACCAAGACATATCAATAAGACGCTTTACAAGAAAAAATTAAGTGATTTGAAGGTGTGTGTGGCATGTGTAGTACAACTGTGTGATAAATGTAACCAGGTAAAAAAATTGACTTTAATTTTGGTAACTCACGTTCCAATGATTAATTAATCTCGCACAGGACACTCCTCTCGGGTAGTTTTTTCAATCTCGCCTCTTCATGTGTGCACTGAATCTATTTTAAGTCAAATTGCGATTATTTACTATTTCCGCACTTTTTGTGACAACGTTTGGCAGTAGATTATCGTTCAAACCCCGCCAATACACATCAGCTGCTCCGCGTTGATTCAAAATTTGGCCGCCGTAGCGCTGATTCCCCTGCAGTGTCGAGAAAGGCTTCGTGTGTGTATGTTTACGTTAAGGGAATTATTGTCAAGTTAGTCAGTCTATGCGAACACAGCAGAATTCGTTCTCTATTTAAAGTTTTGGTCCCTCCTGGGCCGTTGACGTTCTTGCTGCGTGATTTCTATTAAAATTTGCCGTGCTGCTGCTCTATTTCAGCAACACATTGGCGTAGATTCTTGTAGAGGTTATGTCAGTCTGTTTGTCTATGTACGGGAAAAGCCTTTCTTCGTCTTGTCGATTTCTCGCCTCTCGGTTTCGCCTTAGCTGCGTTGATCAGTGTCGTGGGTGATGCATCTGTTCTGGAGTTCAAGTTTCAAGTGTTTTTGGGTCGAATTTGGTCTCTCTTTTATACTAATTCAGGCTGATTGAGATTGTGAACTTCCGGTATATTTGTGTAAAAATTCTTTCTAGATTGTTCGAGAATAAACGAAATAGAACATCATGGAACAAAATTCATTTCCGTCGAAGCTTTTAGAACAAATTTCTTATTCTTCATACTAAGGATATTTCAAAAATTACTCTGGTATTTATCAAACAGTTTTACATTAGTACTCACAATTTGTATGCCATTATTACATTTAGATTCTCTGTTTTCAACTGAATCTAGTGATACTAATTATGATTGGTTTTTAATTAAATTAAGTCTAATAAGTAACACAATATACAACTCTCACCTTGGGTTGTTGTCATTAAAATTCAATTTTTTTAGAACAAAAATTGTTGTGGAACTATTATGTCTCTTCCACAATCTGAACATACAACATTACTATCTTCCTATAACAAAACAAACAAATTTTAACATATATAATACCTAGATAATTACAATTTTACCTGGCCTCTGTCCATGGCCTAGGTTTTTGTTAATGTTATAACACAATAATTAGTCTCTTTCTTTAACATATGTAGTACTTCACTAGGGTACACTCAGAGTTTATTATATTGTCTGTCTTTTGTGATACCTGGTTACTCTTTACACATATTATTTTTATTACAGGATAACATAGCATCATATTGATTGGTCTTGAGATGCCCTTTTTCATGGTGTGACAAATCTCACTCTTATAAGTTAAATTCTTTTATAATTGACTTTATTTTCAACTGAGTTTGTTCGTTTTTAAGGTATACTGAAGTATTGTACCATTCTATTTTATTTTTGTTAGCATTTTGTAAATATTTAGCCAGATATGATTATTTTTGTACTGGTTGATTGGCTCCAGCCATACATGGTATAGGTAAATATTTTGCTAACTCGATTATTACAATGTTAAAGTTAGTCAAATATATTAGTATAGTCGCTTTATATCATATTTCACCTTTCTAATGCAATTTGGTTGCATTTTGGCAACATTAAATCCATAAATTATACAATATTATATGCCTACCACATGTTTTTAGTTAATACTGTTTTTGGCTATTTTGACTGACGTTTATTCATTTGACAGCTTTCTTTATTTAAGATAAATTGTTCACTTTTGTCTGCTTGACAATTACATATAGTTTTTATTTCAATCTGATAATAATTAATTTTTTTCATGAAATCTGGGTGTTTGGTCTCAAATCCAGCACATTAATATTTTTTGTCATAACAAATATATAATTTTTATTTTAACTTAGATTCTTTCTAATAATGTATTTAAGTCATTTAATACATTTGTTTTATTTACATTACATAATATAATAATGGATCATGCCCATTCAGTCACAAAAAATAGTTCTTAATACTCTATTCAGACTTAATAATTAATGACTTCATTTTGGTTGATTCTGACATTATTCGTCTCTCTTATAGTGTCTTATGGCTTTTTCACTGTTATTCACTTTAATAATATATATGGGGTTTGTGTCTTAGTCACAGTCTGGTCGTTTTTCATGTTAGTAGTAATAATTATTAGACAATATTACAAAATTTTTTAGGACTACTTGGGTTCGATACTGTTCACCTCACTTTCCTCTTATGATAATTGCTATGTAAATGGTTTCCTTTATGGAACGTTCTGTGACGTTACATGGTGTACAAAATAAAAAAAATTAAGCCTCAAGCAACAACTTTAGGTTTTCATTACAATATTGATAAACCTAATTAATTGTAAATGTATAATTCAAATAAATAAACGTTTTTCACGATATTAATTGATGACTCGTTGGGCAATTGGTGAAACTCATTAATACAAAGGTTTTTAAAAATATGTGAACTCTTGGTACGTTCCACAGTTTTTATTTAACTCTGACAGCTGTTTCAGCTTCTCAAGCTATTGTCAAAGAGATCAGTGAACAGCTAAACAGAGGATGTTAGGGTGGTAAACATCTGCTTAGGGCGTGTATCTTGACATGTGTGGAGTGTGAAGATGGAGGGGGGAGGTTGTAGGAGCTAAGTTAAGGTCAAGTGTCTGTAAAAACTAAATATAATCTGAATGCAAAATATAAGACTTAACTAAACTAAATAACAACTTTTAATAAAGGAAATACAACAGAATTCAGTTTGTTCATTTGTTAAACTTTTGTTACTTTTTATTGCTTTTCTAATTTCTAGAATATTATTTATTCTATTCTAGAATTAGAATCTGTTCTACATATTCATAATTGTGCCACCAGGGTTTATCGGTAACTGCCTTACTACTTTCTCTAGGCATATTTTGAAAAGCAGGGTAGACAAGACATCCCCTTGTTTTACTCCTCTTCGAACTTGGACATCCTCTGTTAATTCTTCTTCTACTTTTACTTTACATCTTGTATATTTCAGGGTCACGCGAACCAGATGTATTAATTTGTTGGGTATGTGGAAGCCTTGCAAGAGGCGACACGCTTGTTTGTAATCTACAAGCAGGTTGTGCAGTTCGACATTGTGTTCATAAGATTTTTCAAATATTTGTCGCATCATAAATATTTGGCCTGTGGTGGAACGATTTCTCCTGAAGCTGCACTGATAGTCTCCGTCTATATCTTCCATGAATGATTGCGGCCTTATGCCAATACAACGTTGAACACTTTATAGACTGAATTAAGGAGAGTTATGGGTCTATAGTTTTTACACGTGGCCTTATCTCCTTTCTTGAATACTGGGTGTATGGCACCCATGTGCCGCTCAATTGGCATTTTCTCCTTCTTCCACATGGCTGTTACAAGTTTATGCAAACACCGAACTATGATGTTGTCTACTACAAGTTTCGGCATCTCTGCTTTAATCCGGAGTAAACACATTGTTTAATTCTATCACTGATTGTTTTACATTTTACGAGGTCATCTCAAAAGTAAGTTTACCTATTTTTTTTTCTTTCAAAGAGAAATGGCGCAAACATGCTGACGAAGGTTGGAGAACTTTTATTTGTGTGTAGTGACAGTACTGCTGAAACCTCATCCGTTGCGTAGCAACGTAACAGCAACACGAAATTTAAAATAACGGACGTTCCATTTACCAGCGTGTCCGATTGTAAAGTGCGTAGTGTGATTGGATTTTTTACTACAAAAAATGAATCAGCGGCTGAAATTCATCGTCACTTAAGCGGCCCATCCACTTACAGCTTTCCTTGCAAGTTTCTTGACTGGCAAGTCTTGAGCAATTTCCTTGTCAAGTCTCGACCAATTTCTTCGCAAGCCTCGACAAGGATCCTTGACAGTTTTTATAGTGGGTGGGCGCAACACGGCATGGCAAGGCCAAGAAAATGCTTGCGACAAGGATCCTTGCGGCATTCAAACCGTTTGGATGTTTTCACTGCAAGTCACGTCAGTTTTTCCGTCGCATGTGCTGTACACTACAGACGGTCCGTCAAGGTCACATACGCTTGCACTATTTACAACTCGTACAGTTTGTTTTGTAGGTATTGGTTTGTCTATTTATTTACTGTGAATTATTTATTTATTATTTAACCGACTTCATCCATACGAAGGTAATTTCGGTAACTGTCTGCATCACTTAATCGGAGTTCATCTAATAAATTTACGTGGCTGTATAAGTTCCTTTGCGAAAACCAACTTCGCGACCAAAACCTATGTCTTCTTTTTGGTTTCAAACGCTTTGCTAAAATTACAGCAAAACAGGCTATTTGACGGTTTTGAACGGGAGGCATCTTGAACACAACGACTGAATCACTGCAAGGTTCACTTGTAAATAGATGGGCAGTTTCAAGGACACTTGCAAGGAAATGTGCCGAGCCTGTTCGAGACTTGTAGAGCCTTGCCAAGACGGTAGCACCCTGTTCAAGGCTTGGCAAGCCTTGTCAAGGCTTCACACATTTCTTTGTCAGTTTTACTTGTTAATGGATGGACCGCTTTAGTTTCTGTGTACGGACCTGAGTGCATGACCATTCAAATGGTCCGCCGGTGGCATAGAACGTTCTTGAAAGGGAGAGGTTTGTTGGGCAAACAAAGTTCTTCTGCTCCGCAACTGTTGAACAACAAAGTTGCGAATCACGCAGAATTTGTTGGAGTCCTTTCGAAGGGAGATTTTCGACCATCCCACATATTCACCCGATTTGGTTTCGCGTGATTTCCATGTTTTCTCCCATCTCAAAGAACACCTGGGAGGACAACGTTTCGAAACGGATACGGAAGTGAAACAGGCGGTTGACTCCTGGCTCCGAAATCTGAGCACGCAGTGGTTCAAAGAAGGAACTGAAAACAATGTGTTTTTACGCTACAGAACGTGCATTGACAAGGCTGGAGATTATATTGAAAAATAAGTATATGTTTTTGAATAAAAGTATAGTTTTCTTTTTTATTTTTACATGTGTTTTTTATTTTTCCTAAATCAGGGAAACTTGATTTTACGAGGGAAAGCAGGTTTCAGACTCCTGTGAGCAATAAAGTCAGTTCCATTTCTTCTCTTCTGTCCTCCACTGTAAAACACTACGTGTTAATGAGATTTAATTATGCCATTCCCTGTCCATTTTATATCTTGCACTGCAGGGATATTTATTCTATATTTCTTTAGTTGTCCCTTCATTTGTTTTAATGCTCCTCCAACAATAATGCATCACTAAATTCTCGTCTATTTTCTATCAGCCGGTGGTTTGTGTAAAAAATAAAAACATTGTCTAGCAAACAAACATTAGTCTCCCTCCCCCTCACGCACTCTCTTTCGCCATCTCTCGCTCTCTTTTCCTCTTTAGTACACCACAAATACAATTATATGGAAAGTGAAATAGAGTCGACCGCATGAGCTATCGTAATAACTTAATAAACAAAAATAAGCGTTCTGGACCGAATCAAATAAACAGAGTCCACTCATTTATGTGTGACATCGCTTCGTTGTAATCTTGTTAAATGCTAAATTTTTTCCTTCATATCGTTTGTTCGCTTACATTAGGGTGACCGCACTGCGACGTCTCATGTTGAGGACGACGATTTAATGACTACACAAAACGTTTGTTGTCACATTGGCTGTGGACACATATTTGTTGCGACCAAACATTGTTATCTCTAATCAAGTGTCAGCCTTTAATAATGTAATCGTCGAACAGCACAACATTTTTAGAAAGATTTAAATAAACACGAACATTTGGTAGTTTCACAAAATGTATTGTTAAACTCTGACAATTATTTCATCCGATTAGGCTGCTCTCAAAGAGCTGGTAAGAATTATTTAGTTGTACTTACTAGCTCGTTAAGAATTGCCCTAATTGGCTGAAACAATTGGCAGTTTAATAATAAATTTTGTAAAACTATCAAATGTTAGTGTTTATTTAAATCTTTTTAAGGATAATATTTCGCCAACTGTCCAACGAGTTTCCAATCCATATTGTGACAACAGTTTTAATTAAATTACAATTTGACGTATTATGTTAAAAACTTCAATTATTATATTGAGTGAAACGCTTTTGGAAGAGCGGTAACACTTTTTGAAAGGGTGAAACACTTTCAAAGGACGCCGACAAAACACCAGTGATTCGACTTCAGTAAGCAGTCGCGGAGTCAGTTCGTTATGACGTAGCAACTAACATAGACGCCTGCTGGCTAAAATAAAAAAAAAAAAAAAAACTAAGTTACTCCGTCGCGGTCGTGGAACCGATAACTCAGTTAAATTTGTTACCACTGCGTTTCAACCCTGCAACGTGGTTTTGATGGAATACACTGAAAGTAGAGGCACACACACGCGCGCGCGCGCGCGCGCGCGTCTTCCATAATTGGGCAGAGGCTACTGATCTAAAGACACACTTTAGAATACACTAAAACATGGTCAATTTATTTGATGTTTAGTTGAGAAATGTCATATTCCCCAACAACTATTGAATTATACGTATGTGGAAGGGACGGAGAGGTGTGGGAGTCCACAAAAGCGTTGGAGTGACCAGCTGTTGTCCATTTGGATCGGTACAAACTATTTTTGGTTTACTGCTTGTAGAAGATGATGACGACGATGACGATGATGATGACGGTCGAAGTGTTGTCTTAAATATCGTGGATGACGAAAGTGTCAAATACTGAAGTCTTACAGGTAGTTGAGAAACAAAAAGAACTAACTTTTAGTGAAAGTTGGAATACTTTAAGAATGAATTGCGAGAAATCTTCTTCTTCTTCTTCTTCTTCTTCTTCTTCTTCTTCTTCTTCTTCTTCTTCTTCTTCTTCTTCTTCTTCTTCTTCTTCTTCTTCTTCTTCTTCTTCTTCTTCTGTGACGATTTCAATAATTAAAAATAAAATAATTAATAAATAGGTAATGTAAAAGCTGAGAAATTTTAAATTTTAATAAATCGCACATTTAAACTAAATTTTATCGCTATCATAAATCATAATAATATTTAAGAAAGAGTTTTAATAATAAAATAAAAGGAATGCGAGTGAACAGATAGGGAAACCCTTGTTAATTAACCCTACATAGACATGCGCTAACCGGAATTAACTTGAATACCGACCCCTGAACAAACTAATAATCCTTGAAAATTAATATTAAATAAATAAATAAACAAGACCACAGTAGTGTACTATAATGAAGTCTGTAATTAAGAATATCTTTGGATAATTAAAAGGTCAAACTTTATCCCCTTAAATAGAGGATAAATGTGGAACTATTTTGTTGCGACGCGTAAACTCCGCGCGATTAACTGACCCTTCCTACATAGTAGAGAGTCGAGATGAAGCGCTCGCGTAAGAAACACGCGCTTCAACCATGTCTCAGAAAAAGACAGAATATTTGTATTTAGAAGACAGTTACAACAATGTGTAGCAAAAGTATTGCCAAATTAATGTGGTAGTAGTCTAAATGTTAAAAACCGAAATGCATAAATAACTGTGTAAGGGATGACATCTCATTTGTTTAATTTTGTAAGATGTCTATGTTGTTTTAAATAATATGGTACGAGGTACCAAAAGTGAGAACTTTTATAAACAATAATGTGACGTGCGATCCTGCAACAAACAAGAACATTTACGGCACTTATACTACTAACGATGTTTAACTACGAGACTTCTGAGAACCTCCACGCAACTTCATTATGAACTAACCACTTCAGGAACTTCAACAGGAAAGTTAACTCCACTTAAGATCAACCGCTGACGAACACCATAAGGACCAAGGACCCTGACTACGAGTAAACTGATGGATATGGCAGGTGACACGGAGACTTGTTCTCCGTGATTAATTAAAATTGTAACCAATGAATTATTAAAGACAGTTGAAAATATAAAAAAAATAGAAAGACTTTAATGATAACCACTTTATAAGATGTAGTATGTTTTAGAATTCAAAATATTTGTAGTACCGAATAATGTTGATGTATATGTATATACATCAACATTTGCTTCACTGATACAAATTTTTCGATTAAGTCCATTCTTTAAATGGCCCCCAAATAGTATTATAGAATATAAATAAGCGAGCTTAACTCATAAACAAGTTTAAGGTCCCGGATCCGTGGATAATGCTAGCACTGATAAATCCATGTGTTTTGCCCCAGTTCTTTACCAAAATCTGTTATAAATTGTAATCTTTTATTCAGAAAACCTTATATGGGAATATTTATGTAGAGCTGTTGTAGTAATGATTTAATAAAGAGATGTCGTTACTTTACACTAAAACAGTGAGTGAATAAATCATCAGACCCCCATGTAAAAGTTCCTTTAGTTATAAATACTGCTGGTTTATCTAGTAATTAAAAGTCGATTACGAGTATGGCAGCCCGTGCAATTGATCAGAGGTAAGTATGCACTGGCTCCCGAGGTTATAACGTAGGTGACACGTTATACTTCTTCTTCTTCTTCTTACTGATATAAACCTGTTCTGGCACCCTCATTAACCTCGTATGACCCACGTCCCAGTCCCTATTCCGAGGCTGCTTTGGGTGCTGTAAGTATCTAATAGTTTTACATCAACAGGTTACTTGCGTGTTACACAATTAGATGGACCAGATGCTGTTCTGTTAGGGGTACCGTATCTTAGCCGAAGTGCATCTGATTTGGGCGCTGGAGACTCTCCTTCACCCCCCTCTTTCTGAGATAGGAATGCATCTGTTGTTCTGATACTGGACGTTTCTTAGTATTTGAAGTGCTCACCTATCGACATCGGTGAGCACTCTAAGAGCCTAAGCTATGGAAAATTAGAAAATTAGAATGAAAAATGAAAGACGCTCTAGCGCTCGAATACTCTAACAGCATCGGTGTAACAAAAATCAAGAGTCAGTCAAAAGAGACTAGACAGGAAATATTGAAGAAAGGGATCTCACTCAAAACAAGTTGAAGCAAAGTGAGAATCCATTTAGGCCCAACGGGTTTGCTAAACCCCGTATCCACAAGATGTGGACCCCCCCCCATGGCCATAACTAACAATTCAGGGTACAATAGAAAACAGAAAATTGTTTGTGGGTGGGAAATCTGCAAATATGGAAAACCATTGTACACCCGCGGACTTGTTTAGGGCGGCCGTATCCGAGGTACCCAGAACCACGATGACTGTCGGTAAACGGCATTGTAAGAAGAAGACTGTTTCTGATTATTTTCGACTGCAGTAGTTATCGTACGTACGTTTACAACTTCTTTTCCGTCGGATCGTTTTGCCAACACCCGAGTTGTCTCTTCTTCGTCTTCTTCTTCTTCTTCTGCTGCTGCTGCTGCTGCTTCTTCTTCTTCAGCACTACAGCCCAACGTGAGTCCTGGCTTCCAACACCAATCTTCTCCAAAGTCTCCTGTCCTTTGCCACCTCAGCGTAACCTCCCACATCCATTCTTCTGACATCTTCCAGCACATCATCCAACCATCTTATCCTAGACCGGCCCATCTTTCTGATTTTGTAGACCTGCGCTCTCTGAATTTTCTTTGCCATACGCTGATCGTCCATCCGCTCTAGGTTACCTAGCCATTGTATTCGTTGAACCTTTATAAATCTTACAATGTCTTCGTGATTCAATATCTTATCAATCTCCTGGTTATTTGTGATTCTCCATTCGTCTTCTTCTTTAACAGGGCCATAAACACGTCTTAGGATCTTTCTTTCAAACCTCCTTAATGTTTCTTGTTCCTTTTTCATGCAATTTGACTTTTTACATTACTAGTGCACTTTCCGTCCTATGAAATGGAGCTCCTTAGATATTTATAGGCCTACGAATCAACTTTCACTAGCTTCCTACCGCCCAGAGGTACGATATTTTATAAATACTGTAACCTAATTTTGTCTTCTTGAATAATCGTAACAGATAGTTTAAATGTTGGAATAACTTTATAATTTTCTAACCCTCTTCCTCTCTACCATCTAGCGGCCTCTTGACGTCAAGAAATCAGATGGTAAAGGAAATTCAAGACAAACTGGCCAAGGAAAGTAGGTGCTACTTTTCTTTGCTGCCTATCCTAAAGTCCAGATGTATCCTCCAAGGTTCAGATGTACAAAACTGTATTGCGGTCAGTAGTATTATATGCTTCAGAAGCCTGGACCATGACCTCCGCCCAAGAAGATATGATCAGACGATGGGAAAAAAGATTCTGAGGAGGATATATGGAGGTGAACTAGATGCGGAATGTGGCGGATGAGGACAAACGTCGAATTGTATGATCTACACAAGAAACCAGACATCGTCACAGCAATAAAACAAGGCAGAATTAGGTGGACAGGTCATGTACAAAGAATGACAGAGGAAAGAGCAGTTGGAGGACCAGGAGGAAGAAGAGTAAGAGAGCGGCCAAGAAGAAGATGGGTGGACGATATGGATGAAGATATGAGAATACTGTGGGTCAGAAGGTAGCGAAGAGTCGCACAGGATAAAGAGGAGTGGGGGCACGTCATTCTGGAGGCCAGGGCTCTTCATAAGCTGTAGCGCCGTGGAGTAGTAGTAGTAGTAGTAGTAGAAGTAGTAATATTTACCATCTTTCTCTCTGCGTTAAGACCTCAGGCGACCTTGTGGTCATCCATCCAGCTTACTTGTATTCATGCATGCAATGTTTGGTTGTGTATTCTGAGACTGTGTCTTTAACAGCAACGACTATAATACTGAAGTTTAACATCTTTCTTTCAAACCTTCGCCGGAATTGTCTCTACGCTTTCCAAGCTAATCTCATCAGCGTGATCTCATCAGCTGGGCAAAATAAAATGAATCTAAACGCAATACTAATCGCATTGTCTTGCTTGTATTCCGTGTAATATAAAGTAATATAGCCAGCCCTAAAATTAACCTTAGACCTTATTAGTAGTCAAAACGGTTAAGGTTAACGTTGTATTTAAAAATAATTTCTGTCCTTTGAAGCTACAGGTAAACATGTGTTGGAAAAATAAATTAAGCAAACATTTTAACAAAGTTTGTATTACATTTTTTTCTTTTTGTCGAAAAAAGGAACCACAGAGAACATAGGATGCTGTACATTACGCAGTAGGCTATACTTGACTTTGTTACAAGAGTTTCCGTCTGTAACGTCAAGCACTTACCGTCTCTGTGATAATGCCGAATAGCAACTTGTTAATTAATTTTCTCGTCTGTCGAGAACAAAATCGTCTCTGCACACTTTTATCTCAGCCTACTCACAATCCCAAGTATCTCCTGCTCTCTCAGTCTTATTCACAAATTATTTTTTGCGAATTATTAATTTGTTAACTTGTCTTCCGTAAGAATTTAGCTATATTTTTTTAATATATTGTGTTTACAACAACAACTGCACAAGGCGTGTGGTAAATAAATGTCGAAAAAAGTATGCAAACGTTGTTAAAATTGTTGTCTTCCGGGCTGTAAGGCCGTGGTCCAAAGCTGTTGAATGCAGCAGACGTTTCGGCCGTGCCTTCGACGGCCATCTTCAGTGCTAATTTCGGATAAAAACTGACACAGAAATTACCAAAAACAGATTAGAAATTAGACGAAATTAGAACTGAAGATGGCCGTCTCAAAATTTATTAATAATAAATGTGCTTCACCCAAAATAGTGGATGAGTTCTGCAGGCCAGGGAGCATACTAGTAAACATAAAATACAGGCCTGTGACATACGGTCAGGAAAAATAAACTCTGAGAATTATAAATTCCCATTGAAAATTTCTCTTCTGAACATGCAACCATATTTCACTAAGTACGATTTCAACCGTCCTGCTTAGTTATTAGCAACACGCTTTAATGCACGTAAGACACAAGTGTACTCTACAAACTCGCTGTTAAGATCAAACTGTGTACAGCGGCGGTTAATTACACACGTGTGTTCTGTCAGCTGGTCTCTCAAGTGTGTCGCTGCTATCCAGATGGCAGTAACAAGCACCGAGACTGTAAACTAACTTGCAAGCTTTGCTTCGCTTGTCAAAACATCTACATCAACTCCACGAGCAAGATTCATGTCTCACGTACACTAAACTGATACAACATGTCTTAATATGCATAATTTATATATATGTATAATTGCAAACGTAGTACTTGTGTTCTACTCTAAAAGTAGTTCTTACTTTTAGCCCTGTATCTGGCTAATTGCGCCAGCATTTGACTCACAGCCAGAGAGACCAATGCCATTACCACATTAGATGGTTAGTTTACACTTTAAACAATTCTCGCATTTTACCCTTACTTTGCATCAACTAACACAGTGAAGCGACGTCCATATCTGTGTTTTCACGTAGGTAAAATATGGTAGGTAAGTATTTGCACCTGCAACATCATCATCAACCGTGGCTCTACAACCCTTGGTGGGTCTTGGCCTGCCCCAAGAGTCGATTCCATTCCTCCCTATTGCATGTTCTGGCTTTCCAGTTTCTTATGTTCAGCTTTCCCAGGTCCTCCTCTACCTGGTTTTTGAATCTACTTCGGGGTCTTCCCCTTTTTCTACTAGCCATTGGTTTATGGTAGAAAATATGTTTCGTAGGTGGTCCTTCCTCCATTCTCTCCATGTGTCCAACTTACCTTAGCCCGTATATAGCCTGTGTATATTTAAACCTGTATTCTTCCAATTTATATTCGTTAATACGTTGGTTGTGTTTCACCTTAGATAAGATTAGAATTGCACTTATATCTTCCGTAAGAGTGTAGTTAGTTATACACATTGTTACAACGGTTTCACGGATCGTCGTATGGTACAGTGGAAACAAAATACTGACTCCAATGAAGTCACTAATAACCTGCTTTAATTATCACAATTAATAAATTGTAATCAACAAGATAGTTTCTTACAACAAATCAAGTAAAATTTGTCCACACGCAAATAATAATGTCAACTATAAAGAGTTCCGCACTAATTATAACACAACAACACTAATAACCACTTGAAGGCATTGTCTAATCGCCCGACGTAAACTGAAACAGACCGTCGTTGGATGCTTATATTTATACCCCGCTGAGATGCCACAATAATCTGTCACTTTTTGGATGACGTGTTAAACAAGTGCGCTTTACAGGCGCTCTCAAATCTACTAGAAACAGTGTCGTGTCTGGCCTTGAACACAGTGCGCGGACCGATGCGGTCTGGAACAACCTGGATTGTTGACGCATGATAAGTGTCATGTGATTGTCTTTGTTCTCAAATTAGCACTAGTATGTTCGCACACAAACATTACAGTTGAGATAGCCAAGAAACACGTAGAACGACACACTCCATTGTTCGAGAATGTTCCGTTGCGTAACAATATTGATACAACGGTCTCATGGATCGCCATATTGTACGGTGGAAACAAAGTGAAGTCAGTAATTACCAGCTTCAATTAGACACAAATAACAATGTGAAATTAACAAGATACTCTCATACAATAGTTCAAGTTAAATTTGTAATAATAATGACTCCCATGTGTACCATCGAAGCAGCTTAGGAGTCAGGCAGGGTAGGCTGCCTTATGTGAGCCGTACGGCATACAATGAAGGCAGTGTGGCCAGCATTACGCTTCAGCCGCCCATTATTATCCCCAGGATGTTATCCCTGGTACTCGTTTTCAACAGGCTGAGACGACCTGGGGGCTGAAAATCGCACCTTGATTTTATGGCGCGAGCCAGGGAATCGAACACGGGACCTCTAGATTAGTACCCAGGTGCCATACCCACTGGTCTGCTGAGCCGCCAGAATTTGTCCACACTGAATAATAATGCCAACTATTAAGACTAGCGCACTAATTATAGCACAGTAATCACTTTCCAACAATCACTTGATCCGCACTAAATGAATCACCAACTGTAACTAACTTCTAAGGCGGCCGCTGTTTCTTATATAGTCCGCGGGGGTTCCAGAATAATTTCCCATCCTTTTGAGGGCATACCAGTATAATTTGTTTAGTTACAAGTGCTCTCGAACAGCCTGGAAGGTACATTGTTGCAGCCTTGACCGAGACGCTGCACCTGTTTGGCCAGCCGAGAAACGGGTGGAAGGCCGTAATTGTCGCGACGATTAGTCTAAGAAGCAAACTTATTAACCACAACACAGAAATAAAAATATATAAAAGACATTTAAGACCAGTTGTTACTCATAGAGGCGAGACATGGACATTGACAAAAACGGAACAAGTAACACTAAGAAGGTTTGAAAGAAAGGTCACAAGACATGTTTATTGTCCGGTTAATAGAGGTGACGAAAGGAGAACAAGAAATAAGCAGGATATAGATGAGCTATTGAATCATGTGGACATTGTAAGATTCATAAAGGCTCAACGAATACAATGGCTAGGTCACCTACAGCGGATTGATGATCAGCGTATGCCAAAGAAAATCTTTAGGGCGCAAGTCTATAAGTGCAGAAAGAGGGGCCGACGTAGGATAAGGTGATTGTGGATGATCTTCCAGATCTCATAAGAATGGATATGAGGGGTTACACTGAGATGGCAATGGAGGTTTGGAGACGATTGGTGTTGGAAGATGCTGGCTCACGTTGGGCTGTAGTAGTGAAGTAGAAGAAGAAGAAGAAGAAGAAGAAGAAGAAGAAGAAGAAGAAGAAGAAGAAGAAGAAGAAGAAGAAGAAGAAGAAGAAGAAGAAGAAGAAGAAGAAGTGTAATTAGTTATACATAATATAATCCATACTGTATTACCTTACAAGTGTTGAAGGGTTTAAATGTTTATTAAATAAGTACAGAGAAGTCTCGATTATCCGAGTTAATGTAGACCACAGCTACCTCGGACAGTGAAAAACTCGGATAATCGGGAAAATGAAAAAAAAACATTTTTGTTTAAAATTAGTTTACTATGTTTATTGGTCAATAAAATGCTATACATTTGTAATTTCGTAAACTAGCAGGGCTACAGTGTAAAATAAATGCAGAAAAACAAAACTGACAATAAGAAAAAAAAATTAATTATGTATGGGCTATATGAATACAGTAAAAAGTGATTAAAAAACTCAGTCTTTTTGTTTTTAAATATGCTGTGATGGTTGTCTGCTTCAGTGTAGTATTCGATCTTTGCCTCGCTAGGATGCCTCTACATCTTTTAAATAAAACTAAGTCGGGCGCTTGACTGACGGTTTGCTATTGTACGTATTGTAAAGTCCCAGTTCCAAGGTAGCCAATCAGGTTGCACGTGGAATGGGGGGAGTTGAACTAAAGAATGCCATTTACCGAGGGAATTTGGAGAGGTAGTACCTTTGTACAGGGTTGACTGGGCACTGATCCCAGGTTTGGATGAAGTGACGTTAGTTCCCAAAGGAGCCGTTAGCCTCTCTCTTCAGCCAAGACCGTATTGCGTCGTGAAGTGTCCCACGCTACAATAGGTGGTGCTGTTGATGCAGAACAGTGTGGATCTAGAACGGAAAGTCAAACAATATTCCTGGTGGATAGCCAACAATAGTACCAAGTTAGGGTGTAAAGGAAATGATCTTGGACCGGCCTATCTTTGGAATATTACAGGCAGGAATCTAGTAGGATTTAGTCGGCTGCAATACTGCGTCTTATTGTTATAGGATTATATTTTGCTGCTGACTTGCAAGTACATGAAAGACTAGGGGAAGACCACACTGAATAACATTTTCCAAGAGTCATGGCCCGTAAGGAGGCAGTCCCTTCACATGACTTACCCATCTAGAGGCTGGTATCCTATAACGGAGAATTAATTTAATTTACTCACATCTTTTAAAGAACATTCTGGGAGCATGTGGATTATTTTGTTTACGGTTTCTTTGTTACAGTCTTTCTCACAATTGTTATTTTGTGCTGGATTTAAATGTTAATTTGTTTCAGAAGTTAATTCGGCGAACTTTGGAGGATTTTTTTTGGGAGAAACATTATTCCACGCAATACTACCAAGGTGTCAAACGTTTGGCGTAGTTGAGGCACATGTTAAACAGGAGCCTAAGGGACAGTTTAGAATTTGCAATATTCCATTCACTTCTTCTTCTTCTTCTTCTTCTTCTTCTTCTTCTTCTTCTTCTTCTTCTTCTTCTTCTTCTTCTTCTTCTTCTTCTTCTTCTTCTTCTTCTTCTTCTTCTTCTTCTTCTTCTTCTTCTTCTTCTCCTCCTCCTTCTCCTTCTCCTCCTCCTCCTCCTCCTCCTCCTCCTCCTCCTCCTCCTCCTCCTCCTCCTCCTCCTCCTCCTCCTGCTCCTTCTCCTGCTCCTGCTCCTGCTCCTGCTCCTGCTCCTGCTCCTGCTCCTGCTCCTGCTCCTTTTCTTCTTCTTTTTCTTCAAGGATTAGGTTATATAAACCTGTTCCAGCACCCATATCTTCCACGGACGACCCACGTCTCTTCTACCAATGTTTTTATAGTTCAGTGCTGCTTTCGGCAATCGATCCTCTGTCATCCTTTGCAGATGATTTCACCACTGTCTTCTGTATTTTTTGCTAGGGTCCTACTGACACAGTTTCCGGTCCTTACTCGGAGGCTGCTTTGGGTACTACAAGTTTTATAAAGGTTTATACATCAACAGGTTACTGACCTGTTGCACAACCTCCTACCAGGAGGACCAGAGACTCTTCTGTCAGGGTTACCATACTTTAGCCAAAAGTCCCCAGTTTTGGGGCGCAGGAGATTCCCCCTCCCCTTCTCTTTCTGAGATAGGATTTGGTGGCTTTGTACCAGTTATTCTGATACTGAACGTTTCTTAGTATTTCCAGTGCTCACCTATCGGCATCAGCGAGTACTCTAAGATCCTAAGCCACCCAAAATTAAGAAATCAGAGTGAAAAAGGAAGACACCCTAGCCCTCGATTACTCTAATAGCGTCGGGTTCAGAAAAGAACAAGAGGCAGTCAAGAGAGCCTAGTCAGAAAAGACTAAAGGAAGGGATCTCACTCAAGACAAGTTGAAGCAAAGTGAGAATCTAATAATTTAAAAAATTTATTTATCAACTCGAATATTTAAGAGAAAAACAAATAAAATGAGGCGTTATAATGAATGTACATTGGTAGACTACATTTTATATTGATATACTAAGTTTTATAATATTTACTGGTATTGTGTGGTGAAAATGCTGTCGCGAGTTCAAGTTCTGCAACAAAGTTTGTTTCCAACAATCGCGCAACGCAAATTGGAAAACGCGACCGACAACTGTTCTCTACTCTTCTTCTTCTTTTCCTCCTATACAATGGGGTGTTTGACACTACTGGCGTAAACGTAAGAAAACGTTTGTTGCCCTTTAAGTAGCTAAACACTTTAGTGATTCTGTTGCCGTGAGCACTAAACACGCACAGAAATTCAATAAATATATTTGTTTATATAAAGAGACAATTACAGTAATCACCCATTATAACGGACTAATAGGGGCTCAGAGGAGTCCGTTGTAACTATATATAGCAAATAGACCTTATATAACATGGATATGACTTATTTAAACTATGTGGGTAAACATAAAATCTATTTATTGTATTTATATATAAAACAGCAAAGAGTAGAGCACTATAGTAATAAAAAACAGTTACAGCTTATACAAAATACTTTTTATATAATTGTATTAACAACTTAGTTCATTGTAAAGAACAGTTTATATATTTTACACAAATGGTCATAATTACATTAAAAACTTTGTACAATGCTTATAGCTTTCAAAAAGAAGACAGCTATGTGTCCGAATCACTTATCATATTTACTGGGTTAAAAAAATACTAATGTTTAATTCTGATTCATTAGAGTTAATTTCTTTAATTAATAACTCACGAAAGTGTCACAAGTGATCATAACAAGGCGATATGTTTTCATTTTTGATTGCTGAACATACTCAGTGGCCAAAGTTCAAGTGGTATTATACTTTGCTCACATGCTCCAGCGTTTCTAAGCGCTATTTTTGAGTCTGATTGTCTTCAATTTTTCAACATTCCATGTTTCTTATAAGTTGTCCGTTATAAGCGGGGTCCATTATAACGGGGGATTATTGTACTAAAAATATGCAGGGACTCGAAACTCTCGTTTATATTGCCTATAGGCAGCGACGTCTTAGAGATTTCCGGTAGGCTAATTCCTCAAAATAAAATAATGCTCTTATACAGCAAAGTTCCTAGGAAATAATTGAATAAGAAATAAAGTCAAAAGAATTAAATATGACTTTATTTACGCAAATTGTACGCATTTCTGACGAAACATACGCAACTACGCAACATATATAACGACATTTAAACGCATCTGTGGAACGATTCACAGGTATCTGAAAAATAAAACACGGAAGAATACCCGAATGAAATTTTACAAAACTGTGGGTGTCGCCACATTCCTGTATGCTAGTGAGCCATGGGCTGCTTAGAAGCAGCTGACATTTCTAAGAGAGACGCAAGGTTGTTTTCTCCTGGATCGGAACGAGCACATTAGGCGGGAATTAAATATTGTATCATTGCACCAGAAGATTGAAGACTACAGAAGGAGATGGTGTGCACACTTGAATCGCATGCCTGATATCCGTCTACCCGTGGGTGTCTTAGGTTATCACACTAATGGGAAGAGAGATGTCGGTCGACCGAGGAGGAGATGGGTTCCGGGACAGATCTAGGGCCTTACCTTTGGAGTAGTGATGCTGATGATGATGCTCACATAACCAATATCACTAATTGTTTATTTCGCCTTGTAAGATTATATTTTTAATTTTTGACATTAATTTTTTAACCCTAGCGGGGGGTGGGTGGGTGGGGTTAACACCCTCCAAAAGCCTTCTCGTTGAGCCACTGTTATAACATAACTTACAAGTTTCATGAATAAATTACTTTTTTTATGAAACTTGCAACTTTTGTATTTGGCTAATTGAACAGCTGATATGAAATAATATGGTTAGATTGGACTGGAGAATTTTAATTAAGGAAATCCGATGAAAATATGCTGTAACAATTCGATGAAAATAAATAAAAGAAATCTCATGTTGCACCACTGTATAAGAAAATTATGATTAAAATAGTAGCAAACGGACTAACGGGAGCAAACATTATGTTACGCGCGCGCGCGCGCGTGCGCGTGAGAGAGGAAGAGAGATAGAGGGGGATAGAGATAGTATAGGCTACTCTGTAATTGCAAGCGTAATGATACAAACCAATTTTGAACACGTGATCAATCAGCTGAGTGACTGACCTGTTTCCGAGAAAAAATATATTTAGTTTGTGTGTGTGTGTTCGTGTTTACGAGTGATCTAGATTTAAGCTCTCTCTGTAGAAAGAGTTTTTTACTACACTACTGTAACCTGTCTGAAACGCTACCATTTAGCCGTGAAATCAAGTTAGCACTCGCTGATAACGTAGGATTGATTAGATTAACTAACTTCTTTTTTTAGCTGAGCATCGTAATTAGACCTTTCGCTGCCGAACCCAGTTTATTGTTAAATTAAATAATTAAACATTTCCTCGTTTCTTATTTTCTAACATTAGTTTTTTTTAATAAAATTAAACACTTAAAATTTCAGAAATTGTCCGTCCTCCAAATACGTATTTTACATTAAATTTTTGTTTGACAAACATATTATTATTGGTATCCAAGTCACTTTGTTATTTATAAATTAATAATTACCTTATATCCGTCATGTGACTTTGTTTTATTGTTTAGAATTACCCGTTTCGGAACATATGTTCCAGCATCAGATTCCTTTACTCAGTGGAGATCGTCGAACGTTAAAATCACATACTCAATTGTTAACACACGTCAGTATGGGTGCGCACCCTACGGAGGTTGACCGGATACAATTTATTAATTTATACATTTTTGTTGCTATCCATTTGATAACATTTTATTTTGAATATTACTGCTACGTAACGTTCTCGAATTTTTGAGAACGTCGTTGTACAAGTTTCTCGGCTAGTGTAGCAGACGCAGTGTCTCGGTCAAGAAATTGCAGTCAAGTAGCCTCTAGACTGTTCGAGGCTACTTGTAACTACGCAAATTATGCCGGCACGCTGCCAAAAGAATGAAAAATTATTGGCAATGACCTATATAAGCAACAGCGACCGGCTTAGAACTTAGGCCTACACTTGGCGATAGTGTAGAGTGCGGATCAAGCGACTGTTGCGGATTAGTGGAAGTTGATTATTGTGTTATAATTAGTGCGGAATTCTAACAGTTGACATTACTATTGTGTGTGGACAAATTTAACTCGAATTATTGTATGAGAGTGCCTTGCTGATTTCAAATTGTTATTTGTGACTAAATAAAGCTAGTACTGTAATTAGTGACTACATTGGTGTCTGTATGTCGTTTCTGCTGTGCAATACGACGATACACGACACCGTCGTGAGGTTACAATCTGAATGAAAAATAAAATTACTTGTAAATATACCGTTCGGTGAACGCACTACAGCGCTCCTTTCACGTTCCTTGTATACAGATCTTGTTTCAGTTGAAGAATAAGTGTTACAGCCAAGAATACAGTTTTGTTGCATTTATTATAGAACTGTAACTTTGCTGTGTAATCTTAATATTTTTTCTTTTTGAAATTAAATTCTTCTGTCACGATAACTTTTGAGCGCATCAGCCAATTTTTGTAAAACCTGACACCCGTGTTTTTACAATTCAGTTTTATTTTATTTTTTTTTGAAACTTTCACACATGTAGGACGTAATAAAATGTTTGAAAGGTACAAAATACTTCATAAAACTTTATGTCTATAAAATAATTTATACTTTGTTTTTAAAAATATTTGTCATGTTTTTAATATCAGATTTGTGTGAATTAGTTGAGTGCTGAAGGCTCTAAGGAATTTTTAACCGGAAAATATTTTTCTCACCCAGTGTGAGGGGCACGGTCGTGTGATTAAAACACCTTGTAAGGAGTCACACATGTTTTTTTTCCATTTATTTATTAGCAGTCCAGAAAATGTCACTTTTAGTGAGCTAATTTGATGCAGTGACAATGCTAATTTTTGCAATGACTCATTGCAGTGTTTAATATTACATGGTGCGGTGTACAGATGACAAGCAGCGGTGTCTCCCCTTGTTGATAGTTACGTGCTGACGAATCAGGCTTTCGCTTTGGTTGTTCCTTAACCAAATTATTACATATTCTGGCCATCTCTTCTTTAGTCTGGTTGGTGGGTAAGCTACCAACAGTGGGGCGCAGTGGTGTAACTACGGAGGGATCAATCCCCCCCCCCCCAGAGTAATTCCAACATCACTTCACGCAGGCCTATTCCTAAGCCAGTTCCGTGAGTTATAATAACGCTTACGAATAGCTGTATAAATAACTATACGGGAAGAATCTTGAATATCTCATTTCTCGTGTGGAAAATTGGAAACCCAACGTCGAGCTAATCTCGTCCTCCCCTCCTCCAGGAGCAGTTCCTATTTACACCACTTGTGGGGTAACTATCAGGCCTCTATATTACACTACGCAACTGATTGCATACAACCGATTTCAAGGCTACGTGAAACTAGTTGCAGGGTAGTAAAAACAGGCTCCAACTGCTCTGCAATCAGTTGCAGAGTAAGCCAGTCGTCTATACTACTATTACAAAAAGGTATAGTTTGTTTGTTATGTTGTCCGGGGTAACCTCAGAAACTACTGACCCGATAAAAAAAAATTCTTTCATCACCGTGTTCCTTAAAGTTTGAGAATGATTTCAGACATAAATCTGACATCAACGACTTTAATAATTTTCAAGAACAGAAAGTTAAAACGATCCCATGTCATGAAATTTCTTTGTTAATTTGCGTGTAGTGAAACTTTCGGCATGCGACAAACTTGCGTTCTCTAAGATTTAGGTGTTCGTTCTGTACTATATCTATGTAGGGTCAACAAGTAAAATTTAGAGAAAATTCCAAATTTTATTTTTGTTTTTGTTTCAATACAATTCTCTTTTTTGATTTTGAGATATTGGCGTTTTGTAAAAAAAATTGTATACGTTGATTCGGTTACCATGTCATGAAATTTCTTCGTTGTCCACAGAATGCGCGCGCACGCGAGTTGCATGAAATCGGTTGCATAGTGAATAGGTTACATATGAATCAATGCCCTACATCGAGCGCGTGAAACTAATAGTTGCACGAGCAGTTGCATGGCCTGAAACTGTCTTGCAATTGATTGCAGACCGTGCAATCGATTGCAGTAGGTGTAATACACTACATTTAAACCAATGCCTCACAACTTTTTCTGTAATCAGTAGCCTAGTGTAATAGAGACTTTAGTACCGTATTACAACTAAAAAGAGCTTATAGTTTTCTTGTTCTTTTCCTTTTCTCCTTCCCCTCTGCTTTATAAGTTAGGCAAAAATGCCTGTCATTTTACATAAAAACAGATTGATATTGTTATTACCCTGTAAAAGGTCTTCCAGTTCACGGTTGACGTCTTAACGTCCCGAAGTCTTAACGTAGAGGAAAAGAGGCTAAATATTATAAAATTATAAAGTTATTCCAACATTTAAACTATCTCTTATGCTTATTCAACAACACAAAATTAGGTTACAATATTTATAAATATCGTATTTCAGGACGGTAGGAAGGTAGTGAAAGTTGATTGCTATAAATATCTAGGGAGCTCCGTTGCATCGGACGGTGTGTGCGTTAGTAATATAAAAAATAGAATTGCACAAAGAAAAAGGAACAAGAAACACGAAGAAGATTTAAAAGAAAGATCCTAAGACGTGTTTTTGGCCCGGTTAAAAAAGACGACGAATGGAGAATCAGAAACAACCAGGAGATAGATGAGCTATTGAATCATAAAAACATTGTAAGATTCATAAAGGCTCAACGAATTCAATGGGCGGATGATACAACGGTTACCTAGAGCGGATGATCAGCTTATGCCAAAGAAAATCCTGAAGGCGTAGGTTTATAAAAAGAGGATAAGATGGTTGGATGATGTGCTAGAAGATCTCAGAAGAATGGATGTGAGATGTTACACTGAGATGGCAATGGAGAAGAGAGTTTGGAGAAGATTGGTGTTGGAACCCAGGGCTCACGTTGGGCTGTAGTGCTGAAGAAGTAGAAGAAGTAGAAGTAGTAGTAGTAGTAGTAGTAGTAGTAGTAGTAGTAGTAGTAGTAGTAGTAGTAGTAGTAGTAGTAGTAGTAGAAGAAGAAGAAGAAGAAGAAGAAGAAGAAGAAGAAGAAGAAGAAGAAGAAGAAGAAGAAGAAGAAGAAGAAGAAGAAGAGTTCAAGCAAGAGAGGATTTTTTAAGATCTCTACTAGATCTAATGGGGAGGGGCATTCCTGGATCTCTTCTGGGGTGGAGAAACGTGTCTCGGAAACCTGGAGTTCGAGGAAGGTGGAGCTACCTTGAAGCTTCTGCGATGTTGTGGTGGAGATGGACCTTAAAATACCATGGACGGAAAGAGCATCTTATGATGAGATCCTGAGAAGAGTGAGTGAATAAAAGTATGTTGATTTATCCACCTTGGAAAGTACAAACTATATAGTTGGTCGGCTGCTGCTTTATTCAAACTGGTTTACAGCCTGATTGAGGAATTGATAGAGAGGCGTAGTATGAAGGGGATACCCAGGTAGGAATACATGGATGGGGTTAAAGAAGGAAGAATGCATGTGATGATCAAGAGGCTGTGCAGAGAAAGGAAGACATTCCTTGCCCACCTAACTCTGGGTTGAGAAGAAGAAAAAGAAGAGAAGAGCTTTATAAATAATTTATGTTCTTTGAGTAGACACACGAAATTTAATTAACTAAAAAGGAATAAAGTACGTCTTTCTTTTCTTACAAGAAAATAAATGTAACGATTTCGAAACACGGGACATAACCGCTTGGGACGCACAAAATTAGTCACTGGAACCATCTTGTCACCGCGACAAGTTAGCACTTAAAATTACTTTTCAACTTTAGAAAGATATTTTATTCAATTATTTAAAACACAGCAAGAGAAGATTTCAAGTGTTTTCTGTGATGACTGCGGTATTTTATGATAATGCGACAACCAACTTGCTAATTAATTTTTGCAACTATTTGACAAAATTGTGACTGCGTTCGTTTACACAGCCTGACTCTTTCCATCTGTGTTGTCATTTTCTGTCTGATAGCTCTGCCTCGTATCTTTAGATCCCTCCACGGCCGTATATACGGGGTAACGATCTTGCCTGTTATTCGGGTTCAAGTTCCATCTATCGTAAGGCCAATTAAGTATTACAAGCAGTCACTGTGTTTATGTTTTTCTGGAAGCACACTCTGTCACAAATATAACACACGTGTCCAAATTCATTATTAAAGACAGTAACGTATATAGAATTTGGCTGGGGGGGGGTTCGGGGTCGGTTTGGTTTCATAAAAAAGGAGAAACAAATTAAGACTAATCAAAAGAATTAATTTTATCTGATGGTTTAATGCATGCCAATTGCATGCATGCTTACTGTTGAAAGATTCTGCCATTATTATCAATAATTGTTTATAATAAGGCTGCGTTTGTAGAAAAGTGTGGCTACTAAAGGCCCTACTCACAGTCAGAGATACCTAGTGTACGTGTGAATGAAAACCGCAGTGAACTGTAGAAGAAGTCACGTTAACTTCACTGAAGGTGATTGTGGGATGAGGTGTGTAGATGGAGGCATTTGTTAAGGGATCTTGTTTACGTCACCTATAACTTTCTCAAACACACTGGCGTATCTAGAATTTGGCTTTGGGGGGTCTGGGGTCGGGTCGGTTTCATACAAAAGAAAAAACAAGTTAAGACCAATCAACATTACTACCATTAAAGTGGCTGAAACCGGTCCCATTAAAGTAAACAGTAATAACACAAAAAATACGCGTTATTGAAACATTGTTACAAAATACTTATTGACTGAATTGATTTTCTTATAGCCTATTTCATATTTAAAACGTACACGCTAATGGTGTGTAATAAGCCTGTTTGTATATTTAAAAAGCAGCTACTACTATATTAGCGTACACAGTTGAAAAAATAAAATAAATCAGCATAAAAATTAAGAGGTTAACAAAATTCGTCAACTTTTCGACCCTCGGGGGGGGGTTCGAATCGACCCCCCCGTAAATACGTCCCTGATTAAAGAACATGCGCAAAAATCAATCGACTGACACACTCGCGGCGCCGGGCGCTCCTCGTCGTCCAACTCGATATCGGCATCGACTCCCATCACCTCCATTGCATCTCTCTCGACGTTTTCTCCGTTGTCCACTACCATACTGATGTCGGCAGTGGCAGACGTACTCGTTTGCGGCGCACGGCGCTTGGCTGCCCCGTCTTTGAGGAACTGTTGTCCATTCCAGGCTTTTTGGATTCATTGAGACCTGTTATATTCTTTCGTATGCGTTCACAATACTTTTGGGCACGTCTAGCGTCTACATTTTGCCCAAACAACACAATTTTCGTGACTTCACACACGATTATTCACTACTTGAAAAAGAAGAAGAAGAAGAAGAAGAAGAAGAAGAAGAAGAAGAAGAAGAAGAAGAAGAAGAAGAAGAAGAAGAAGAAGAAGAAGAAGAAGAAGAAGAAGAAGAAGAAGAAGAGGGAGGAGAAGAAGGAAAATAGATCTCAGTGGTTTACGCATCTGAGCCGTGTACAGACAACAATACACTCAAAAAACTTTAAGAAATATTATTCTTGCCAGTTAATACCGCACGGTGACGTAGAAAACAAAGTTAAAAAACAACTAGAAGCGTCGATCATGTTGCCGATTGCGCTATAAACGACTCATTACAAAACTATGCGGTACTATAATGCGCTAAAAATGGCACAGAACTCTAAAAAAATGTCGTAAAATTAACGATGCTTCTTAGGATGTCGGGATTGCTTACCTTGACGGGGGTAACGCTAGGCAGCGAGATGGCTATTTTATAGCGATACAGATGCGTGCTTAGCGAAATGGTTCGATTGTTTATTTTTTAAATTGTGCAGTAGTAAACTTAATTACTTTACCAATTAATACTAATTGATGTGAATAAAGAGTCCAACTGCGTGGTAAAAACTAGAAATTTCCTAGAAGGAAATAACATTACTTCCCAGGTAAGGCTATATGATATGATTGAGGGCAAATAAGGTATCTCAAACAAATGATCGACCTAACAATAAAGGAAGGCGACGGGTCACCCGTGAGGGAAATACGGAAAGATAATACCATAGAAGCAACTAGAGAAAGGTAAATTATTTTAGAATAAGTCGTGGCAATGTATAAAACGGAATTAATTACTATATATGACTCAAAATCTCAACACTGCAAACTAAACTGAAAGAAAAGAAAGTAAGTTAATAAGCAATATTGTTTTCTGTAAATTATGGATAACTGCACTTATGAAGAGTTAAATTTAAACGTGCTGTTGTTTGCTGACGACTTGCTTGTACTTAAAAATACAGAATCTGATTTGCAAAAATCTGTTTTTTAAGATTCATCAGTTTGCAATCAATACAATATAAAAATCTCCACCATGAAAACAAAGCATTTCGAGGCAAGGCGCCATTAAGAACAAAAATAATGATTAGTGATGGAATTCTAGAACAGGTGAGCTGCTTTAATTATCGGGAAATGATATTGGCTATGACAGGAATTATGATGTTGTTGTTAAGTTAGGTAAGTTCCAGACGATGTGTGTAGGGACAATCAACCGTATTTTTAGAAACAAGGTGCGTCGGGATACAAAATCAAAGTTTTACGAAGTTAAGGCAGTCCCTTATGGGTACTGCCTTATGGGTGTGAATTATGGACAACAACCAAGAAACAAGACAGTGAAATACACGCCTCGGAAATGGCGTCCTTAAGAGAGGAGTTAAAAGGAGTTGACCGAATAAAGAATAAGGCCATAAGAGAAGAGTTACAAGTTTTTAAGTTGAATGAAAAGTTAAAAGATTACAAACAACGGTGGAAAGAACAGTTAGAAAGAATGTCAAATTCCAGACTGGACACACAAGTCCGGAAATACAAAGCTATAAGATACATGTGTGTGGGTAGACCCAGGAAGAGATGGCTGGAGGTTTTCTGAAGGCTGAACAGGCAGCACCTTGCCTATGCCGTGTTGTGAAGATGACGACGACGACGATGATGATGTTGATAAAGAGTTAAGTGCAGTTTAAATAGAAGTGATTAATAAAATTTTGTAATTGATTGACCGACTCTGGTGTTCAACGTAATTCATCGCAGTAAAGTTCACATCCGCAGAACAATGAAATTGGCTCACGTTGGTCGTTTACAAATTTTAGTACCGTCGTAAATATAAAAAAAAAAAAAAAACTGTAACACGTTTTAATAAGTATTATGATTACTGTACTTTCACTTGTGAAAAACTTACGTTTCTTATTGTTCTCGAACGTTTCGGTGTGGTGTACACCTTCATCAGCGAGGTTTGAATACAGAGTGTCGAGAACAATTGTAACGGTTTATTCACAGGTTGGTGGGATGTGTGGGGGGTTTTTGGTGGGAGGGGGTTAGCGCTGGCATTCAAAGTATAGTTTGGTTTGTGTATGATTGTGTCGAATAGTGCGTGTGATTTAAAGTGTAGTTGGTCATTTAATATGTTGTTTGGTTGTAGTGTGTAGTGTTTATATATTTCATACTGTTCAGCCGTGTTGAGTTTCCTACTTTTTGGTAAGTAGTGTAGTATTTCGAGGTTGTTTTCTATGTTGGTGTAGCTGTGGTTTTCAGTCTGTATGTGTGTGGCGAATGCGGAGTGTATGTAGTTATTAGAAAGGGATTTTAAGTGTTCGGAAAATCTTGAAGAAAAAGATCTTCCCGTCTGGCCTATGTAGAAATGGTTGCAATCACTGCAGTTTAATTTGTATACTCCTGTTTTGTTGTATGTGTCAGTGTCTGTGTTTGTATCGTTTATGTGTTTTTTGATGGTGTTGTTGGTTCTGTAAGCTATTTTGTAATTGTGTTTCCTGAATGTGTTGGCGATTTTGTGTGTGTTGGAGTTGTAGTATGTAAGTGTGATTTTTTATCGCTATGTATTTGATTGTGTTGAGTTCTTCTTAAAAAATGGATACACCCCCGAGTTAATAAACAATCTACACAGACACATCCTAAACAAAAACATCAAAACACAAAATACCAACAACACACAACCCAATAAATACATCACACTTACATACTACAACTCCAACACACACAAAATCGCCAACACATTCAGGAAACACAATTACAAAATAGCTTACAGAACCAACAACACCATCAAAAAACACATAAACGATACAAACACAGACACTGACACATACAACAAAACAGGAGTATACAAATTAAACTGCAGTGATTGCAACCATTTCTACATAGGCCAGACGGGAAGATCTTTTTCTTCAAGATTTTCCGAACACTTAAAATCCCTTTCTAATAACTACATACACTCCGCATTCGCCACACACATACAGACTGAAAACCACAGCTACACCAACATAGAAAACAACCTCGAAATACTACACTACTTATCAAAAAGTAGGAAACTCAACACGGCTGAACAGTATGAAATATATAAACACCACACACTACAACCAAACAACATATTAAGTGACCAACTACACTTTAAATCACACGCACTATTCGACACAATCATACACAAACCAAACTATACTTTGAATCCCAGCGCCAACCCCCTCCCACCAACCCCCCCACACATCCCACCAACCTGTGAATAAACCGTTACAATTGTTCACGACACTCTGTATTCAAACCTCGCTGAGGAAGGTGTACACCACACCGAAACGTTCGAGGACAATAAGAAACGTAAGTTTTTCACAAGTGAAAGTACGGTAATCATAATATTAAGTGCTGTGAATGAATAGGATGAACCATCCAAACAACTGTTTTAATAAGGCACAACTTTTAAGAATCAAAGCTTTGGTGCTTTCAAAAAGAGTTGTATTGTATTGTAAATCATGTAAATTGTTTCAATATTTTCTATAAAAATAAATTATTAATTGATCTTTAGTGAGAATTGAACAGTTATGACTGTCACGGTACTTAGCAAGACGATTGGTTAGGAAAAAAAAGATTTATGGCACTACATTTATGGTAGTTAACAAACAGCTGTGTTGCCCGAACTTCAATGGCAATGCACTTTATCCAGTAGTGCAATATTTACGAGAGGAGCAAATGTGTGTAATACGTGTGTCAAACGGGGTTTTGAAAATCGTTTATACAAAATGCAAAATACAATGTTGACGCCAGCCGCACCGAATGAATGGCTTTAAATATTTCACCGACACTAAAATGCGGCGTACTGAATACTGAAAGCGATGTTGTCGCTGTAACCACGCGTAGAATCGGTTCACAGTTATCGAAACATGGTCGTAAAACCTACTCTTCAGTAGATATCTGACCACTTTTATAAACCCAACGACTTGAAAGGCCAATCCAAGTAAACGGGATATGGAGAATGCGTCACATTGAGGAGCTATACAAGCTGTCTAAAGACAATGATCTGGCCACCACCATCCAACTGCATAGATTGCAACTAGCAGGACAGACACATCATTAGGATGGAAGACAACCGAACACCTAGGAAGGTACTATTTAGTCAGTTCGAGGGTAGAAGGGCTGTCGGAAGACCCAAGACACGCTAAATTGACGCAGTGGCGAGGGGTGCTGAGTTAATTTACTTAAAATAAAACGATGGACATCGATCGCCAAGGACAGGGAAAAATGGAGGCGGATGATTATGGAGGCTAAGGTTCGACTTCTGACTGTGACAGCATAGAAGACTTGAAAGGCCACCTTGACGGTTCAGTTAAACCAATAATGTCTAAAGTAGGCGAAACAGCATATTTCAAAAATTAACGTAAGAAGATAGGGAACTTCAGTGGCGGCTGCGGGGGGGGGGGGGGCAAATTTTTTGAGGACCCATAAGTTACGTACTTAACAAAAGTGATCAATCACTGGCAGAAACAAAATTATTTACCGTAAAATAATAGTAAAAATCGGTGTGGAGAACCATACATGACTTCCACGTTCTAAGATTTAAATTAAAAATTTTTAAGTAAGAATTGAAAAATTTGGCAAGTTTTACAGATTGAAATGTAGTATTTCCATAGCAACTACTTCTTTGTTGCCGATAAAGTAGTACATATATAAAAAATCGGTATGTAGTTATATATACATGACTTCCATGTCCTAAAATTTATATTTAAAATCATTTAAATATTAATTAAATAAGTGGATGCTTGAGTTCTGAAAAAATTACGTATTAGCTAAAATGTTACCACCATGTCAGGTGGATTAAGACTATCCTCAACCTTCGTGAGGAAGGATTGTACTTTTGGATAAAATGTCTGTAGGTCGAACGAAGAGCTAGCTAAAGGTTGCTGCGATGTGATTCCTGTAATGAAATTGGACTCTCGCTGCGAGGGGCCGAGGGATGTCTATAGTGTTATCAAAGTCTTTCCTGTCAATACTATACTAGTAATTTTTCTTTTTTAAAATCGAGTCTTGATTTCTTTCTTTCCATTTGTCTTCAGATTTCCTGAACGACTATTCTGTTCACCCGTATAATTATAAATTTCTCGCAAAACATTTCTTCCTTAATACGTTTGTGTCTCCTGTTTAACACCCACCATTCTGATCCATGTCATAACGCTATATTCCACACAGGCTAGTAAATAACTAGCCATCAGGGAGGTCAAAATATTTTCAAGGAGGGGCAAACAATTTTCCAAAGGACAAAAAAATTTATATATTTGTCATACATACACACATGCACATATTAGTTTATAATTCTCATATCATAATAGAAATAAGTACACAGATTGTATTAATTGCTTTAATACAACAACACTGACCAGCGATCCACAGGTAACAAATCGATGTCCACATTTTCGGCTTGCACGCGTTGTGTTGGTGTGGGTTTCGGCACTTTTCATTTAAAAAGCATGCAATCATAATAAAATAAACATGAGAGAGGCCAGAAATAACGCGAATTTTGTATGTGTGTGTGTCCTGCCGGTGTTTTTATTGCGGCAATCACAATAATAAAACTTTGGAAAAGTAAACATTACATAATTGAGATATGTTTGGCTGCCAGGAACGATATATTTTCACTCATACGTGATTTAAATTAAAATGAAAAATATAGAATTTGGTTAAAGTGAAATGAAATGTTTCCGTAGTAACTACTTCTTTGTTGTCAATAACGTAGTACACATTTAAAACTTATAAAAATTTACCTCCTCCATCAACTACCATTTTAATTTATAAAAAAATTGCCCCCTCCCCCTTCAACTACCCTTTTCATTTTTAGATATTTCATCTACCTTTCTACAGTGGATTATTATGACCTTCTTTTCAGGATACTTTATTTATCAAAATTAAGGACTTTACTCTTGTTAAAACGTAAAACGTTGCAGGTAAACTACCCCTTTCCCTTAACCAATCTTCACCAAAAACAAAAGACCTTGAGTCCTCTACAATTCAGAGCTGTATGCAAAAAATTATTTGATTCTGTTTGAATTTGCGGCTGTTATCGTTTGCCATACAAAAAGTTCTTCACACACACACACACACACACACACACACACACACACACACACACACACACACACACACACACACACACACACACACACACACACACACACACACACACACACACACACACACACACACACACACACACACACACACACACACACGCGCGCGCGCGCGCGCGCGCGCGCGCACACACACACACACACACACACACACACACACACATTTCGAAAAAGGACTTTTCTTCACGTTTTCAGGGTAGTATAATCAATATCAGCCCTTATCTCGAACACGATTTTTTTCGCCATCACCATCTTACGAAACATGGAAGTAAAATATATAGGCCTATAGAAAATTATAATATCATAATTTACAAGAACCCGGGTAGAAATATACTAAACGTATTGTTAATATTAGAAACCTTACTTGTAAACTACCTATATTTAAATAAGTCTTCAAAATAAAATTATTTATAACCCTAACTGTAGTTCAGACCCGAAACGTAAGTACTAAATCAATTGTATGCAATGTGTATTACTAGTTGTCAATGTTTTGCAATCGTCCCTGTTCTGTAACCACACACTGTCTGATAAAAAGAAACTACAATGACAAGATGTACGTTCTTGACAGTTGACGGAAACATTGATTGGGCAGTTAATAGACAGTTGTGCTGTCAGGAGTAACACACTTGGCGGGCGGGCGTGCTTGAGGCAAAAAGGCAAAGAATATATACATGTTTATCATATACACGTTTTATCCCTGCAAGTGTTATTTTTATTACGAGGTTTGGTCAAAACGTTCATGCACATTTTGTTTATTTAAAAAATTATGCCTTAATTCATCGACACTTACGAGGTTTGATCAATAAATACGCGAAATTTTCGTTTTCCTCAAAAAATCTTTATTTATTCATCGATATTAACTTTGTCCCCTTCAAAGTAGTCCCCATCAGATATAGTACACTTGTGCCAGCCCTTTTTTTCCAATCTTTGAAGGACTTCTGGAACGCAATTTTCGGTACGACGTTTAGCTCCTTCAGCGATTATGGCTTTATCTCCTCAATGTTGGCAAAACGTGGTCCTTTCATGGGTTTTCTCATCTTCGGGAATAGAAAGAAGTCACAGGGGGCGAACATGGAGGCTGAGACATCATAACGGTGTTGTTTTGCCCAAAAATTCATGAACAGGCAGTGAATAGTCAGCACGTGCAGTATCGTGGTGCAATTGCCATGAATTGTTTCGCCACAAATCCGAGCGTTTTCTTCGGATTGCTTCACGCAAACGGCGTAGAACTGTCAGGTAGTACTCCTTATTGACTACGACCTGGTGGCAAGAACTCGTGGTACGCTGTTTGCCAGAAATCGAAGAAAACTGTGAGCAGAACCTTCACACTCGATCGAACTTGACAAGCTTTTTGGTCTTGGCTCTTCAGGAAGTATGACGACTGGGCCTTAGTTTCGACGTCATATCCTTATACCCATGTTTCATCACCAGTTATGACCCGTTTGAGCAGTTCTGGATCGTCGTTGACTTCATTCAGCAACTCCTGAGCAAAGTCCATTCGGCACTGCTATTGGTCAAAATTCAACAATTTCGGGACAAAGTTTGCTGCCACATGTCTCATGCCCAAAACATCCGAAAATATTGCTTGGGATGAGCCAGATGATATGCCAATATCATCAGAAACCTCTCTGATAGTGATTCGGCGATTGTCCATAATCATTTTCATCATTATTTCGACGTTCTCATCGATTGTTGATGTGCTGGGCCGTCCAGGGCTCTCGTCATCTTCAACGTCTTCACTGCCCTCTTGGAAACGTTTGTACCACGTGTAAACGCTTGTTTTATTCATAGAAGACTCGCCAAAAGCAACATTCAACATTTACAATATGGGGCTCAATTTATTCTATTCTTAAAGGAAAATTTAATGCAAATTCTTTATTCCATTTTCTCCACAAATAAAAAATCACCGAGCAAGCACACCAAAACACGTGTAACATTTTCGACAGCCAACAATGAATTAAGCATCCAATAAGGCCACCAATGTCAAGACACGCCAGGAACAAGGGTACCAACACAACAATAAAAAATTATGCCAATTAAACTTATACAGCCCGCGAAATTAAAAAATTCAGCGTATTTATTGACGAAACCTCGTATATTGATTCCCTTCAAAGTAGTCTCAGTTGAATGGAACACGATTAGCCAGCCGCTTTGCAGTCTTCAAAATATTTCAAGCATGCACTTTTTGGTACGGACTTAAGCTCGCTTAGCGATTCTCGGTTTACGTCTTCAACGGTCGCGAAACGTTGTGGTTTTGTGGAAATTATCACTATTGGGAGGAGGAAAGATTGCTTTGGGACGCATCTGGTGAATACGGCAGTTGCCGTCTCATCATTATGACGTTTTCTTTTGCCTAGCCTGGCAAAATTCTTAACAAGCAATGACTTGCGTCCAGGCGCATTATCGGGCTGCAATTTTCGTAAATTTTCTTCCGTAGATCTGGCTGTTTTCTACGAATAACTTCATACAAATGGCGTCAAAAGTCCGAATATTATTCTTTATTTACTACTGCGCCTATCGATGAAATTTCGTGGAACGCAAAAACATAATCTTCATCCGACTACCACGATCTTCAACTCATTTACGGAGTCTTTGAAGCTTGTACACCGCTTGTTCACGCACATCAGTCTCCCTAGAAACATTTTGAACGCGTTTACCAGGACAGAGCAGTTTATCTCACAGTTTACACAAAATTTAATCCATGTTCTTTAATCTTCCGTTGTAGAATAACAAAAAAATCGTCTAATACACTTAAGAACGACTTAGTCAATTACCTGTGAAATCTAATCTGTGCATCAAATAGGGCTAAAATTTTAGATGATTGTTACCAACATGTGTACTAACATCACATAAAAACAGTTTTATCTAAAAATATCGGACACTTGTAGCAGTGGAAACTGCAAAATTGCACGGACGTTTTGATCAAACCTTGTATTTCAGCCAATACACAAGTACGGTATAGTTGTAAGTGATGTCAATATCCGATGTCACACAGACCGATTTCAGCTCTTGCAGATGATGTATCTAGGTATCCTAGGTAATAGATAGGGTGGATTCTGGTAACATCGTCTACGTGAAAAATGTATCCTTGAATGGATTATAATCCTCATGTCCACTGGATGATCACAGAGCATCCATGTTGAACGATCGAAGCGAGTTCTCAATTTCAACTCGGACCTTTTAGCATTTATCTGTTTGTTTATCTAATTGGGACATGCGTCACGATAACCTTTGAAACAGCAACCGATTTTCATAAAACCTGGTATGCTTGTCCATATTTTTGACCTACAGAAGCCTTTTGTTTTTGAGATTGATATTCCAAAGGATGTGGCGAACGGAAGGCAAAAATATGAGAGGGTCAAAATTTTGAAAAAATCGCAAAAGCCCATGTGGAGCGTCAGAGTAAAGTACATTTTAACCAGAATACAAATTTAGTGTTCATTTTTGAAGACTTAAAAAATTTGGGACTCAGGGGACAAAAAGTCGGATGAAATTTTGATAAAATCACAAAAATTTATATAGCGTATGAAATTAAAAAATTTCGGTATGGAGAACCATACATGACTTCCATGTTCTAAGATTTATATTTAAAATCATTTACGAAATGAAATGTTTCCATAGAAACTACTACTTTCCACTTATTGCTTCAGCCTTAACCACAGTACTGTGGTCACTAACGTATACCACCACACGTTATCGCACTCGATTTTCACTGATGATGGCAGTCGACGGCACTGCCGAAACGTCTGGTTTCGCAGAAAACTTTGGACTACGGCCAAACAGGTCGGGAAGGAATTTTAACAACAAACTACCACTTTGTTGCCGATAACGTAGTACACATAAAAATTATCCCCTCCCCCTTCATCTATAATTTTCATTTATAGAAAATTACCCCCACCCCGTTCAACTAGCCTCTTCATTTATTGATATTTCATCTACGTTTCTACAGTGGATTATTAAGATCTTCTTATCAGGATACTTTATTTATCAAAATTAAGTACTTTACTCTTGTTACAACAAAAAATGTTTCTGGTAAACTGCCCTTTTCCCGTAACCGATCTTCACCAAAATCAATAGGCCTTGAGTCTTCTACAACTCAGGCACATATGTAAAAATTATTTGATTCTGTTTGAATTTACGGCAGTTATCGTTCGTCATGAAAACATTTCTCTTGTTACAACATAAAATGTTGCAGGTAAACTACCCCTTTCCCTTAACCGATCTTTACCAAAATCAAGAAACCTTGAGTTCTCTACAATGTAGGGATGTATGCAAAAATTTATTTGATTATGTTTGAATTTACGGCAGTTATCGTTCGTCATAGAAAAAAATTAACCTTTTTATCACATAAAACGTTGCTGGTAAACTACCCCTTCCTCTTAGCTGATCTTTACCAAAATCAATAGGCCTTCAGTTCTTTACAAGTTAGGAGCGTATGCAAAAAAGTATTTGATTCTGTTTGAATTTGCGGATGTTGTCGTTTGCCATAGAAAAAAATCTACAGACAGATAGACAGACAGACACACAGACACACAGACACACACACACACACACACACACACACACACACATTTCGAAAAATGATTTTTTTTCATGTTTGAAGGTAGTACAATCAGAATCTGCAATTATTTCGAACACGATTTTTTTTGCCATCACCATACTTCCATTTCCTTACGGGACATGGAAGTAAAACAAATTTAACTAAAATCTAAATGTTGTTGTAATTTTGGAAAATTTAAAAATTTTGGAATGCTAGTGACCAAAAAGTGGGGAAAAAGTCTTATAAATTACGAATTCCAAGTGGAATACCAAATAAAATAAAATTTAGAAATAGTGTACGACTTTGAAAATTAAAAATATTTTTGACTTCAGTGTCCTAAAATGGAATCAAAAGTTTGAAAAAATGATAAAATTATAAAATTATAAAAATCCAATCGGGTATCAGACTAATGAGATATTTAACAGAAATCTGATTGTTTGGAATTTTTAGCGTTTATTGTATGATTGGCTCTACCATTGTTACTTTACTAAACAAAAACTAGTAGGAATTTTTGGGATTTTTCTGATAATTGAGAAATTATCTATTATCAAAACTCATCCGATAATAAATGAACTTCGTTCAACATAATGAGAGTTCTCCAGCTTAGGAACATCATAGTAATATCAAAATTTTTATATTTTCGTAACATATTAAAGTATGGTATGACTACAGAGAACATAATATTGTGACGTCAATATCTAGCAATCCTAATAACTTGATTTTACAGTTAAACAGAAAAATTCATTAATTAACTGCGTATTGAAATTGTAATAAATTATACAACACGGGCATCATGATCTGTAAAGTTACGACCACAGATAATTAGAGAAAACACTACGGGCGCGGCTTTGATACTCACATTTGATGTACTGTTACATACGGTATGCCATTAGCGTCCCAATTAATTTGGAGAGAGCGTTGTGTAATGTGTAATGTGTAATGTGTATTTAGCGTTAACTTTATAGTAAATTTAAATATTTAAATAACATACAAATAAGTATTACATTATTAGCTCCTGATTGCGACGCTACATTAATAGCTGAAGCTTTGCATTATCAATAACAAATGTTTCACATAAACAAGAGAAAAGACTGGCCAGCCAGTGGGGGGGGGGGGGGGGGGGGCAGTCGACAACTGTAACCAGTTCTCCTCTCTGTATTATCTACCCGAACGGGAGACAAAAAAATATGTGACGCTAACGTTTCAGTTTTAATTGTTGTATCAATGTTTTAATTGTTGCAAGGACGATTTCCAATTCAAATCAAACTTCATAGGCCCAATACAGAGGGAAAAAATTATCCATGCTTATTTCAGAAAAACAAATCAATGCTGATATCTAAGGACTAATTAGATGTGGATTAAGTTGTAGACGGAAATATTATAGGCCAAATTGTAAAAGTTAAATACCTTTAACAAGCCATAACAATACCATACAAGCTGACAAGTAATGGATATTTAGGAAAAGAAGCACAATATACACTATAATACACAATACAATACACAATACAATATACAATACCATATACAATACAATACCATATACAATACAATATACAGTATACAATACAAAAGTACAATATGTCCGGGACCATTAGGAGAATTCTAAAATCAGTAAGTAACAGTTCTACACGATGATCGGCCCACCTCACACTTCACTACGAGTCTGAGAATTGGACTTTAATGAAATTCCAGGACAGTCGTAATCTAGAAGCCAATTCTCGCGTACGTGGCAGGATACAGGATATACTCTTCAAATCCTAAAAGAAATGTCGCTGTACGGAAGAACTAAATATTATGATATAATCAATAAGATTGCCTTATGGTTAAAATGGTTAATGGTTTAAATGGTCAGTGTGTTAAAACGGTAATAACAGTTCAACCGCATGGACAACCGTCACATCTTCGAACAACTATTGGATTATCAGCCAAAAGGTCGAAGATGTGTGGCGCTTTAAAGAATTATGTCTGCTTGGGACCGTAAGAAAACCATTTTTGGTTTATTCCTTGGTGAAGATGAAGATGATGGTGAAGTACAATATCAGACAGAGAAAGGCGACTGAACCGCACCATGCTTAAGCGATACCGTGTGAAAAAGGCAAGTACTTTAGAGGAGAATCAAAACAGTGACAGACACTTTAAAAAGAAGACTACGAGCTACGTCAAAGTTCAGAGACTAATATAGACCGCTAAATTAGAATATTACTGAAAACAGAAAAAAACCTGGACGGACGGACTGCAGAATGATCAGGTCAGATATTCTGATGTGTAAAAGATGTCAATGCATCGGAATAATCAGAGGAGACTGTTGGCATTCTACAGTGATATGAGTTCAGAATATGAATTCAGTATCATTTGCAAAGAAGACCCGGTCGGACATGCGCTCGTGTTGCTGGACGATTGCTGTGGGGGGGGGGCACCGCATAGCTAAGCACGTACAAGAGGAAGACTGGAAATTCAATAGACAGACGAATTCAGTATCATTTGCAAAACAGAGACCCGGTCGGACGTGCGCCCATGTTGCTGGATGATTGCTGTGGGGGGGGGGGGCACCGTTTAGCTAAGCACGTACAAGAGGAAGACTGGAAATTCAATAGACAGACGAATTCGTTACTTTCTGTGGTATATCGTGCTCGACTTTAATCGGTTGCACTACAGGCAGAAATGAATAAGGAAAGATGGCAAGAACATGTTTCAAAAATGCAGAAAGAAAGAATTCCAAAGCAGCCCTTCAATTATCACCTGACAGGTAGACGAAACGTGGGAAGACACATGGTGAAGCCGGAACAGACCGGAAAGGTAGAAGAAGAAGATATCGTGGACGAAGCTGGCACAGAACAGAAGGGAGTGATTGAGGATTTTGTGCAGAACTCTGCACGTACTTGTCGACTGTGGTCGGGTAGTGATATTACTGTTGGTCGATGTTTCTACGGAGTTTGTGAAAGTACGTGTGTGTATTGTGAAAGTGTTTGTCGAGGATTCATACAGTGACTACATTACAGTGAGGAACAGATTGTTAGATTATGGGATACGATGTCTTGTCCAGTAATAATAAACATGATAAAGGTTTACTTTATCTAGGGCGTCGAATATACTGCACTAAACAACAGTCTCTGCCTAAATCTTTCTGATACTGTCCCAATAACCGTATCCGCACCTATTTCGATATTTCGATTATGCGATTATTGGCATCGATATGTAGTTATTGCGTATAATTTTAGTTAGTAAATAAATATCGTATTTGTCACTCTACAATTGACACTTTGTTGTGTGCGGACGATCAGGCTATTCTATCGGACTCCGAAAAGAGATTGCAGATGGGTGTACATTTGTTAAATGGAATCTGCAAAGACTCTGGATTGCAGATATCCACAATTAAAAACAAGGTGATGGCTTTTTGTGGAATTGATCCCGTACGGGCAAAAATTGTTATAGACGGTACTGTCCTGGAACAAGTTAGCAGTTTTGAATACCTGGGCTACAGTGTGTCTTATAATGCAAGCAACGACGTTGTGAACAAGTTGCATAAGTTCAACCTTACGTGCGGGACCATCAGGCGAACCCTTAAGTCAGCAAGTAAAGGAACACGTCTAAAATTCTACAAGGTGATGGCTCTTCCCACACTTCTTTATGGGTCTGAGAATTGGACTTTAACGAAAGGCCAGGCCAGTCGCATCCAAGCGGCTAAAATGATATTTCTCAGGCACGTGGCAGGGTATACTCTCCATGATCATAGAAGAAACACAGATATAGGGCAGGGACTGAATATTTTGAGTATACGCGACAGGATCGCCCAGTATCGGCTGAATTAGTGGCAACATCTTTGCCGAATGGATGACTGCCGCATCCCCAAACAACTATGGAACTCTAAGCCGAGGGGACGGAGAGGTGTGGGACGTCCGAGGAAGCGCTGGAGTGACCAGCTGTAATATTTGCCTATTTGAGACCGGAACAAACCATTCTTGGTTTAAACCTGTAGGATGATGATGAAATACATATCGTGAAAATGTTTTTGTGTATGTTATAAAATAGTTTGTTGACGATTCCAATCGTGTTGTATTGACATATTTTTTAAGAAATATACTGGTCTTCCGCATTAACTTCGTTACACCTGTCTCCCTCTGTTGGTAACATTGAGAGTTTGTACTTAAAAGATTTTATTTACGTTTGTGATTTACGATATTGAGTTTCCAATGGCAGTAATCAAATTTTAACACGATTGCAACAGGATGTGACATGTAAAAAAAGGACGCAGAGATTTACACACGCCTGCGTAACTTGGAAGCGAAAATGATTTTGAGTCAGTATATAAGGAGATCTGAAGAATTGTTTTCTAAAAATAAAATAACTGTAATCACGACTGAGGTTTTGATGTTGACACCAATGTGTGTGTGGGCGCGCACGCGCGCGTTAGTCATGATATCACTCCAAAATTTATAATTTTGTTTTTCAAGAATATATTACAAACATCAAAAGACCTCTATTTTTCATGGCGTATTTCAGGAGGGGGACGAACGGGACCCGACCCTCCTCCCAGAGACTAAAAGAGTTGACAAATTTTGTTAATCTCTTAATTTTAAGGCTGTTTGATTTTATTTTTTTCAGCTGTGTATACTAATATTGTAGTAGATCTTTTTTAAATACACAAACAAGTTTATTATACAGCGTTAGGATACACGTTTGAAATATGAAGTAGAGGAAAATCAATTCAGTCAATAAATATTCTTTAAAAGTGTTTCAATAACGCGTATTTTTATTGTGTTATTACAGTTTATTTTAATAAGACTGATTTCAGGATGTTATCACGAGTTTTTCAGCCACTTTAAAGGTAGTAGGGGAGAGTGGGGTAGCACCGATCAGCGGGTAGCCCCGATCAGGTCGGTAACGAGAGTACACTGTAGCGATATCAGTTGAATGCTGAACTCTAGCCAGTTGCACAGTGAACTAATTATAAACGACCGCTAACGATTTCCGCCATTGTACTTACAGTGAATTACAGAAGTGTGTTTTAGAAAAATTTCGTCTTATTTCTTCACATCTTTAAAGCAACGTAATGATATTTGCACTTAAACTTTGAATTATTTAATTGTACAGATGTATTGTTAACGTTTTCAGCATTATTTGAATTCGTTATTTACGGTTTTAAACTAACTTACTATAGTCTCAGGTTATAAAACTCAGTAGTATACGCGGTGGGGTAGCTCCGTCAGTAGCAGGTGAGTGGGGGAATGACTATCAACTGTACTGAGTTACACCATACTGAGTTAAGTACTATTAAATACTAACGCGTTGCCCTTATATGTTCGTGATACTTTCCGTGGAGTAGCTAGGTTTTTTTTTGAGTTTTGTACTGATTAATAAAAACTTTTTTCATTATGGCGTATCTTAATTTAAAAGTTATCCTCGGAGTCAAAGATTGTCAATATTAGTGTCTTTTGAATGAGAAACTACAGTATTATAATGTGTATTATAGGAAAGATTTTTTATGGAGAAAATATATACACAAAAATTAAATTGCATTATTTCCCATATAAAATACACAGGATATAGTACACTGGCTTATGAACTAAAAAAAACCTAATTTTTTAAATTTATTTTTAGACTTAGAATGTAGTAAGGACCATTTGTAGATATAAGTAACATTATAATGTATCTTTTATCAATATATCATTTGCTTTTTACATTGACAATTTTTTTTTAATTTTTATTTTTTCCCATTTAATTTGCATAGGAAATCAACTGATCGTCATTACCCCGCGGGTGGGGGAATACCGATCAAAGCCCATTTTTTACTTTTTATGCAATAAGAAAAGCCCCTTTCAACTTTAACGCTTACAGTGTATAACTAATAATCTGCTCTGTTATATCAACAATTTTTTACATTTGTTTGTAACTTTTAGCCAATTCTTCAATTTTTTATCGAATTTCTCCCTTAGGTGATCGGGGCTACCCCACTCTCCCCTAATGTTGATTAGTCTTAACTTGTTTTTTCTTTTGTATGAAGCCGATCCAACTCCGCATCCACCCAAAGCCAAATTCTAGATACGCCACTGATGTGCAGCCCTACGATATTCAGAATGTCTATATGAATGAATTACGTACAGCCTTCATATATCTGTAGTAAGTCTTCGGTTGAACAGTGTTCAGATATATTTAAACGAAATATTTTAAATGAAATATTGTTTTTCTACTTCCGGATATGCCAATAATAAATAGACCGTGTAGCATAAAAATGCATATTTTAAAACGTCAGCGATAATAGCCCTCAGTCTGTCTTGTAATTCCATAACAACGTCTACATGCAACACACATTACAGTCTCTTGTTTGTGCCGTCATTTGTACAACTAACTAAAAGTAGGCTACTCAACGTTCTGGCTGTTGACTAAAGTTAATAGTACTCGACTTTAGAAAAAATAAATATTTTCATCTCTGGTGCTTGATTCAGAAAAAGGTCATGAATATTTTCTGTAAATAAGTCCTTTTGCGTTAGGTAACTCTCTTGACATCTGCAGTCACAGACAACGTCACGCACTGCACTACCTTCTGCAGCGAAGAAGACACGGGCGATGTCCGCGGGAACAAGACTGGCCTCGACGTCATTTTCCGGGTCCGTCGCTGCGCAGTTTGGTGGCTGCTACGGAAAACGGTAGGCTGTCATTAAATTTTAAATATTTCTATTCTTTAAAAAAGTATTAAATCTATTCTTAAACTATTTGAATTTTGATGAACTAAAACGAATACAGAAACTTTTCCTTATTGCATGTTTTAGAACTTTCGAAACCGTTATTGCAGAGAAAATTTTCATTTAAATTTTAACCTTAGGAAAGGAATATAATATGAATAGTCTTCAAAAGTTGAATACAAAAAATAATATTTTTAGGCACTTTTTCTGTTTAGAGAATTTTAATGATAAACACAGTGAATACGTATATAGATTGTTTGAAAAATTCATTACTAACCAATTTTTACTGTTTGAAAATTAAATCAACTACTGTTGTATTATATTATACACATATTACCTTACAACATTAAACAAAAAAAACATTACAATAGTTATTTGACCATGGACATATTAACGTTGATTATGAAGTAAGTAATGTTTCGTTGAGTGTAGGAATTTCTATAGACTGTAGGTGTAATGTTGCATAATCTTGACAATTTTAATGTTTTTTAATTACTTGTATCAAAAATTGTATAAAGAAGTAGATCAACCCATATGTGAATAATAATAGAAATTTTCTATGTAAATATTTATATGTAAATATCCCAATATGTAAATATTCATAGATATTTTCTGATTGAAAATAAGAATTCTTAGAATCTAAGTAATCTTAGATTTTCTCGTTATAAAAATTATTGTAACTCGATAAGTCGCCTGAAAACAGATTTCGTGGGGAGGGGGGAACTAACACGCAAACGGTAGTCTTAGTCAGTGTAATTCAGTGTAGACTTATTTGGAATAGGTTAAAACTAGAGAAGAAAAATTGAAAGATGAGACTTTCCTTTAAGTTAATTGCGAAGAAGTTTCAATGTTTTTTATTGCAACAAATAACAATAATATTGCATGTGTTAACGTCAAATAAGTATAATTTTAAATAGGTTGAATTTTGTGACATAGGCCTATTTATTTATTACTTTTAAAAAGTTTGAAAAACTCGTATTACGTTAATTTAAACAAAGGAATTGTAGCATAAGTTACTTCGTTAGCAAGGTCGAGTGGTGTATAACCTTGTACAATAAAGATAAAACCAGTTCCCGGAATTGGAGGGGATCGAATCTACTGCACTACGCAACAGTCTCTGCCTTAATCTTTCTATATAGTGGTGATTTACTGTTTATAAATACTATCGATTTTGCTAAAAATTAATTAATTTTATATTATATAAACAAACATCGATTCCCGTGAATTAATAATAAATACGTAATTGCGAGTAACTTAAAAGTTTAACGTCAGAAAATATTTTCCTATTCAAGGCGTTTTCAGCATAATCTTGTATCTTGTTTAATTAAATACGGAACCCTTAAACGGAATATTATAATTAAAAAAAATCGTTAACTCGAAAGACACAGAAATTATTTATTATAAGTCACAATGTGTTCTCGTCAACAGTAGGTTGTTAAGTAACTCTGTATCAAACTATTTCCTTACAAAGGAAATATTAAGTATATTTTATTATTTCGTTCAAACATTACTTACATTGTAAACACACTAGGACACCATATGGAAATTAATTTATTTTCATTTTAACTCTTATATTTTGTGGAAAAATAAAATAATTGAAATCAAAAACATTAAAAATAATTTATACTTTTCAATAGCCCTAACAAGGTTAAATTTTGTGACACCCAACAACAAGCATTAAACATTTTTCCTGTGCTTAGTCGAAAGTAAAAACATTTTTGGAACATATTTTGTTCAAAAATGTATGTAGAAACAAAAAGACATGTTATATTGTTTCAAAAACTGGTACTTGATATAGCTGCTAAATAAAATGAAGTATTGATTGTTATGTAAGCTCGTGTGATGCTTGTTATTTATAATGTACTTTATGGTAATAGTTTCGAATGAGTACCTGAGCTTTGGCAGCCACAAAACTTGCAAAAACAAGATTGTTTTTGTTTCTACGTAAACTACAGGTGAAAGGTAAATGCGGACGTGAAAATTCGCATAAATTTTTTTGTTCAGAAAATTTGCAAAAAACAATTACGAGATCCAAATAATATAAAACGCGGTTTTGTCATTTTCTACGTGGACTCCACGTCTAATTTAGCTGCGTACGCGGTAAATAAGGTAGTTTTTTGACGTAAGTAAGGTAGAATTGACTAATTATAAGTATGCTACTACTGACTCGGAACACTACGTGTTTTATTGGTAAAAATGTTAAATTTTTACCTTATAGTCTGAACCAGTTTTTGCTTATTATAAGCTTCGTCGAGCCTCTGACGAAGCTTATAATAAGCGAAAACTGGTTCAGGCTATAAGGTAAAAATTTTACATTCTTACCAATAAAACACGTAGTGTACCGAGTCAGTAGTATTAGACTTATAATTAGTTAATCAACGGACACGTCATGGACAACAAAATCCAAGAAGTAAAATTGACGTTGTTAGGTTAACATGCAATCTAACCTAACTACTAACCTTTCTTACTTTTTGTGAAATCCACGTAAGAAAAAAAAATCATGTGCTCGAAGTAAGGCGTTGCAAACCAACTTCCCTTACCTGTTACTATACATGTCTCCCTTTTTTGTGTGTGGCAGAACCCGTTTTCCACTGATACTCGGTGTTTGTGCAGATCACTGGAAAAACAACCAACTCAAAGCAGCATTGTCTTTCAATGATGTATCGCTGTAAGTAATTACGCATTTTTTCGCAAATTGAAAAAATAAAAAGTGCGAATTTTTTGCGTCCGGTCCTAGTTTTGACCTGTAGTTTACGTAGAATCACAAAAAATCTTGGTTTTGCAAGTTTTGTGGCTGCCAGAGCTCAGGTTGTCACTCGGAACTACTACTATTAATTTAAACAAAAGAATTTTATTACACAGTATTAGGTGAGGCAGTAATTTTGCAAACATTTTGGCAAGTTGTTAGTGTACGGACTTTATTTTTGCGTGTAGTGCACAAAACGCGGCTTATGCAAGTTTTGTGGCAGCCACAGCACAGATAGTGACCAGTGGCGTATCCAGAATTTGGAATTGGGGGGGTCCGGGGTCGGGTCGGCTTCATACGAAAGAAAAACTTTTAAGACTATTTAACATTACTATCTTTAAAGTGGCAGGAAAGCGTGTGATAACGTCCTGAAATCAGTCCCATTAACGTAAACTGTAGTAATAACGCAATAAAAATACGCGTTACTGAAACGCTGTTAAAGGATACTTATTGACTGAATTGATTTTCCTATATTTCATATATCAAACGAAGGCTATACCCCTAACGCTGTATAATAAACATGTTTCTACATTTAAAAAAAAGAGTTACTAAAATATTAACGTACACAGCTGAAAATAATAAAATAAAACAGCCTAAAAATTACGAGATTAAGAAAATTCGTCAACGTTTTCCACCGTCTGGGGGGGGGAGTCCGGTCCTGCCCCCTCCCCCGTAAACACGCCCCTGGTAGTGACATCGAACTATTCCCTTGGCTGCTAATTATGTAAAGTTTACGTTTATTATAATTTAAAATATAAGTTTTGTTATAATTGTTTTTTAATGTGTTAATAAAGAGTAACAGTATAATAACTTAGTGTGGAAACAGAAATCATTAGTGTAACAGGTTTTATCAGCACTTGACTATGTCAATACAGTTTTCGTTAAAATTTGAAATTTTTAGAACTTTGACTCCAATGATATAAAATAATAATACCTATACAATGTAGTTATAATATTCACTGGTTAATTGTTAGCGTCTATTTTAAACATTAATATAATTAATATATTATTTACAATATTTAATATATCATTTAGATTAACATAACAGCAAAATTTTTGATATTTATAGGTCGACTTTACAAAAAACGAGTACTTTTTAAATTCGACTAGCACTAACTAAATTTTAAATTAATAATTATTATTATTCCGGCTGTACAATGTTTACACATTTTCCGGAACCAAAGATTACAGAAGTGATTGAATTCTCATTTACCTTTATTGAATCGATCCGGCTGAAATCTGTTTGGTTTTTTAACATTTCTTTTTTCCAGTGAGTGGGCAGTTGGCCCATTGCATTAACCCCTAATCTGGAGGACCAGGCAATTTTTAATGAAGGTTTATTTCCTTTAGCCTTTGATAAATATCCAAACTACAAGGCAGCAGCTGCTAGTTTTGGTCCATCCCGGGCATTTTTTAATTAATAAAATTACTTAATTCATTTACTTAAACAAAATTTATAGAATATTGCCGTCCTTTAATAACGTTTCTTGATGTTTAAATGTGTGTTAATTAGTTATCACTTGTTTTATTATTTTAATAAACGGCTTTATTTAGATAATAAAATCATTTGTTTTATAATTTTGTTAATGAATAACGTAACACTATATTATGTACTGCTGTTGAAATACAACACAGTACATAAGAATGAAATAATAATTTTAAAATAGAGAAGATATAAATTTAATAGTATTATGATCATATGTTAGGATTGTAAACGAAAAAACTGATTTGTGAGTCACAACCAACATAGAGGTAGACTCCAATATTAGATAGAACAGCATTAAGTTATATATGTTTTGCCAAGTATTATATTAAGTTGGAAATAAATATTAAAATAAAATGAAAGAGTAATAAAATTATAATCTAATAAATACAAATTAGAATGAAGAATGTTAGAAATCAAATAAATGTATTTAATAATAATTAGAAAAGTTATATGTTTTTAAGAGTTATATGATGGAAAGTTGTGACGAATGAAGTTAGGTATCTAAATGGCAAATTGTAAATTGTTAGATTTGAATTGTATTAAAATGAAAGAAAATTTTGTTTAGTCTAAATTTATATTTCAGAAGATTCACATCAAAAAGTCAATATTTATATTTAAGAAGAGCCACATCAAAAAAGTCTAATTTTATATTTAAGAAGAGACACATTAAAAGAGTTTAATTTGTATAAAAAGTTTAATTTTGTATTGAATAAAGGAAACCTTTAAAGGAAGGGAGTTAATATTGATATTAAATTTAATAAACAGACGAGAGTATAAATCTATAACATTGAAAGAAGCACAATTAGTATACAACTTAATAAACAACAATATTTCAAGAAGCCTAAACATATCATTTAGAGAACGCCGAACTAAAAGAAGAAGCCTGTCCTGGAAGATAGTTTGAGTGTCAATACAATAAAATTCGATATTCCGAAGAAGTATCAAGTTAGTAATCATAGAAGAAAATATAATTCAACATTGAATCTAATAAGAAATCCCAGAGAAGGAATAGATCACGAATCTTAGCATTACCTTTAAGATAATAAACATCAACTAGAATTGAACCCGTTGCAGTTGTGAAGAATTCAGAGTCAAGCTATTTACATTTATATGGTAGATATTCTTACCTTGTTATTTATTAAAAATTTATACACTAACGTTATTTGGTACGGATTAAAGAAAAAAATAAATCATACACAGTATTAAATAATATAAATCAACTTAATAATTAACCCTGAGATAGAGTTTTCTTTTCATGTGCAGATAGAAAAAAGTAATATCTGCAATTAAATATTTTAATTACAATACTTATAAAAAAAATAAGAGCACAACTAATTACGTCACCAACGTGTGGCATATAAGGAATAAAATATCTGCAAATAATTACAGTACAATATGTAGTGTAACGAAAAAGTTAATAACAGTATCATCAAAACAGTATGTTATATACAATATAGTATGTTAGTACTTACAAAAAATAAGATCAAATATGTCGGAGATTGATTCCACGGAGAAGTTTCATGTAAACAATACTTTGTAATATAAAAGGTCAAGTCACTAAATCAGCACACACATTGTTCACCGTTAAGGTACAGTTACTATTGACACAAAAATTGTGTTTTATTTAATATTAGATTTTTAGTAAAAGCGAAATAACTAATTAGGTTTGAGAAGTTAGAATACAGTAAACTCAGTCTAAAGCACAATGTAACAACTACAGCTCAATAAAACATTTTGTGAAAAATATTTGTTAAAATATCACATTAGACTTCACGTTGTACTATATCGACCTATCATAAAATCGTTAAAAATATTGCATAAATCATCACGAATTATTTTATTAATTTGCCACAGTAATTTACAAATAAATACTGTTTGTAAATAATTTTCACCACTGCTAATCCAATCACTGAATCAGTTGTAAGTCACACTATTGTATAATTCTTTACATATATAAAATTTATTAACTGTTCTCTTTTATGGCACGCAAAGAAGGAAATACATGACGGAAAATTAAAGTATTATTATTATTATTATGTAAGTGAATTATAAATAAATTAATGGATGAACTTTTGTCTACTACTTTAGTTTTGATCATTTATAATTTTGTACTGTCCCAATAACTGTACCCGCATTCTTTTCGATACTTCGATTATGCGTTATTGGGATCGATATGTACTGAAAATCGCATATAATTTTAGTTGGATAATAGAAATCGTGAAAATTAATTTTTGTATGTTATAATATAGTTTGTTGACGATTGCAATCGTGTTTTATTGTCATATTTTTTACGAAAAATGTTTCTAGCAATAATATAACTCCGATGTGTGTCTGTGACTCCAAAGTTGGCATTGTTAGGTTAACATGCAAACTAAAATTACACATGGAAACCAATATGGCTTTAAAATAATACTCGCTTTTTGTGAAATCCACGTAAAGAAAACAATTCGAAGTAAGAATCAGTACTTATTTCGTTGTACTTCCTTGTTTTATTTTTGTTTGTTAACGTTTATCATAATGTTTTTGTATCGTAGTGTAGTGTATAGTTTAATGTAATGTGTGTATCTGTGACTCAGCAATGCGTATATGTAAGTACTATTAGTTATTCTGTACAACACAACGCCACTGTTAATAGCATACAACTTATATATTATAATTATAACTCTCATTACAATTATATACTCTTAATTTATGTTGTAGGCATGAATATGAGATAAAATAAATCTCGAAACGTCGCATAAAAACTGCATTTTTATTTGACCGGAACTCGGCATCAACTTGAACAGCTGTTACACGAGACATTAAGCTATTAGAGAGAGAGAGAGAGAGAGAGAGAGAGAGAGAGAGAGAGAGAGAGAGAGAGAGAGAGTGAGAGAGAGAGAGAGAGAGAGAGAGAGAGAGAGAGAGAGAGCAGTGGAATAGGCGTGTTTATTTCATTAGTACCATATAAAAACCCTACCCGAATCGTTTGAGCCTTTACGAATCTTACAATGTCCTCACGATTCAATAGCTCATTTATCTCCTGAATATTTATTATTTTCAGTAAATCGTAGATAGCTGAAGTATTGCTAGTGTTCTGGCACGTTAGCTTTGTTACGAGTATAAGTCATACCCCATATATCCTAACCTATCTGAACGGTACAAAAACGTTTCCATTATGTTATCCATGTGCGTGCTGTTTAGTAAAAAAAAAGTAAATAAATGCGCAGCGTAAGGCAAAGATGAGAGTAATATCGCCTGTCCGCCCACCACCTTTCTGTCTCCTGTCGTCTCTGCCTCTCGATTTCATTCCCAATTTTGTCTCCTACATCGTTCCAATTGCTGTATCCAATTTCAACGAGCGCCAGGCGTATATCAGCATACGTAACCCCAACAGCAATGACAGATGTCATATTTTTACTTTAGGCAAATAAACAAATGTAAGTACACGCACGCGTATACACACGAAACACAAACTTCTGTTGACATGTATGTGATGTATGTATTGCAGTTGTTTTCCTCTTTCGGAAAGATACGTCATGGCAACGATCCCTCCACGCTTACTATAGTCTATAGGTTCCTACAGTACGTACAGTAATATACACTGACTTTTTGTGTAAACCGGAGAATTGCTTCATTCAACGGAGAATAGAATAGACGTGCAGGCCTACAGTAAATAAACGACTAATATGTTTTCAAATAAAAAAAATTACAGACCTTTCCACCGGGTTGACTGGACACTGGTCCTCACAAATTTCCATGGTGGATGAAGTGATGTTAGCTCCCAACGGAGCCGCTAGCTTCTTTCCAGCCAAGACCATACCGCATGGTGAAGTGCCCGACGCTACAAGAGGTGACCCTGTTAAGATGCAGAACAGTACGGATCTAGACCGGAAGATCGATAAATATTCCTAGTGGAGGGCCACCAGGGGGCACCGTACCAAGTTAGGGCCGCTTATCTTTGGAGTGTTAAGGCGCGAGTCTAGTTGGATTTCTTCGGCTATAATATTGCGTCCTATTGTTATAGGATTATATTTTGCTGAGGCTTTGCAGTGGGGTGTTGGATCATCAAAGGCTAGGGGAAGACGGCCCTGAATAAAAATTACCGGGAGTCAAGGCCCGTAAGAGGGCAACCTCTCCACTTGAATCGAGGCTGGCTGGTACCCTTCAATGGCGAAATTAATTTAATTTACTCGCAACGTTCAAAGAACACAGCCGACGAAGTTCAGACTTGCAAAACAAGTGTGGTAGTACATACCATTAGGACACAGATGTGTGGTTAGACCCAGAAAGAGATGGCTTGAGGATCTTTGAAGGTGGAACAGGCAGCACCTTGCCTATGACGTGTTGTGAAGATTATGAGATGATGATAAAAATACAGAGTGATTCACGATGTTTTACCTGGACTTTTAGCTAATTCTACTAGTGAAAATAATGGAAACAGTTCATATAAACATATGTCCGGAACCGCTTAGTTTTCTAGTTATGGCTCGCAAATAATTTCACCTTGATTTATTCTGGTCATTTGGTAAAATGAGGCGGACTAATTTTTTGAAATTCAGACAAAGAAATTTAAATGTATTGAACTTGTATTTGTTTGTCATCGAGTTTATTTACATCAGTTTTCTCATAATCAGATTCTCTACAAATTTAGTTAATAAGTTTTATTGCAAATTTAACAAGTTGTGTAACGCCAAAGAGAAAAAAAAGTCGAATGTTTATATGATACTGCACTGCGACATCTTTCGAGCGATGAGTGATTTACTTAGTGCGCGTTCAGCCGGCGTGAGGTGTGCACCTTGGAGCCTATACGTGCTCTTGATGTTGTAGTTTCATTAATTTATTCAATGTGTGTTTTGGATTTTAATATTTTATAATGTTTGACGATTCATCCTCAATTGAGGTTGAAGAGTATGTGTTTTACTCCTGAAGATGGGACAAGCTGTCCCGAAACATGTTGAGTATAGCATAACATCGCAAGTATAACAATTAAGCCTCTGATGGTGAGTAACGTAGTTTATTTGATTGTCATACAAGTGGCTTGGTACTGTAAATAAAACTTAATAAAGCGAAAAGTGTGAATTTTTTCGTATTTTTTGTATTTTACACCAGTTTCTTAGAAACTAATAGAAATACAGTTCTGGGACCGATTTCATTCGATTTTTCAGGTCAAAAACTATACGAAACCATCAAAGTTTTACCTCAATTTAAGTTCCAAGAGTTTCTTCAGTATGGCCTTATTTTACCTTATAAGCAGAAATTAAGGCGAATTATAATTCGCTACCCATAACTCGAAAATAAAGCGTTTCCGGAGATACGTATGTTTATATACATAGACTTGTAATTTATGTTTTCCTCGATACGTAATTTGTAAAGTTCCTGCCAATTATAAATTGTTCCTGCCAATTTGCACAGGCAGTCAATTGTGAATTTGTAATGTAGTGTGTGTTATCGGACAGTGATATTTTGTGTAAAATCTGTATATTGAGTGCGGATATCTATTGAATATCTATATCTATAATATAGATTATATTATTAATATTGAATATATCTATTGTATATTGAATATATATCTATATTTTGAGTGCGGACATCTGTAAACGGCGACTTGTATTGTTTACTTAACAGAGTTGATTGCGTGATATTTCGTTACACTAGTGTGTGTGTGTATGTGGGGAGGGGGCAGAATCGTAAATTTTAAGAAGTGTTGTAGCGATTGTCTTTGCTTGTTGAAACCGGTATCAACGTTTTCAGTATTGCATTCTCTGGTGTTCAGTTATTTGATTTTCAGTGTTTATAGATGAGGATGCACGCGATTCTCGTAACAACAGTCTCGAAAATTATGGGAATGATAGTCGGCAGCAAGACGGAAAAGAAGCAAGACTACGATTACCTTGGAGAGACTAAGATGATTGAGTGTGAAATTTACAATAAGAAGACAAAAACGGAAGCTAGGATACAAAAACGTCCCACCGCATAGAAGATTACTAAAATTTTAAGAATACTTAATTTTTGTCCTTAATGTATACTTTGATATATTTAGATCCTTATACAGAATCTTATTAATGTTGTAGATAATCTACAAAATCGTGGCATCAGTCAGCGTTTTTCTTCATAGAGTCCAATTGTAAATGTTTGAGCATTATGACCCTTAAAAAGTGAAGAGCACTACAGAAAGTATTAAATGCTACAAAATGTATTGTCTATGTGTAAAAGTATTCACGGGCTTATTGAGACAGATGTCCCTGAGATCGGTTACTGAGTTCCTGACGTAAGACACAGAAGGCGTCTCTTGTTCAGACACTTGCAGCAGAGTATCGGCTCCATTGGCGAGACCCATCAAAATGACGGGTCAAACAGAGTTTGTGACAGTGAAGGCGTTGACTGTTTCAGTCAGAATATTTAGGCATTTAGGAAGAATGTTAGAAAGTGTTTTAACATCAGGGGTCCACATCTTGTGGATAGTGGTTTGCACTCCCGACGTCTCCTAGCTGGATTCTCAGGTTGCTTCAACTTGTCTTGGGTGAGATCCCTTCCTTTAGTCTGTTCTGTCTATTCTCTCTTGACTGCCTCTTATTCTTTTCTGACCCCGACGCTATTAGAGTAATCGAGGGCTAGGCTGGCTTCCTTTTTCAATTATAATTTCTTAATTTTGGGCGGCTTAGGATCTTAGAGTGCTAACTGATGCCGATAGGTGAGCACTGGAAATACTAAGAAACATTCGGTATCAGAATAACTGACACAAAGCCACCAAATCCCGTCTCAGAAAGAGAAGGGTGAGGGCGAATCTCATGCGCCCCGAAACAGGGGCCTTTCGGCTAACCCTGACAGAAGAGTCTCTGATCCTCCTGGTAGGGGGTTGTGCAATAGGCCATGTAAAACGTTTAAAATCTTGTAGTACCCAAAGCAGCCTCGGAGTAAGGACATGGGTCGTCCGAGAATGAGATGGGTGCCGGAACATCCAGGTTTATATAACCTAATCCTTGAAGAGGAGAAGAAGAAGATGATAAATGTTATGAAGATACGACAGTGAAGAATATGACTAAAGACATTTATTAATTTTATATACGTGTATGTGTATAAATTCATGTTACTTATTGTTTGTATTATGTACGTGTAGTATATTTCCCTTGTTTTTCTATGGTGTGTCGACTTACCCACTGAAATACGATCCAGTTAAGTAGAGTGCATATACCAAGGCACAGATGCATTGTACTGTGCAATCTCTTCACATCATAATATAGTCATGCTGCTTCCCTGTTAGACAGAATTCTTCAAAAAGGTTGGGATGGCTTATGTGGAGGCCACCACTTAATAATAAGGTATAATAATGTTGTTAATAGGTAAACGTATTTGAAACGATGGAAATAACCTATACTAAGTGGATAAAGGATTCACACAAACTACGAGACGCCTCAGCCTTCGTATTCCCCCCTGCGATTTCTTCCTATTCCCAAAGATGGAAAATAAACTATACTAAGTGGATAAAGGATTCACACAAACTACAAGACGCCTCAGCCTCCGTATTCCCCCCCCCCCTGCGACGTCTTCCTATTCCCAAAGATGGAAAAAAACCATAAAAGGACGTCGTTTTGCCAACATTGAGGAGATAAAGACAGAATCGCTGAAGGAGCTAAACGCCATATCGAAAATTGCGTTCCAGAAGTGCTTCGAAGATTGGAAAAAACGCTGGAACAAGTGTATTATATCTGATGGGGACTACTTTGAAGGCGACAACATTGATATTGGTGAATAAATAAATTTTTTTAGGAAACGAAAATTCCGCGTATTTATTGGTCAAACCTTGTAAATCAAGTGTAAGGCGAAACAACTTTTAAACAGAGTAGAGTAGGACCTTGATAATCCGGCACGGTCGGGACCGAGAGCGTGCCGGATTATCAAATATGCCGGATTACCAAGGCCATTTTTAAAACCCTGGTTTAAACAAGGGTATATAGATAAAAACTACAGTTTTAACATACAAAAAGATTAATTGTTTATTTAGTAAACACAACAGAAAACATTACAGTAAACAAAAAAAAAAAAATTAAAAGTATGTAATACTGCACAATGAAAACTACTGTATTGTTACGACGTTCTACTCGATCGTCGTAGGTACAGTAGAAACAAAATAAGTACAAGACACCAATCAAGTCACTAATCACACCTTTAATTGTTCTAGTAAAACAGTTCGTAATTAACAACACAGTGTCTACAACAAATCAAATGAAATTGTTCATACGCAATAAATGTCCACTTATATAAAACTCAACTGTATTACAATTATACCGTCCGAATATAAAACGCAACACTTCACTAATAACTACTTGAACGTACACCGTAATAACCCGAACCGCTCTGTAAATATATCGCACTAATACTCTCGAACCGCACAGTCAAAAATCTCGCATTGCACTGAAAAACTAAAGCCGCGACGCGATGTATTTATAGTTAGCTAACACACACCAGAAGCTTCCAAACTGCGTCTTATCTCTCGCGAATACGTAATTGCTGCGGCCTTGACACAGTCCGAGCGCCCGAGCGAAGGCTGGCAAAGTCGAGAAATTGCTCGCAACATGCGTTTAGTAGCACGTACACCACACGCTTACGTCGAGATCTTTCTGGGACATTCGATAAACGCCTAGATTGTTCTACGCTGTCGTAGCACTGCCCCCTCCTTAAGCCTGTTCGTCCCGAACTGGCAAAGCGTCTCTAAATTTGTATTTAGCCAGGCGATCTAGGTGGACGACCTTGAACTTTCGCTGTCCTTCCTGTTGAATTCGATAAACAACATCGTTAATCCTTTTTTTTACAGTGTAGGGTCCTTCCCAGTTAGACTGAAGCTTAGGTGAGCGACCACGACGGCGCTTTGGATTGAACAACCAGACCTGATCTCCTTCTTGGAAACCCACACTATTGCTGCGAATGTCATACCGAGTTTTCATTTTATCACTGGCAATCTTGAGCCGTCCTCTTACCAAGCGATTCATTTCTCGCAGTTGGTTTTCTAATTGCGAGGAATAGTTCTTTGGCTCTTGGGACTGAGTCTCAGGTGATCCAAACATCAAGTCCCCAGGAAGACGAATCTCCCGCCCAAACATCAATTTTGCTGGAGTCATGCCGGTTGTGTCATGTACTGATGATCTATACGCCATAAGGAATAGTGGTATACGTTGGTCCCAGTCTGTTTGGTTCTCGTCAACAACTTTCGAAAGATGCTGCTCAAGTGTCCTGTTGAATCTCTCAACCATCCCGTCCGACTGAGGATGCAGAGGCGTTGTCCTGGTCTTTCGAATTCCAAGTAGACGGCATAATTCTTTAAACACTCCTGATTCGAAATTTCTCCCCTGATCCGTATGGATTTCCATAGGGGCTCCATAACGGCAACAGAAGTTGTGAACTAACTGCTTTGCCACAGTGGTAACCTCCTGGTTTGGAATTGCGTAGGCTTCCACCCACTTAGTAAAGTAGTCACCTACAACCATGATGTACCGGTTTCCATCGTCAGTAACTGGGAATGGTCCAGCAATGTCTATGGCAATTCTCTCGAAAGGTTGTCCAACGTTATACTGTCTCATTTTTCCCCTGCTTCTGGTTTGTGGGCCCTTGCTTGCAGCACATTTTTCACACGTCCGAACCATTCCTCTACGTCGTGGCGAAGATGAAGCCAATAGAATCGCTTCCGTATTTTGTCAAGGGTTTTATTAACGCCAAGATGGCCTCCAGATGTTCCATCATGCATCTCCTTCAAAACAGACTGCACTTTACTTCGGGGAACTATCAACTGCATGACCACGTCTCGTCCATCTGCACTTTCCCAAGCCCTTTTCAGCAATCCGTTTTCTAAGGTGAGAGATTCCCATTGTGCCCAGTAGCCCTTCAGCACTTCGGAACCATGGCAGATATCTTGCCAATCCGGGCGGCGACCTTCCTCTTTTGCTGTCAAGATCGGTCCAATGTCTTCATCAGTCATCTGTTCTTGTCGACAGTCTTGTGTTGTCCAGCCATCAGCCAGGAAATCTACAGTGATGGCTTGAACATGTTCACTTGAGTTTTGTTCTTCCTTTCTGTGGCAATGTCGGCAGTCTTCCGGGCATGGTCTTCGTGATAAACCATCTGCATTACCGTGCAGGCGCCCCCGCCGATGTTGTACCTTGAAGTTGTACTCTTGCAGACGTTCGAGCCACCTTGCCAACTGTCCTTCCGGATTTTTAAATCTCAAGAGCCATGCAAGTGCAGCATGGTCGGTACGTAGTGAAAACTCTCTCCCATAGAGGTATTTATGGAAGTGCTCCAAAGCTCTGACAATTGCCAACAACTCTCTTCTTGTAACACAATAATTTCTCTCTGGTTTAGAAAGCGTCTTGCTGTAATACGCTATTACTCGTTCTTCACCGTTCTGCACTTGAGACAAAACTGCTCCTAGACCAGTATTGCTTGCGTCTGTGTCTACGATGTACTTCCCTTCGGAAGCTGGAAAAGCGAGAATTGGCTGCGAACATAATGCAATCTTCAACGTTCTAAATGCTTGTTCACACTCTCTCGACCATTGGAAGTTTCGTTTATTTTCCGTTAGCTCATGTAGTGGTTTAGCAATAGTAGCGAAGCCTTTCACAAAACGTCGGTAATATGAGCATAACCCCAGGAAACTCCGAACTTCGTGTTTATTCTTCGGAACTGGCCAGTCTCTTACGGTGTCTACTTTATTAGGATCCATGCTAACGCCCGCTGCCGAAACCAGATGGCCCAAATACTGTACTTCCTTCTGGAATAGAGAACACTTCTTCGGGCTCAGCTTCAGTTGTGCACCGTGAATTCTAGTTAGAACTTCCTTAAGGTTTTCCAAATGATCTTCGAAAGTCTTCCCGATCACTATGACATCGTCTAAGTAAACAAGGCAAGTTTTCCACGTCAGGCCTCGGAGTATCAGGTCCATCAATCTCTCAAATGTTGCCGGTGCATTACAGAGTCCAAATGGCATGACGTTAAATTGGAATAAGCCACTTGGGGTCGAGAAAGCGGTCTTTTCCTTGTCTTCTTGATGAAGACCCACTTGCCAATATCCACTCTTCAGGTCCAATGTGGAAAACCACTGTGCTCCGGACAACGTGTCGAGTGTATCGTCAACGCGAGGTAATGGATAGCAGTCTTTCTTTGTAACATCATTTAACCTCCGGTAGTCTACGCAGAAACGCAATCCACCATCCTTCTTCGCTACCAGCACTACAGGGGAAGACCAAGCACTTGACGAAGGTTCAATTACTCCCTCTGTCAACATGTCCTGTACTAACCGAGACATCTCCTCTTGTTTAGATAATGGAGGCCTTCGAGGAGGTTGGCGTATCGGTGTTGTGTCCCCAGTATTGATGCGATGTTGCACAAGAGAGGTTCTTCCCAGTGACTGTCCCCGAACTGCAAAACAATCTTTGAATTCGTGTAAAAACTGTCCGAGTTCTTTTAACTCACCACTTGAGAGGTCGTTAGAAGATCTGTTCAATAATTCTTGCAGTTCCTCTGGTAATTTAGAAGTATCCGAAGAACTGGGTCTTCGTTGCGTTATTCCGGCTACCCAGGCCACAGGAGTCAATTTGCCTAGGAGCGTATTGCTTTGTAAAGTGATAGCTTGATCCAAAATATTCGCCACTCTAATAGGCACATTTCCGGTTTCGTCAGGTTTTACTAAACTTCTGGCAATTAGTATGCCCGGTGTGCTGACTACCTGGGGTTCGAATATAGAGCACTGATTGCCCCTAGTATCTACCGCAGTTCTAACCATGATGATCTTTTCGGAGTTTGGCGGAACAGTTACGGCCACTTGGTTTATGACGTCCATCGATTTTTTCTGCTGTCGTCATTGTTGATAGCATTACCTCTTCGCCTCCGATTCTCAAGACATTGTTTTTGAAGTCGACTATAAATCCGTATGCGTTCATAACGTCCACACCAAGAATTGCTTCATCCACAATGTCTGCAACAAGTACTTGATGATTAAACTCAAGTCTACCGAGGCGTAGGTGTATCTCCACTTTTCCATACACTTTTACAGGCCGTCCAGTAGCTGTTCGCAAGCTGAAAGAGCACCAGATTGGCTTGAGATCTTTCACCACGTCGGGGCGCACAATAGAAACTGTTGCGCCTGTGTCAACTGTAATCGAGGTTGGCCTTTCTTGAACAAATCCGGTAACTACCAAGCTCCCGGTGTTTTTCTGAAGCGTAGAAATTGAGTATTCTCTAGGGGCTTCGTTCCTCCAGTTAGTCAGCACACGCCCCGTTGCACCGACTATTGCTCGTTTCCCTGCTGCTGAATTCTAACCCGACAATCTCGTTGTAGATGTCCAGGTTTCCCACATCGATAACACTTCGGTCTTCCATCCTTTCTTATTTTATTCTGTGGCGCCGACCGTCGAGTCTCTGTTCCTTGTTCTTCCTCCTCCTCGTCTGTGCCGTCGCGATCTTTTAGCTCGCGCACTTTATGACTTGTCCAACCAGACGCTGATTTGGCGGCCTCAAATTGCAAAGCATGTACCAGGGCGTCCGCACTGTTCTGGTGTCTTGCCATTCGTAACACTTGCTGTAGTTCGTTATCTCGGACACCGGCAGTAAATGTCTGCATCGCAAAACGCGTTCGAAAATCTTCTGGCGCTTCAGGATAGGCCAGTCTAATTAGTCTGTCGATACTTGCTTCAAACTCTGAAGACTTTCCCCGAATGTTGTCGCCTTGCTCTCAACTGGGTGCAGTACACATCTCGCAAATGTTTATCACCATACCGTAATTCCAGAGCTTTTATCAACTCGGCATAGTGTTCTGGCTGTCAGGTGGCACTTTCTGTAGTAGTTCTGCCGCGGGTCCTTTTAATGCAAGAACAAGCGAAACAGCCTTGTCTTTTTCTGTCCAATTATTTGCGCATGCAGCAGCTTCAAATTGGCGGAGGTACGTTGCCCAGTGAGTGCTTCCGTCAAAGGTTGGAGCTTGACATGAACTGTCCCTACTGCAGGCAAAGTGACTTTCTCTGTTAACTTATTTTCTGTCTTGATCACTGGTACAGTCTGTTCAGAAATTTGTTTGGTTGAATCTTCATGCACTGTTCAACTTCAGTTTTAATTTGTTCTCTTATGTTTGCCATTGAGTTTCTACTGCAGATATTTTATTTGACACAGATTCTTCTATAACAGATATTTTTGTAGACATCGATTCCTCCACAGTCAAGACAGATTTTTCTACTTCAGCTATTTTTAATGTCATTGATTCTTGTACCTCCGATATTTTAGTTACTTGCTTATTAAGCTCACCTCGTAGAGACCCAACTCTGCAGCGGTTGTTCTTGTGTCTGCTTTTGCTGCTGTATTAACTCCTTGATGTCATCTGCTTCCTGCTTCCGTTTTTCATCCTGTCGTCTTTCTGCTTCTTCTCTTTCTTGTATTCGTTCTTCTTTTTGTCGTCTTTCTGCTTCTTCTCTTTCTTGTATTCGTTCTTCTTTTTGTCGTCTTTCTGCTTCCTCCGCCTCCTGTCTGCGTTTCTCGTCCTGTCGTTTTTCTGTCTGCAACAGCAGCGCCTGTAAATTTTCCATCATCTGACTGGCATCCATTGTTTATCGATTAATTACGAATCACACTCGTCTTGTACAAAGCGTCCACTGTTTCCACTGTTAACCGTTCTATCCCAGTTCTGACACCACTGTTACGACGTTCTACTCGATCGTCGTAGGTACAGTAGAAACAAAATAAGTACAAGACACCAATCAAGTCACTAATCACACCTTTAATTGTTCTAGTAAAACAGTTCGTAATTAACAACACAGTGTCTACAACAAATCAAATGAAATTGTTCATACGCAATAAAATGTCCACTTATATAAAACTCAACTGTATTACAATTATACCGTCCGAATATAAAACGCAACACTTCACTAATAACTACTTGAACGTACACCGTAATAACCCGAACCGCTCTGTAAATATATCGCACTAATACTCTCGAACCGCACAGTCAAAAATCTCGCATTGCACTGAAAAACTAAAGCCGCGACGCGATGTATTTATAGTTAGCTAACACACACCAGAAGCTTCCAAACTGCGTCTTATCTCTCGCGAATACGTAATTGCTGCGGCCTTGACACAGTCCGAGCGCCCGAGCGAAGGCTGGCAAAGCCGAGAAATTGCTCGCAACATGCGTTTAGTAGCACGTACACCACACGCTTACGTCGAGATCTTTCTGGGACATTCGATAAACGCCTAGATTGTTCTACGCTGTCGTATTTATTGGTCGAAAATTCCGCGTATTTATTGGTCAAACCTTGTAAATCAAGTGTAAGGCGAAACAACTTTTAAACAGAGTAGAGTAGGACCTTGATAATCCGGCACGGTCGGGACCGAGAGCGTGCCGGATTATCAAATATGCCGGATTACCAAGGCCATTTTTAAAACCCTGGTTTAAACAAGGGTATATAGATAAAAACTACAGTTTTAACATACAAAAAGATTAATTGTTTATTTAGTAAACACAACAGAAAACATTACAGTAAACAAAAAAAAAAAAAATTAAAAGTATGTAATACTGCACAATGAAAACTACTGTATATTGAACTAAAAATCAAATATAATGCACTTCACTGTTAAATAGCTCAGGATTCTCAGGGATAGCTTGAATTTTTCTTTTGAGCCCTCTGAAACATTGTAGGGATGTTAACTTGTTTCTTTGATTGAACTCTTTTTTGACAAAAACTATTTTGTATAATATGGAGGTTCATAACTTCAGCAACGTCGTATTGCTGGCTCCTCTCTGCGAATTTCACAAGCGTGTTTAATGCTTCCGAAGCCTCAGCCCAAGAGATGTGAGTTTTAGGCGTTTCTTCTTCATCACTCTCAGTATCTTGTACCTATTGTGGGCTGGAGACACTTTTTATTATCACATCACCAGTGAGCTCTTCTTCGATAGGCAGATCTTTGCAATTTCGATCCATCCATTAATTTCTTCTACTGAAAGGGCACTCAGTTCATTATTTGAAGCACAATTTATCACACTTACAATTTCAGAGTGGTCAGTTGTGGGCTCATAATCATTTTCATCCTTTTCCATCTCGGTTTCTTCAATCATTTTTGGCCATAATTTTCTCCAGGCCTTGTGCAATGTTATATTTTTCACATCGGACCAAGCAACTGCAGCTGTAAAAATAGCATCTTTAATGTTAAAATCACGTTGGAAATCTTTGACGCTGCAATCTGAGCTCAGAAGTTTTTGCACAAACATTCCTCAGTACTTGCACTTGAAATTTTGTATGACCCCTTGTCCATGGGTTGTATTAGTGGCGTAACATTGGCAGGAAGGTATGTGCAAAAAATGTTACCTGACACGAGTTCAGATTCTGGAGGGTGAGCTCGGCAATTGTCCAGGACGAGAACAGCCTTTGAATATTTAGTTAGCCCTAGTTTTTCAAAATTTTCTTTCACAGCTGGAACGAAGTGATGCATGAACCAGTCTTTAAACAACTCGGCTGTCATCCAGGCATTATTCTGAGCACCGTAAATAACAGGCAAATGTGTCACATTTTTGAGAGGCCTAGGCTTTTTATACTTTCCAATGACAAACGGAGTTAGTTTATGATTGCCTGAAGCGTTTCCACACACTAATATAGTTATTCTATCTTTATTCTTCTTAAACCCCTTTGCGCTGGACTCCTCAGCTCCCGCTAGGGTTGAATTTGGTAAACACCGCCATAACAGGCCAGTCTCATCAGCGTTGTAAATTTGAGCTGGGGACATTTGATGTTCATCAACGAGTTTTTGAAACGTTATATGATACCTCCAGAAACGTCTAGTTTACGTATGCCATGGCGAACCTTGAAATTATGAAGCCACCCTTTTGAGAATGAAAGAATTTCATCTGCAGGCAAATCTAATTCCTTGTGAAAAAATTTGGCTTTTTCAATTATCATAGGCCCCGTTATTGGTTTTCCCTCTGCTCTCTTAGCACTGAACCATTTATACAAAACTTCATCCAGAGTGTCTAATTTAGGTTTTTTTAAAGTTTGCCTAATGTCTAAACTTGTAACTGATGCTGATTGTGACACAAATTTTTCTAACTGTTGTTTTTGTTTTTTAATGTCGTAAATAGTTGAAGATGCGATATTAAATTCAGTCATAATATTGTTTCGGTTCTCACCTTTTTCCAGTCTTCTTATGATGTTCAGTTTTTGGTGAATTGTCAACGTCACATGTTTACGTTTTGATGTTTTAGGCGCACTTTTGTTCGGTTTAGAAAACATTATGCACTATTCACTGTGCTATAGTCTATTTCACAGACGTACACGCAGCTAAACTTTAATACAGTGTACCATGAATTTTATTACATAATTTTATAAGAAAACCGGACAGCTTTGATGCAAGTGTAAGTACAATTTACTGTAACTGTAGGCGTACGTGAACAAAGAATCGTGGTGACACTAGCACGAAGCCAAGATGGCGACTGGCTGATCCCGGCGAGAGGCAGGAGTGCTGCCAGACGTACGATAAATTTGACCGGTGTACCGTACTATCAAACTCGTGAACTGCGGAACCCGGTAAATTTAAATCAGGGAGAAAAAATCTGGCAACCCTCTATATTTCTGATGCGTGCCGGACTATCGAGTCTGCCGGACTATCGAGTGCCGGATTATCGCGGTCTTACTGTACAAAGTAGAAAACTAGTAATTAAGACGAATACATATTAAACAGAGAAGACGTATAGACTGATTATAATAACGCTATTTTACAGAATAACTGCTGTATGAGTCATAGAGAATTGGTGCTGGTAATTAAGGCCACACAACACCACTGGTTGAGTAATCAAATAAAAATTTAGATCACATCTCGTCCGAGGATACATGCCTGTGAATGTTTAAAATGTAATCACACACACACACACACACACACACACACACACACACACACACACACACACACACACACACACACACACACACACACACACACACACACACACACACACACACACACACACACACACACACACACACACACACACACACACACACACACACACACACACACACACACACACACACACACACACACACACACACAACTACACGACCACCAACGTTAAGCTGTCTTCATGTCTTCATATCACCGCACGAATGTGGGTTTCGTATACACGTATAATTTACTTGTTTAATCTGGCTTTCATAATGTTGTCTTCTTCTCGTGTACACTTACCAGTTATCAAACCAAGAAACATCTCCCTCACCACGTCCCACAGCCAGCGTGCCCTTTATCACTCTCTGCTTCTACTACACTGAGAATTTGGCCGTATACCCCAGTCTATGTCATGATGTTCTTTCTACCTATCTTAACGAGTAAATTTTCTAAAATTTTGTGACCATTAAAACATTTTGATTTTCAGAAATATTTTTTTATACCTTTTCAGTGATCTTAGCTACCGTATTCGTTTGTCTTCGTTCTTTAGAAACCACACATTATGCAAAAAACACAGGCTCGCACAACCGACAGAACTGCCCGCAACATCCGCAGATCTTCCTTCCTCATAAACCGCTTTCTTACCATAGCTGATGCACCTCCCCCCAGAACTCCTCGCCACCATAGGCAAACACAGGCTCGCACAATCGACAGAACTACCCGCAACATCCGCAGATCTTCCTTCCTCATAAACCGCTTTCTTACCATAGCCGATGCACCTCCCCCCCCCCAGAACTCCTCGCCACCATAATCAAACACAGGCTCGCACAACCGACAGAACTACCCGCAACATCCGCAGATCTTACTTCCTCATAAACCGCTTTCTTACGATAGCCGATGCACCCCCCCCCCCCAGAACTCCTCGCCACCATAGTCAAACACAGGCTCGCACAACCGACAGAACTACCCGCAACATCCGCAGATCTTCCTTCCTCATAAACCGCTTTCTTACCATAGCCGATGCACCTCCCCACCAGAACTCCTCGCCACCATAGTCAAACACAGGCTCGCACAACCGACAGAACTACCCGCAACATCCGCAGATCTTCCTTCCTCATAAACCGCTTTCTTACCATAGCCGATGCACCTCCCCACCAGAACTCCTCGCCACCATAGTCAAACACAGGCTCGCACAACCGACAGAACTACCCGCAACATCCGCAGATCTTCCTTCCTCATAAACCGCTTTCTTACCATAGCCGATGCACCCCCCCCAGAACTCCTCGCCACCATAGTCAAACACAGGCTCGCACAACCGACAGAACTACCCGCAACATCCGCAGATCTTCCTTCCTCATAAACCGCTTTCTTACCATAGCCGATGCACCTCCCCACCAGAACTCCTCGCCACCATAGTCAAACACAGGCTCGCACAACCGACAGAACTACCCGCAACATCCGCAGATCTTCCTTCCTCATAAACCGCTTTCTTACCATAGCCGATGCACCTCCCCACCAGAACTCCTCGCCACCATAGTCAAACACAGGCTCGCACAACCGACAGAACTACCCGCAACATCCGCAGATCTTCCTTCCTCATAAACCGCTTTCTTACCATAGACGATGCACCTCCCCCCCCCCAGAACTCCTCAAACAAATAGAAACACTTAATTCCCATCTTCAAACGTACTCCACCTGACATCCTTCCTGATCACATAACATTTTCAAAATTTTCCCTAACTACTTACCTAGTCTTTAGCCCTCTTCTTTGTGTCCTCCGCTCTACATTGACGCCTCTCTGTCGCCTCTCTCCAGCTTTGCCGACATGCGTTACTCGTCCCTGTCTTGGCTGCCCGCTTGTTTATACTTTTTGGCACTTCCATCAACCACTTCCATTACCTATTTGGCTGGACATTACCTTTACACACACAAACACACACACACACAAGCGCGCGCGTGCACGCACTATACTCTATCTTCAATGTAGCTCCGTCTTCTTCGCTTCCGGCCTGTACTGGCGTGCATATCCTCATATCCTTCCATTAGGCTGTATCAGGCTTGCACCAGATCAGCCCGAGTATTATCCTTCCAGTATCTACTACACCTCCATATATCCTTCTCAGAATCTGTCTTTCCCGTATTCTGATCATATCTTCTTAGGCTGAGGTCATGGTCCAAGCGTCTGAAGTATATCATACTACTGGCCGCAATACAATTTTTGTAAATCTGGACCTTGGAGGTTCTAGAAATGTTTTTGGACTTTAGGATAGGCAGAAAAGAAATGTAGCACCTATTTTCCATGGCCAGTTTGTTTTGAATTTCCATTTCCACCTATTTTTTTGATTTTCAATTAATAAAGTGGTGTTAGTAAGTATAATCACAAACAGAATTAACACTGTTGTACACCACTATAGAAAAATTATTCGGCTTAGCGCTTTCAAGCTTCACAGCTCATCGTCAGATCGGAAATCTTCGATCTGAAAGCGCTAATCGGAATAATTTTTCTATAGTGGTGTGAAACAGTATTTTCTGTTTGTGATTTTTTGACGTCAAGATAGCAAATGTTCACAAAGTTGCTATACTATTATAGGCCTTGGGATATAAAGATTCCAAGACGATGCCCTTTGTAAATGGTACAGTGAACCAGACAAGACTTGCTCACCAAAGAGAAATCAGTAGAAAACATTGGGGGGGGGGTAAGACTTCGCCCAGGAGTGATCAGACATGTATATGAGAGGCAGTCAGAGAGAGGGAGGGAGGGAGGGAGGAGAGAGAGAGAGAGAGAGAGAGAGAGAGAGAGAGAGAGAGAGAGAGAGAGAGAGAGAGAGAGGGGGGGGGGGGAGAGACAGACAGAGACAGAGACAGAGCCAGACAGAGAGCTAGATAGATAGATAGATAGATAAATGAGAGAGAAGGAGAGAGAGAGAGAGAGAGAGAGAGAGAGAGAGAGACAGAGAGAGACAGAGACAGAGACAGAGAGAGACAGAGAGAATAACAAACGAACGTACATGAAACAGCAAACAACAAACAGGAAGTAGTATTGTAGCCAATAACGTTGCGTTGTACCTGATACGTCTGAACGGGTAAACAAATCACTGCAGCGTAAAAATCAACACTACAAAAACTACCCCATCCCTTACATAATTAAATACCTCAACTAACCACCACCTCCAGCCAACCCCTACAGGGGGGAAATAGTAATGTAAGTACGTTAACACTTTACTGAATTTAATTAATTTTGTTCACACACACACACACACACACACACACACACACACACACACACACACACACACACACACACACACACACTAGTGTAATAAAATTTAAACGTCTCGTAATCAACACTGTCGAATAAACAATACAAGTCGCCATTTACAGACGTCCGCACTCAATGATTTACACAGAATATCACTGTCCGATAACGCACACTGAATCACAAATTCACAATTGACTGCCTGTTCGAAGTGGTTTATGTATTTACAGGAGGCAGGAACTTTGTAAATTACGTATCGAGGAAGATCCACTATGTTTATCAACATATGTCCGGTAGATCTTAAACACTGTTTTCGAGTTATGATTCGTTTGAATTTCTGCTTATAAGATAAAATGAGGTCATACTGAATAAACTGACGGAACTTAAGGTAAAACTTTGATGGCTTTGTATGGTTTTTCTTATTAACCTTAATAAAACAATTATCCGCATCAATCGTCATGAAGTCGGTCGTCCGGAACATCGGTTTCGTTCGGTGAGTATCTTTTAGAGTTGCTTCAGAAATGCTTTTTCCATCAGAATATAGCATCAGTTTTTATACAAAATTTTACAAACCAATCACATCCTTCAGAAGCGTTTTACAAACAGAAGATGACGCGTTAACTCAACTACTGTCAGTTCAACGGTCCATCCGAGGGACCGGCGTGTTATTGAGGCATTGAAACGAAACCATAGCTAGCAGCCGTTGCTACACCACACAAACAAGTACTCTATTCCAGAGCCTTTACAAAATGGTGAATTTCAAGGAGCGGTAGTGGTGTAGTGGCTAACGTGAGGCGCTGATACGCTGTCGGCGCGGGTTCGATTCCCGCCGGGGCCATCTGATTTAGATAAGACCGTTCCCCCTCGCAAGGCGATGGCAAACCACCGAGAGGTATCCTGCCTAGTATAAACCTTCCCCAACTATGCCGTTCGGATCCGGCGTTTAACTCTAGGTCCCAGTGGTATACCAGTGAAAGACTCCGTAGCACACGCATCACGGGTATATGCGGGAAGGGTACAAACCAGTCGAAAGACTGAAGGACCCAATACTAACTGTGTACTGAACACGGCAGCAGAGGCCGTTAAGAAACTGTATGAAGGATTACACTGTCAAAAGCTTCAGTGGCGGTAGCTTTTTCCGTAAAAAAATAAACAAGATATTCCCACCAACGACGGCCCTAACGAATCGGTTGATTTCTGAAGTGTTTGAGCTGATCTAGTATAGGCCCGCCAGTGATTCCTGACAGTCATCGGCGCAGACTTAATGTATGAATTACCCCCACTCAAAAAGTACTCGAGAGAGGAGAGTACAGTATGCGATAACAGCGTCTCTCTAACACGTACAGTCCCTTCAAAACAAAACTTGCACGCTTATGATGTTCTTGCCAGAAATCTATTTACATTTTAACTTTATCTATTTTGTTACTTAACATCACTGATGTTAATTAGTATGTGTAACATAGTATTACATGTACTCATTACTTTGAAAAGAGTAATTTACAGTTTTTGATATATGTATTTGTTATTTCCTTTGTTTTTAATGTACGTAACCTAAATTTATGTTAAAATTATAAATTCGAGAACATTTTGAGTTATTCATATTTAATTATGTTTTTAATATTATTAACAATAAATACAACTTTTCTTACAAGAACATATTTTTTTGTATTTTTTTAATAAGGCACTGTTTCGATAGTATAAACTATCATCATCATAGTTTTGATGATGATAAATTTATACTATCGAAATAGCGTTATATATTAAAAAAATACAAAAAAATATATTGTAAGAAAAGTTTTATTTATTAATAATAATAAGAAATATAAACAAGAATAACTGAGCAAATATTAATTATTATATTTAATTAAATATAAAAATTTGTACTAGATTTAAAAAATAATATTGGAGTTATTTAACTACAAAAACTATTGTACAGTACTTACGTTTGAAGGAAGTTTTCAGTCGCTGTCAGGCAATACCTGTTTTCCAGAGATATTACCATCTTCCTCTTCAGCAAAGTCGTCGGAACTGTCTGAACTACTCTCTCCTCCAAGATTAATTATGAAGCGGTCTGCTGTTTCATCAACAATAGCTTTCTTTTCCAGATATTCTTTTTCAATGCTTTCTACATGTTTGCATCTTTTTTCCCAATCGTCACAGTTGAAATTTTTTCTTCACATAAGTTTTTCACATCATTTAAATTAAACGTTACATTTTTTTCAGTAACACCTCGCTTAATTTCTGACCACATCATCTCTATAGAATTTAGTTCAGGGTGGTAAAGGGGAAGCCTTAAAACTAAATGTCCTCTGCTTTGCAGAATTTGATCTATTAAGTATGTTTTAAAGTTTGATTTATACATTTTAACAACTTCATAAAGTTCTGCTTTAACCATATCAGGACGGAACGGTATTGCGTGTCGTGTTAGCCAATCTTGCATATCACTTTCGTAGAATTAGACGTAGGTGTTTTTTCTAGCTGTACATTATGATAGCTGGCATTGTCAATTACCAACACACTGTTGGCGGACAAATTCGGGACCAATTTTTCTTCAATCCAACGTCTGTAGTTGTCAGCGTTCATGTTATCGTGGTAATCTCCTGTCTTTTGGTTAGATTTAAAAATCAGCAGTGCGTTTGGAACAAACCCGTATTGACTGCCGGCGTGAACAATAATTAATCTTTGTCCTTTCGCAACTGGAACAGCGTAGCCACCAGGCTGAATCTGATCGTTCCAGGTGTACGGAAGTGTGTGGCTGCTATAATATATGTTTCGTCCTGATATACTACGGTTCTGCTTTCTTCTCTAAATTGTTTTATGTTTTGTAAATAATGTATTCTCATAGCTCTTATTTCGTGAATTTCTGTTAACACAGGTCGATTATTTTTAGTTTTTACCCACCTAAAGTCTATTTCCTTCAAGACAATTTTTAGGCTGCTATTGCTGCCTTTAAAGTTGATAGATTCTTTTAATTTTCTAACATTTTTTTTACCGTTGGGAGACACTTTTCTTCAATGTAAAAATTCCGAACTGTTCTCCTAATTACACCTTTATCAAAATCGTCAAGCCCGGTTATAGGTTTACGAACGCGGTGTTTCTTTCCCGGTGTGCTAAATGACGTTCCCGCTTCCGCATCTGGACTGTGTAGCTGCTGACCTTCTTTTATTATTCTCGTTACGGAGCTATGAGAAATACCCGTCGCATTTGCAACACGCTCTTGTACTTTATGGAAATCTAAGAGAGGTTTCCCACTTACAGCCTCACTCTTCATGAAATTATACACATTCCACACTACCTCACGAGTCTGGCTATGCAGAGTTTTTGAACTCAATTTGGAAATTTTGGGGGACATTAATGTACGTTTCACACTAATATTTAAAACATATACGCGCAATTATGAAATAGTTTATTAACACTTTTCTAAAATATAATAATACGTTCTCTAATAAAATGTGAATAGGTAGCCTACAACTAATTTCACTGATTAACACAAATAGTTTTGTCGTCACAGGATAATTTGTAAATGACTATACACCACGTTTGCAAAGCCCGATGTGCACATTCCGAAACACTGCACAAAACTGTTCTGCGCATGTGCGAACTGAAAGAAAATTTTGTTAGCCTCGCAGCGAGGCGTTTGTCTACTGCGCATCGAGACCTTAGCGTTCAATTTTCACTGTCCAGCCTCTACTGCTCAACTATATCTCCTGTACAAGGTCATTTACCCCGCCCCCAAAACCGCACCTACTTATACCACCTCTACAACCTTCTGTCCTCACTCCGTACGACAGGGCGCGAATGTCCTTACTGTATCGTTACATATCTCAATTATATTATAAATGACGCTGCGCAAGCGTGTGCTTGTTATAGAACTGGAAGCCTCTATAGTTTCCTCTGTGACCTTGACCGTTAAATATCGTTGACAAGTAGTAAAACAAAGTAGTCTGCAGAGGCTTTGAGTGTGTGACAGCGAAAACACTGAAGCCTGGTTTAACTGCGGTTTAACTTTCTTGATAATTACTTTTCTTAAGTGCTGAGCCCATTCGTCCACGGTTTCAAAACCGCGGTACTCTCGAGGAACGTACGTATTTTCTTGATAATTACTTTTGTTAAGTGCTGAGCCTTTTCGTCCACGGTTTCAAAACCGCGGTACTCTCGAGGAACGTACGTATTTTCTTGATAATTACTTTTGTTAAGTGCTGAGCCTTTTCGTCCACGGTTTCAAAACCGCGGTACTCTCGAAGAACGTACGCATTTTCTTTATAATTACGTTTCTTAAGTGCTGAGCCTTTTTATCCACGGTTTCAAAACCGCGGTACTCTCGAAGAACGTACGTATTTTCTTTATAATTACTTTTCTTAAGTGCTGAGCCTTTTTATCCACGGTTTCAAAACCGCGGTACTCTCGAAGAACGTACGCATTTTCTTTATAATTACTTTTCTTAAGTGCTGAGCCTTTTTATCCACGGTTTCAAAACCGCGGTACTCTCGAGGAACGTACGTATTTTCTTGATAATTACTTTTGTTAAGTGCTGAGCCTTTTCGTCCACGGTTTCAAAACCGCGGTACTCTCGAGGTACGTACGTATTTTCTTGATAATTACTTTTGTTAAGTGCTGAGCCTTTTCGTCCACGGTTTCAAAACCGCGGTACTCTCGAAGAACGTACGTATTTTCTTTATAATTACTTTTCTTAAGTGCTGAGCCTTTTTATCCACGGTTTCAAAACCGCGGTACTCTCGAAGAACGTACGTATTTTCTTTATAATTACTTTTCTTAAGTGCTGAGCCTTTTTATCCACGGTTTCAAAACCGCGTTACTCTCGAAGAACGTACGTATTTTCTTTATAATTACTTTTCTTAAGTGCTGAGCCTTTTTATCCACGGTTTCAAAACCGCGGTACTCTCGAAGAACGTACGCATTTTCTTTATAATTACGTTTCTTAAGTGCTGAGCCTTTTTATCCACGGTTTCAAAACCGCGGTACTCTCGAAGAACGTACGTATTTTCTTTATAATTACTTTTCTTAAGTGCTGAGCCTTTTTATCCACGGTTTCAAAACCGCGGTACTCTCGAAGAACGTACGCATTTTCTTTATAATTACTTTTCTTAAGTGCTGAGCCTTTTTATCCACGGTTTCAAAACCGCGGTACTCTCGAAGAACGTACGTATTTTCTTTATAATTACTTTTCTTAAGTGCTGAGGCTTTTCGTCCACGGTTTCAAAACGTGGGACTATCGCCAATAACGTGGGATTACTGTATTCATAAAACCTGGTTTAGAAATTTTAGATCGTTTTCGGCAATTACAGTGTTGTTTTTGTTGATGACGGCTATAACATACCACGTGTATGCGACTACAGTTCAGTTGCATAACGTCGTCTGTAAAATGTTGCCATATCTAAACATATGTTGGTTTATATACTGCAACTCCACAAGACAAGCACAAAGTTTGTCCAATCACGACTCAAACGTAAATTTCCGTGTATCGTTACACCGACGTACACGTGCCCTACGCCAGCCATAACGGACAAAGCTATCCCAGATTCAAAATCGGTATGGTGAACCATACATGACTTCCATGTTCTAAGATTTATATTTTAAATAATTTAAATATAAATTGCAAAATTTGACAAGTTTGACAAATTGAAATGACATATTTCCATAGAAACTACTTCTTTGTTGCCGATAACATAGTACACATATACAAAATTACACCCTCCCCCTTCAACTATCATTTTCATTTATATAAAATTACCCCCTTCCCCTTCAACTACCCTTTTCATTTATAGATATTTCATCTACCTTTCTACAGTGGATTATTATGACCTTGTTTTCAGGATACTTTATTTATCAAAATTAAGTACTTTACTTTTGTTAAAACGTAAAACGTTGCAGGTAAACTACCCCTTCCCGTTAACCGATCTTCACCAAAATCAATAGTCCTCTACAACTCGGGCACATGTGCAAAATTTGTTTGATTCTGTTTGTATTTGCGGCAGTTATCGTTCGTCATAGAAATTCTACACACAGACAATTTCAGAAAGTGACTTTCTTCATGTTTGAGGGTAGTACAATCAGAATCAGCCCTTATTTCAAACACGATTTTTTCACCAAACACTATTTCGACAGTTTCACGGCAACATAACCTCTATTTATTTATATTCCAGGTCATATGAAATGTATATATTTTAATTTTTAAATGTATTTTCAGGCGTTTGGATAAAACAATAACAAAAATTGTATTTCATGCAAATTACAAAATAAGATATTTCATACTTAATCAATTTGTCACACCTTTGGCAGGTACTAAAAAAAATGTTACATTTCTTAGTCAAAAGAAAACTTAATTGTGAATGGGTTAACTTTGTGCTACAGAAGCTGCATAACATATTACACAATATTTTTGTATTTCTTAACACATTACTAACCAAACATTTTTTTTTGAAAAATATTATTTTGCCTGTAACGTTTACGGGTTTAAAAACTAATGCATATTAGAATGGATAAATTAATTAGAATGGTGAGAGTTAACACTATCCAGCTCCAAATACCAGATTAGAATTCAATCACAGCTCTCCCGCTCTGTTGATAGCATGAATGGACTTAAACAGGGAGATGCCCTAGCCTGCCTACTGTTCAACATTGCACTTGGAAAGGTAATACAGCACTCTGGAATACAAACAGGAGGAGGGGACGTTTTTAATAAAGCAGTCCAGCTCCATGCAGGTGATACAGATATTATCAGCAGGAATGAAAATTATCTGAAGAATGCCTTTAGAGCACTTGGATCATCTGATAAGAGTATGGGGCTTGTTATAAATGAAAATAAAACAAAGTTTATGGCTGTGGGAAGCAATAATGATAATACTTCAAATACACTAACAGATGGCTATAACTTTGAAAGAGTAAAAGGCTTCGTATATCTGGGGACATAATATGTCGATGCTGAGAATAACTGCACAAAAGAAATTAAAAGAAATCTGGCTGTTAACAGAAGCTACTACGGGCTGAATAAACATTTTTAAAAAAGATTATTAACCACAGAATCTAAAGCCACGTATTATAACACACTGATAAGGCCTGTATTGACATATGGCTCTGAGTGTTGGGTACTCAAGAAGATTGATGAACAGAGGCTGGCTGTGTTTGAAAGGAATATACTGAGAAGGATTTATGAGCCAATTCAACAGGACGGAGTCTGGGGAAAGAGAAATAATAATGAATTATATGCTAAATATCGTACAATGACATTACAGTTGTTCGATTTGCCAAAATTAATAGATTAAGATGGGCAGGACACGTTCAGAGAATGGATGACGAACGTACGGCAGAAAGAATTATGAAACACAAGCCAATAGGAAAAAGGAAGATTGGAAGACCAAAGAACAGATGGTTGGATGAGGTCGGCAGTGATGCGAGGAAGCTGGGCGCAGTGAACAGATGGCTGAGGACAGGAATAAGTGGAGCCAATTTCTTTTGGAGGCCAAAGCTCGATCTGGGCCGTAGAGCCAAGGTTGTATGTATGGATGTATGAACCTAACACATATCTGAAAACAGGTGAACAGAGTAAGATAAATTGTTAAAAATCACAACAATTAAGACGCACGCCAGTTCCAGAACCACATGACACCTAGCCTTTTACATAATATGTGTCCAACTGTACTGTGCAAATTGCATAACGCTCGGGGTATCACTGTCTTTCTTCTGACTTTCCTAGTAAGTTCCATACCGTATTAATCTTTTTAACTCCAATCGCTTCTTTCGTATCAGCGCCTCTTTCAGTTTGCTTTCTAATGTTGTCATTTCTAGTTTTGTATAATCTTTTCATTCAACAGCCATTAATCCACTTCCATCGGAGTAAGCTGTTTTGCGTTTATATCGATCGCTTTTCACGTCTCTGTATTGTAAGTAACAGAACTCTGAACTATGGACTTATACGATCATCTTTTTAGATGTTTTTAGGTGGTCACAATTGGCACAACCAAGGGCAGTTCTCAAACCGTCTCTCAATTTTAATGATCCTTTCCCCTTAACTCGGTTTTATATTATATCATCATCATGGTTGTAAAACAGTATCAATCTGTTCTTATGTAAAGGACAGACATTTATGCCGAATTTATACAGTGAGGGGGAGAAGGAGAAAAATAAGAAGAATAGAAGAAGGAAATGAAGAAGAAAACTATGAAGCTCTTTTCAGTTGTAATACCATCCTAATACTATAGTTACCACACAAGTGGTGTAACTAGGAACTGTCTCGGGGGGGGGGGGGATGAGACTATCTTTTAGGTAGGATGAGGTTAGCTCGAATTAGGGTTCCCAATTTTCCTCACGACAAATGAGATATTCAAATTCTTCCCATATAATTATTTATATAATTATTTCATCATTATCATCTTCACAACCGGCATAGGCAAGATGCTGCCTGTTCCGCCTTCAAAGATCGTCCAGACATCTTTTTCTAGATCCTTCCTCCACACCTGTGTCCTATATGTCTTGGGCAGTCTGGAATCTGACATTCTCTCTAAGTGTTCTTTCCACCGTTGTTTGTAATCTTGTAATTTTTCATTCAAGTTAAAAACTTGTAACTCTTTTCTTATGGCCTCGTTATTTATATGATCAAGTTTAGAGCACATTTTAACTCCTCTCAAAAACGCCACTTCCGAGCCCTGTATTTTACTGTCTTGCTTGTTGGTTGTTGTCCATAATTCACATCTGTGTGACAGTACAGGGACTGCTACAACTTCGTAGAACTTTAGTTTTGAATCTCGACGTACCGTGTTTCTAAAAATACGGTTAATTGTCCCACAGATCTTTTGGAACTTACCTAACTTAACACCAATATCATAATTCCTATGCTAGCCAATATCATTTCCCAATAATTAAAGTGGCTCACCTGTTCTAGAATTCGATCACTAATCATTATTTTTGTTCTTATTAGTTCCTTTCCTCGAAATGCTCTTACCTTTGTTTTTATAGTAGAGATTTTCATATTGTATTGTTTGAAAATCTAATGAAGCTTAAAAACTGATATTTTCTGATCATATTCTATATTTTGAAGTATGAGCAAGTCGTCAGCAAACATTAGCACATTAAAATATCTGTCTCGTGATAACTAATACCAGGGTTTATTAGATGTTTCAACTTCCTTACCAGATCGTCAACATAAATGTTAAAAAGAGTAGGTGATATACTGCATCCTTGTCTAACACCTTGATTGACAAATGTTTGTTGCGATATCCTACAATTATTTTCAACAGTTATTCTTATATCGCTATATAGGCCTTGCACGTATAATTCTTATAAGTTTTGTTTTTATCTTACAAAAAAAATTAAATAAAAGAGAAATGTAATGAAAGACGATTAGGGAGACCAAAATTTGTGCACAGGGAAAGGATGACAAGTTTCTAAGGGGAAAAGTAAATGACGCAGAAGAGGAAAAACGAACACAAACATCAACGTGCCATAAGCGTAATGTGAGGTAATCAGCTGACAGCGTTTGTCGACAGCTGTTGCACAGGATATTAGCTGTACGAGAGAGCGAGAACGAACAGGTTGGTTTGCTTAATTGGGTACTGTGACGTGAAACCGTGTGTTTGTTACTCTGTGTTTAAATTACGCAAAGAATGTTCAAACGCTACTACACCTGCCTCTTCAAAGATATACTCGAGTAATCTTCAACTGAAAAGGAATACTAAGGATGGGGTGAAGGAACCGGACATCGTCACAGCAATAAAACAAGGCAGAATTAGGTGGGCGGGTCACGTACAAAGAATGACATAAAAAAGAGTAGTGAAAGAAGTATTCATTGGAGGAGCAGGAGGAAGAAGAGGAAGAGGGAAGCCAAGAAGAAGGTGGGTGGACGATATAGGTGAAGGTATGAGAAGACTGGGGGGTCAGAAGGTGACGAAGAGTCGCACAGGACAGAGAGGAGTGGAGGCACGTCATTCTGGAGGCCAGGGCTCTTCATGAGCTGTAACGCCGTGGAATAGTAGTAGTAGTAGTAGTAGTAGTAGTAGTAGTAGCAGTAGTAGTAAAAGGATGGGGTGACTGAATTTGTAGTAATATCAAGCTGCACAGATTTTAACAATTGAAACTGTAACTATTTTATAGTGAATGTGTGAATTAACAAAATTAAACCATTATAAATATCCAAGTATTGTTAATGAAACCAATAAACCAAAACCGATGAATTCAGGAGAATGCAGAAAGTAAAACAATCTTTAAGAAAAGACGGCTCAGTGATGTGGAGGAGGACTTACGAAGGATGGGAGTCAGGAGGTGCTGTTGACAGAGGGGGAAGGGAATGGATGTTGTTGGGAAGGATAAGGTCTTGCTCGGTCTGTAAATCTAAGCTAGCAAATATGCAAGTAACTATCCAAGTAAGTAAGCAATAAAGCAAGCAACTCTCTAAAGAAGCAAGGAAGCAAGAGGAAGGAAGCAATGTAGGGAGAAAAGAAGCAAGAAAGCAAATACGCAGGCAAGCAACTAACCAAGCATCTAAGCAAGCAAGGAAGCAACTAAGCAAGCAAAAAAACAATCAAATAAGTAACTAACCAGGAGACTCACCAAGCACCAAAACAAGGTTGGAAGGAAGCAAGTAAGTAAGCAAACAAGCAAATAACCAAGCTACTAACCAATGAAGGAAGCAACTAAGCAAGCAAAAAGCAATAAAATAAGTAACTAACCAGGCGACTAACCAAGCAGCTAAGCAAGGTTGGAAGGAAGCAAGTAAGCAAGTAAATAACCAAGCAACTAACGAAGGAAGGAAGCAAGGAAGTAAGCGTCAAACAAGTAACTAACAAGGAACTAAACAAGCACCTAAGCAAGGAAGGATGGACGTAAGAAAACTATTAACCAAGCAACTAACGAAGCAGCTAAGCAAGCAAGCAAGCAATCAAGCAAGCAACTGAGCAAACAAGGAGACAATCAAGCTACTAAGCACCTAAGCTAGCAAGCAAACAAAAACTAAGCAAGCAAGTCAGCAAGCTTGCTGCTAAGTAAGCTAACAGCAAATAAGCAATGAAGTAAGCAAGAAAGCAAATAAAGAAACAAGCAAGAAAGAAAACAAACAAGCAACTAATCAAGCAACTAACGATGCAACAATACAAACACCTAAGCAAGGAAAGAAGGAAGGTGGAAAACAATTAACCAAGCAACTAACTAAGCACCTAAGCAAGCAAGGAAGCAAGCAAACAAGTAAGCAAGCAACAAAGAAAACATGGAATGAAGTAAGCAAACAACGAAGCACCTAATGAAGCAAGCAAATAAATAGGCAAACAATAAAACAAGCAAGGAACTAAGCAAAGAAATAACTAAGCAAACAAGCAACGAAGCAAGCTAGCAGCTAAGTAAGAAATGAAGCAAAAGGAAAGGAGAAAGGCCGCAAGGAACGAAGCATGGAAGGAACTAAGCAAACAAGGAACGAAGCAAGCTAGCAGCTAAGTAAGAAATGAAGCAAAAGGAAAGGAGAAAGGCCGCAAGGAACTAAGCAAGGAAGGAACTAAGCAAACAAGGAACGAAGCAAGCTAGCAGCTAAGTAAGAAATGAAGCAAAAGGAAAGGAGAAAGGCCGCAAGGAACTAAGCATGGAAGAAACTAAGCAAACAAGGAACGAAGCAAGCTAGCAGCTAAGTAAGAAATGAAGCAAAAGGAAAGGAGAAAGGCTGCAAGGAACTAAGCAAACAAGGAACGAAGCAAGCTAGCAGCTAAGTAAGAAATGAAGCAAAAGGAAAGGAGAAAGGCTGCAAGGAACTAAGCAAGGAAGGAACTAAGCAAACAAGGAACGAAGGAAGCTAGCAGCTAAGTAAGAAGTGAAGCAAAAGGAAAGGAGAAAGGCTGCAAGGAACTAAGCAAGCAAGGAAGTTAGTTAGCAAGAAAGTGAGCATCAAGTAAACAATGAGTATATAATTTTATTCTTATTACAGTTAGGTATTGTAGAATTATGTTATAGTAGTAAATTAAGAAATACTTTTTTTTTTGCTGTGGGGATATTTATTTTAAACGTTATAACTTCTGAACCGCTCGATTCAGTGGCGTACCTTGGCCACTGGAGGCCCGGGGCGGATTTCATTCTGACGCCCCCCCCCTCACATAAGACAGGAGTTTATAATCCAATTTATCTTAAAGTAATACATAGCAAAAATACTATACTGTTATATATCTATTGTCTAATTACTGTATTGATGCATCTAGTTAGGAAAGTTTATAAGAAGCTGTAGTAATGTTTGAAATAAAAATCCACTTTTACATTGTAAATACAAAGTTTAAAGAAATAATAGAAGTAGTATTATTTATAGACTGCATTAAATTTATTACAGTACTTTATAATTTACAATAAACTTATATACTGCAAAACCAATTTATCATTACCGAGACACGGCCTTCTTGAGTCGCTGCCGCTGCCGTTGCCGTCCGTGCTGTTTGGGGTTCAATTTGCGACTTCCGACTGAGTGGTGAGGCATTGACGCCAGGTACAACTGACTCTTCTTTTATTAGTGTGAATATATTTCTAATAATATAAATTTACATTTATACGTTTTTTTAATATCTGTAAACACTATGAAGTAGGATTGTAAGGTGGATTTCAAAATAATATGTAAAAATCTTTGGAATCGACCGATTAAATCCTGGAGCTCTCCCAGTGTTACAATTCAGGACGTGACAATAGAACACTTGCAAACAAATTAAAAAGTTTACCAAAAAAATGTAATTACCCAAATCTGGAGGTCCCCTACTAAGTGGGGCCCGGAGCGGTCTGTCCCCTTGCCCCTTCTTTTCGTAACTAAACTCCGTTAATTAGAAGGGCTGCCTACGTTGTAACAGAATTGATCACAAATAATTAAAATAACATATTACTTACTAGCTGTGTAATTGTTTACTTTGTGTAAGGAAACAATGGCAAGGTATACAATTGATTTACGCACTACTCATATGTGTGTAACAAGAAGACTTCTCTTTATTCAACATTTAAGAAAAACATATACTGACTGATGCCATGACATTACTAACTCAATTATTAAATTATCGAAAGGTTTCTTTAAACTTTGGCATCAAACTAGATTCTATATATAGTTATACCTCGGATCCGGGTGAACTTTCTGTATTAAAACTTTTAATTATACTCTTTTCATGATATTAGCTTGCAAGACTTTCTTTTAATTCAACATTTAAGAATGGTATTATTGCTTGAGTTATATTACTCTACATTAACATATAAACTGTTACAACGTATGAAGTTAGAATAGTTACATGAAATATTAATTAATAAGATATAATCTTATAAACATTAGATTTAATTTATAAATCTTTACAAAGTTAATCATTTCTGAAAAGTCTCTTTCAAGATGTGTTGTGTAACAAATATTATTAACCCTCGATAGACAGGCTATCGAGTCACCTTTTAATTGGTATGCAGAAGACTCCTCCTGGGGTATCAGTCTTGGGAAACAGGAACAGCTACGTCGTCATCTCGGTCTGGCTTTCCTCTGTAAAGGGCTCCAAAGTTAGCAGGGAGAACAATAGGTCATGTAGTTATCTACGATGATCATGTAGATTCTCGGATGTCCTGATCTGCATATTCTGTCACGTGCAGTAGAGTTTGTGGCTTCTGCTAGTTCACATCTCCGGGTATTACTTTGGAATAGTTGTTATTCGTTGAAGTACGTAGTCATCTTGTGTTACACTTTTTGTTACGTTTCAATACTTTTTTGTTTTACATAACTTTAAACTTATTGTCTATTCACATGACTACATTAATTAATACATCCAGATGCTTTAACAAACTACATCTGGTACACTTTCTGAAGATGAAACCAAATATGATACACATATTTGAAGAGCATAGCTCTTACGTCTACACTGTACGAAGTCGCCATTGCAAGAGAGAGAATTTACGCTCCCTTCGCCAGGTACTGGACAAAAGTTAGTGGGACAATTTCCGCGCGAGAATATAGTTCCTAACTATATTTAACTTAACATTTTTATTTATGCAAACTATCCCTAAACAAATATATACATAATTTAAATCAGTTGTTTTAGCAACTATTTATGTCTTCAGATTTTATTATTATTAACATTAGTTTTTTTATCTTATTCTTACTCACACAAGACTCTGAAAGCATGTCGAGTCTGGAATCAACAGGAAAGCGCCTGCTTACAAGCAAAGGGTTAAATACGATATTAATAACGCTTTACAATTTATCTTTTTATTTGAGTATCTTATGCTTAATTAATTATAACTGATTAAGTTATAACTTATAACTGAGTACATACAGGTATCTTATATTAAAACAGTGAGATTTAAATAGCTTAAGACCTCGCAACCTTAATTTTTAAAATTTTTTTATTTTCTAGATTATTTCTTTTATTTAAATCGTCACATACTCCACCGCTTGAATTGCACGCTACGGTTTAGCTTTTTGAGTCTAACTCACTATTGGGCACTGGGATATTGAATGAGTTTAGTGTGTGTAATTTCTTTCACATACTTTCTTGTACACTTTACAACGTTCTCCACATAGTTATTTCCTATAGTTACAACACAGTACACTTTATATTCTTATGAACTACCTTTTTTTTTTTTACATACTATTTACACTAAATATTTACACAATTAAAACACAAAACTCTTTCTTATCTCTATCACTTAATTTTACTACCGGTTTTTGTTTGTCTTACTCTCTCTTCTGTAGAGTAACTTTCTAAATCTCTACTATTTAGAATTCTATCTTTTCTTCTGTGAGTCCTATATATATATAACTCATGTAGTTAATGAGTGTTAGTACCCATCTAGTTAATGATTATTCATTAATGCATGTTCCGCAGAACTGGAACTCAGGTTGATCAGGCCTCGTTTCCAAACGTTTAATTACGTTTTACATTTCTTACGCGGATTCAGAAATATAATTTTATTTACTACCTAGTATTCCTTTTTTTTTTTTTTTGGGTTATACTATACCGTCACTTCTTCTTATATAACTTTAGTTGCGAAATATGCGTTCTCCGCACATATTTCTGAGTTGCAGGTTCGCACAGGGCTACTGTAACTGGAGTTAGGTACTTTTGGATTTGATAAGGGCCACACCATCTGAATAATAGTTTCGAGGTGGTCTTATCAATCGCACTACTAATGGGGTGAGTCTTGTACATTACCAAGTCACCTACTTGGTACCTGACTGAGTTGCTATGATTACCTTTCTCGTGGTATCTTCTGGATTTTTCCAGCTTGCTCTCAAGTTAGAGCGGGCTTTGTTCCATATTCTCTTTATCTGCTTATCCGTTATTTGCGGAGGCAGCAGATCGTGTATATTCCATCTTGTGGACAAAGGGTGGTTTGGTCTATACTTGTATAGTAACTCGAACGGGGTCGACTTGTGACCTTCGTTGTAATTGGGGACTGGGAGTACGATTAGTGGCAGTGTGTGAAGTTATTTATTATTAGTGCACAGTTTGTTTTTCCTAATTTCTTTAAATGACATTATTCATTTAAATGATCGCCTTCGTGAAATTCCCTTTTTCTTACTTCTTAAGTACTAACTTACATTTTAATCTTAATCTTAATTTCCAAACCTTAGATTGGAATGATCCCTACTTATCCGTAACTCACAACATCCCGGCCCGACTGACACCAGCTTACTCTAACTACGGAAGTTAGCTTTCAGCAATTATTAATGATCTTTGGCACATTTCAGCCCTATCATTTCCCTTTCAGTCGGTGCCGTTGTGACCTGTTACGTTACATTTATAATCAATACTTGATTATATCTCATAAACTTATTTCTAATGTAATCTAAAGAGGATCCCATACTCCACTTTAGATCACTGGTTTGAGAGAAGCGGAATCTCACGAATATGATTCTCTTTTATCTCTTTTAACAATACTTAAACAAACTATGCGGGAGAGGAGACACTTCACAATGCATTGTAATACTCACTAGGGGTGGTTTTTAATTGTTCAGGCTAGCACCGGTTTATCACAATAGGGAGGGTGCGTGGCTGCTTAGTACAATTCCGAACACGCTTTAATTTCTCTTACTTGCCACCACTGCAGTGTCTTCACTATGTAACGTTACTTTTCATTATTATTCTTTTCCCTTAATTACTTCTACACTTCACACAATTTTAGTATAACTTAGGATTTATTTAGCTCTAGTATTTAAATCAATTATTATTATTCACTTTATTATTTATTAAACTACTTTGGGGATTTAAGAAACGCTCCTAGAACTATCGTCTATTTAATCACCATATTTATTTAGCACACTTTATATTCACAGGTTGGTTCCGTTCCAATGGCTTACTTTTGCACTCTCTACTTATGTGTCCATATTTGCCACAATTATAACAGGTGGGTTTTCTGCGAGGTGGGTACTTGGTTTCCGCCTTATCTGGGTTTACAATTAACTTACCAGCTTTGCGCGCATAGTGAGGTCTACTAGAAACTTGTCTTTCAATAGAGGTTGTTACATTAGGCAGTAGTGCTCGCAATTGATGTCTATTATTTCCAGAGGTTTTCATTGCTTCTCTATTTTGATCTGAGTACCATACATTTGAAGAATGGATACTGCACTGTTCCAGATCAGCAATCGTATTGGGTCTATTCATCAATGATAGTCGAGATCTATCTTCGGGTATTACTTTGAGATTCGGCCAGATCGACAAATTTTTTATTCGCCTGGTTAAATGCTCTATTCTCTGGGTAGTCCGCAAAATTTTTGCCGGAGATTTCTCGTCTTGGAGTGTTTGAGACAATAAGTATAGTTCACTATACTTGCCAGTACAAATTTCTTTCTCGCTTTCATAATCGAGTTGGCTTAGATTGTTTAATTCCACGGGCGCATCAAATCCACATTCGCGAATTGAACTTCGTAATTCCGCGACTGTTACAACAGCATGGGGTAGTCCACGCAAAAGAGCTTCGTAAGACAGCTCGTCTTTTAATAACAAATCCGGGTTAAATTGGGCCATTTTGTTCTAACACATTAGCACGTACTTAAAATTAATACTATTATATTACACATATATTACATATACTAAATTCATAAGTAATCAATTTACACTAATTAGAAAAGAACAATTTCTCTTCTAAGGGAGAGACAGAAATCACACACATATCTTTCAATGTTAAATAGCCGATCAGCTGTTTACTGGAATGTAGGTCAGAGGGTGGCCTACATATTTAGTTAACAAAGGAGGGTGAGAGTGTGTGACAATGGGGTGTTTGCTTTTATTGTTTACTACACAAAGCGACTGAATAACACCAACGATATGAAACAGGTCGTTTTAAACTTGAGAAGGGGAGCACACTTTTGTACAACACATTTATTATTATTCCGCTTAGACAACACTTTGGCTTCGTTCTTTCATAAACTTTTCTCAATTAAATAATTACTTATTTTGTTCACAAGTTTTAAATCACGACTTCTACTTAATTACTTTATTATTATTTACAAAGTTATTTTTATCAATTTTTTTTTTATAACAATCCTAGTGTATGTAAGCTATGTAGTTGGACATACACTGTGCAGAATGATTCAGGAGACAACAGGTCGTAGTTTGTCGTAATTAACAGATTGTTCGGTTGACCAAAATTGTTATGCTTGGTCATGATTCATGTATGCAAGTACTTACATCGAATTATTCAGGTTGTGCCGGTAGGAACCTGCATATAGCATTTTACATTGTATGACGCTAATGACATTTTACTTATACATACTACCATCTACGTATTAATACATATTACGTTATTTAATAGTGTATTAAATATGTTTTGAACATTACATTTATTAAAGTAACTTTCTGAGTGCATATATCAATATTAAACATTTAGTTATTAATCATACTATTTATGTTTATCCACGCATAAATAGTTTATCCACGCAATGCAATTTGTTTGTGACACATATACACAATTAAAACTCTTTCCTTTGTTTCCTTTATTTTTTTTTTTTTTAAATAATGTAAGCAGAGTAACGCACCTTTGTTTACGTCACGAAGCTTAACAACCATTTACATAAATTAGCAGAGTGAATGCACTTTTATGACACTCTGTAAACAATTACCATTTCATTTTTTTTACAATTTAGTAATTAAGCAGAGTGGCGCACTTTTGTAACGAGCTTTTCGCCGCGTTACAAATCCAGGGAACCCTTCGTAACTAAACTCCGTTAATTAGAAGGGCTGCCTACGTTGTAACAGAATTGATCACAAATAATTAAAATAACATATTACTTACTAGCTGTGTAATTGTTTACTTTGTGTAAGGAAACAATGGCAAGGTATACAATTGATTTACGCACTACTCATATGTGTGTAACAAGAAGACTTCTCTTTATTCAACATTTAAGAAAAACATATACTGACTGATGCCATGACATTACTAACTCAATTATTAAATTATCGAAAGGTTTCTTTAAACTTTGGCATCAAACTAGATTCTATATATAGTTATACCTCGGATCCGGGTGAACTTTCTGTATTAAAACTTTTAATTATACTCTTTTCATGATATTAGCTTGCAAGACTTTCTTTTAATTCAACATTTAAGAATGGTATTATTGCTTGAGTTATATTACTCTACATTAACATATAAACTGTTACAACGTATGAAGTTAGAATAGTTACATGAAATATTAATTAATAAGATATAATCTTATAAACATTAGATTTAATTTATAAATCTTTACAAAGTTAATCATTTCTGAAAAGTCTCTTTCAAGATGTGTTGTGTAACAAATATTATTAACCCTCGATAGACAGGCTATCGAGTCACCTTTTAATTGGTATGCAGAAGACTCCTCCTGGGGTATCAGTCTTGGGAAACAGGAACAGCTACGTCGTCATCTCGGTCTGGCTTTCCTCTGTAAAGGGCTCCAAAGTTAGCAGGGAGAACAATAGGTCATGTAGTTATCTACGATGATCATGTAGATTCTCGGATGTCCTGATCTGCATATTCTGTCACGTGCAGTAGAGTTTGTGGCTTCTGCTAGTTCACATCTCCGGGTATTACTTTGGAATAGTTGTTATTCGTTGAAGTACGTAGTCATCTTGTGTTACACTTTTTGTTACGTTTCAATACTTTTTTGTTTTACATAACTTTAAACTTATTGTCTATTCACATGACTACATTAATTAATACATCCAGATGCTTTAACAAACTACATCTGGTACACTTTCTGAAGATGAAACCAAATATGATACACATATTTGAAGAGCATAGCTCTTACGTCTACACTGTACGAAGTCGCCATTGCAAGAGAGAGAATTTACGCTCCCTTCGCCAGGTACTGGACAAAAGTTAGTGGGACAATTTCCGCGCGAGAATATAGTTCCTAACTATATTTAACTTAACATTTTTATTTATGCAAACTATCCCTAAACAAATATATACATAATTTAAATCAGTTGTTTTAGCAACTATTTATGTCTTCAGATTTTATTATTATTAACATTAGTTTTTTTATCTTATTCTTACTCACACAAGACTCTGAATGCATGTCGAGTCTGGAATCAACAGGAAAGCGCCTGCTTACAAGCAAAGGGTTAAATACGATATTAATAACGCTTTACAATTTATCTTTTTATTTGAGTATCTTATGCTTAATTAATTATAACTGATTAAGTTATAACTTATAACTGAGTACATACAGGTATCTTATATTAAAACAGTGAGATTTAAATAGCTTAAGACCTCGCAACCTTAATTTTAAAAATTTTTTTATTTTCTAGATTATTTCTTTTATTTAAATCGTCACAGGAACATGTTTCGAGAGCTCCCGTGCTCTCATCTTCCTATAAATAAATTTACCTCAAAATATACTTTTTTCCTTATTGGGAACAAGTTTCGAGATATATATATATTATATTAATATATAATATATTTATATAAACACGTAATTAGGTTGTCGTACAAGTCAGCCACTCATTATTTCTTCATCGTGTTATACCACGTACTTCATCATCATCGTCATCACCTTCAAGGATTAAACCAAGGATGGTTAGTTCTGGTCTCAAACCGGAAAAGTCTAGAGCTGGTCACTGCAGCGGTTTCTCGAACGTCCCACACCTCTCCGTCTTCTCGGCTTATAGTTCCATAGTTGTTTGGCGATACGGCAGTCATCCATTCAGCAAAGATGTTCCCACCAATTCAGCCGATACTGGGCAATCCTGTCGAGTATCAGTTCCTGCCGTATATCTGTGTTTCTTGTATGCTCATGGAGAGAATACCCTGTCACGTGCCTGAGAAAGCTCATTTTAGAAGCTTGGATGCGACTTGTCTGGCCTTTCATTAAAGTCTAATTCTCAGACTTTATTTTGAGAAGTGTGGGAAGGACCATCACCTTGTAGAATTTTATACGTGTTTCTTTACTTGCTGACTTAAAAAGAGTTCGCCTAATGGTCCCGCACATAAGGTTGAACTTATGCAACTTATTCACCGTGTACTTATTTCCACGATATAAATCGTCCCGTTAGAGGTAAAAGGCGCTTTGATTTTGGGGGATATTAAGTTTTAAGTGTGTTAAAAGAAAATTATGTAATAGGGAGAGACATTGGAAACACTGAAATGCTTTTAGCAAAATTGTGTACTTGTGAAGCAAACATTGTCGCGTTATTTGTTATTCAATGAGTATATTAGGTCTACTTGTCTGTATGTACCTTACTTATTATATTAAAAGTTTATATGAAGCGATTTAATTTGAATTTAATATATAAAAGCGTCTAGAGTCTGAGGCCAATCGGTAAAAAGATTCTTCGTGTAAATGAGTCTAAACTTGTTCTTACATATAACAGCTTGCTAGATAATGTTTGGAGTAGTAATTTTTCTGACTGTTGTATTCTGTGTGCTCCTATTTGTGTAATGAATGTAATGGTTATTACCTATAGAAATGTCGCATGTTTTTTACATGGCAATTTATGTAACTTTACAGTGTCAGATTTATATTGATGGGGCAACGCTTCGTTGAGTCATTTAGCAGATAATTTTTTAACGCGTCTTCATACTACATAATCTTGTACGGTTATCAACAAATATCTACTGATTGGAAAATAAAAATAAATTGGGTGTGTCGTAAGGTCACATGTCAGAAGTAAGAACGGTCCCATGTCATAAAATTTCTTTGTTAATTTACGTGTAGTGAAACATTCGGCATGCGACAAACTTTCAATCTATAAAAGATATCTAAGTTATATAGTATCACAAGCAGAATGATCACTGTTGCACACCACTATATACAAATTATCCCGATTAGCGCTTTCAAGCTTCACAGCTCATCGTCAGATCGGAATAGACAGAAATTATGTGAAAACAATCCCTTCACCCCTCTCACCCCACCCTGCTCACACACAACAAGCTATAAAAATGTTGTGTGTGAGCAGGGTGGAGTGAGAGGGTGAAGGGTTTGTTTTCACATAATTTCTGTCTATTCCGATCTGACGATGAGCTGTGAAGCTTGAAAGGGCTAATCGGGATAATTTTTATATAGTGGTGTGCAACAGTGATCATTCTGCTTGTGATTTCAACCACTAACACAAATTTCTTCATTAATCGTATATAGTATCAGTTAGCGAAATTTAGAGATAAATCAAAATTGTATTGTAGTTTTTGATTCACTAAAATCCCCTTTTCCATTTTCGAGCGGTTTTGTAAAAATATTTGTATACGTTGTTTTGGTCCCATGTCATAAAATGTTTTCGTTGCCAACTGAATGAGCGGGCAAATGAGTTGGATGTAATCGGTTGCATAGTGTGCATTGCATGTCGTAGGCTACATTTGAATCAATGCCCTACATCGAACTTGTGAAACTAATAGTTGCACGAGCAGTTGTTTGGCTTGCAACCGATTGCAGACCTGATCAACTGATTGCATTAAGTGTAATAGGCTTCATTTAAAGCAATATCCTGCAATCAGTTGGATGCAGTTAAGGTGTTTATAGACGGGGAAAGTAGAGGCGGCCAGTACTGGCCATGTGGTCATTGGACGGTAAAATTTCTTCTACACAAGGCAAGTACTGACCGCCACTTTCGCGTCTCTTATGGCCGTCCGTAGATCTATATGAGTGACCGTGAAAACATCTGTGCTCATACTTTTTTTAGTTTCATCAGCTTTGACCATGTCAGAATTTAATAAAGAGTTTGATGAGGCTTTTGATCGTCACGGCGGACGTTCCATAGTAATTCAAAGTTTTGGATATCTTCCAAAAATATTGTTATATCATCTGCACTCCGCTTTGTAGATTTATTTTTTCTTTTATTACGTTGATGTTATCACTGTTAACACAAGCACTCATCTTGAACAACTACCACATCAGCGACCATCAACAGACTAATGCAAAGCAAATCCCACCCGGCTCTGCTGGCGGCCAGTGCTTGTTGTGGCGTAAAGTTTTGGTGGCCAGTAGGTCACATGACCTGTCACGCGACCGGTACTGGCAGTCTTTCGAGCTACTAAAATCAAACAGGTTTGAGTTCTGTGGCCGCCAGTCTCAACTGGCCACTGAAGAGGAAAGTACACCTATAGACAGGGTAAGTAGAGGGAAAGTTGCTCGCCGCCAGGACTGGCCGCCTCTACTTTCCCTGTCTATAAGCACCTTTAGTTGCCCAGTGTAATACAGACACAAAGAATTTCCATTGCTATTGCGCCGCAGAACGAATTGATTATAAACAGAAAGACAGCTGTCCGGAAGTGCAGTTGTCAGGAAGTAGTCACGGGAAACGCAACGGACGAACTGCAACACAGACCCGTTGAAACGTTTAGGATTCAAAATCGGTAAAAAACACGTGACAGTTCAAAAGTGAACTGTCCATTACGGCCGCGAGCGAAATGCACAAAAACGCTCTATGATAGGCAGCGTAATCTGGTGACGACGTTATAATTTATCAAACGCTGGATGTTGGCTCGCTGCTGGGAGTAGAGTGTTATTGCCCGCAGCGTTCGCTTGGGAACAGAAATGTCACCGCAGTCAAACGAAACATTAACTGCACTGCACTGACGAGAGAGAGAGAGAGAGAGAGAGAGAGAGAGAGAGAGAGAGAGAGAGAGAGAGAGTTAGAGTTTGTGAACACAGCATAACGTCGTTGACTGAAATAAAGGGGCGGTACAGTTTTTGGATAAAAATAACCAGATTTCCGGCGGTAAATAAACAGCGTGTTTTGGTGTCAAGAGGTAAAAAAAGTTTCGCACCGTGTTTTATACTTAACAAATTGATTGAATATTTTAAATATATGTTGGTATGTTATAGACGTAAACGGTTCTGTATCATAACTTCCTTATGTTTTCGTAGCCATAAAGCTTACAAAACCCGACCTATTTCTAAGGCAGTTGCGTGTGTAATAAGGCTGATAAATAATTGAATACCCACCGTAACTTATAAGAACAATACAAGGTCTATATAACGGGACAAGAATAGCTGTTGAAAATAACTGTTGGTCATTTCAACAAATATCTGTTAATCAAGGTGTTAGACAAGGATGTAGTATATCATCTACTCTTTTTAACATTTATATTGACGATATTGTAATGAAGTGGGAATACAGGGTGTTTCATATAAAACGCAACCCATTAATCAGCCTTCTGTAATATTTGAATTTACCGCCAAACTCCCTTACGTTTTACTGGAATAGACTCGTCCAACAATCGAACATTGCGCCGGCGCAGTAAACTGCCACTGATACCTATGACAAAGCGATCATAACGCTCAGTGAATTGTTAGAGAGAAAATTTTTTTTTCCCAAGACGAACGTATTTTTATTCTTGAGTCGTACTTTAGCACGCGATCAGTGGTTGGAGTGCAAGAATCTTTTTGCCGTAAGTACCGTGATAAACCAGCACCTAACAAGACATCGGTTTTGAGGTTAGTGGCTAAATTTCGAGAGACAGGTTCTGTTAATAACAAGGAACACAAAAGATCTATGGCAGTGTTGAATGCAGACATAGTCGCTGAAATCAAAGACCGATTAATTGCCTCGCCAAAAAAATCAATTAGACGCTTGTCAGCTGAAATTAATTTGCCAACAACAACCGTTTATCGGGCGACAAAGAAATTAAAGTTACGACCATATCGAATTCAAACAGTTCATCATCTTCTTGATCCAGACAAAGAAAAACGGCTAACATATTGTCATTGCTATTTCTTTTATGAATTTGCTAACTGCTATAATTTTTTTATTGTTTGACTAAGCTTTTCGTCATTACTGACATCTTCAGGTCAGTAACTGAAGTCAAACAATAAAAAAATTATAGCAGTTAGCAAATTCATAAAAGAAATAGTAAGGATGGCTGCTAATTTAAACAATACGAATATTGTCATTGGTTTCGTCGATTTGTGCGTGAGGGTATTCATGTTATGGACTCGATTTTTTTCACAGACGAGGCGTGGTTTCATCTGGACGACTACGTAAACAGCCAGAACAGTAGGATTTGGAGTGCTGAAAATCCCTTCGCGTATCATGAAAAACAATTGCACCCGCAGAAGATGGACGTTTGGTGTGCGATATCACGAAAAAATTATTGGTCCTATTTTCTTCGAGTACATCATTACTGCAGAACGATATCAGAATATTTTATTGCAATTCATTGCACTTTTGGAAGAGGAAGATCGATACTGCTGGTTCCAACATGACGGTGCAACATCACACTACGCACATTCAACTTCTGTTTTCGTTAACGAATTCTTTGGTGATCGCGTTGTTGGTCGTGGTTTATGGCCACCAAGATATTTGACTGCGCCAGATTTTTTTCTTTGGGGTTACCTCAAAGAAAGAGCCTACAGCAACAAACCACGAACACTTGAACAACTGAAGGTCAATATCGAACAAGCTGTTTTAAATATCAACCCAAATACTCTAAAAAAAGTTGCAAGAAACACAGTGAAAAGGGTGGAAGCGTGTATTCATGAAGATGGCGGCCACTTCCAGCATTTATTCTAGAATTTTAAGTATTGTAAAGTTTGGAAATAAAATATTCAATTAAATACTTTACATATGCCTTTTTTATTTAAATGTAATTACTGACATAGATGGGTTGCGTTTTATATGGAACACTCTTTATCTAGTGAACCCTGGTATTAAGTTATCACGGCTCGGATATTTGAAAGTGTGTTGTTGTGTGCCGACGACTTGCTTGTAAGTTACTTCAAAATACAGAATCTGATTTGCAAAAATCTGTTTTTAAGCTTCATCGGATTTGAAAGCAATACAATATAGAAATCTCCACTGTAAAACAAAGGTAATGCCATTTCGAGGCAAAGGACCAATATGAACAAAAATAATGATTAATAGTCGAATTTTAGAACAGGTGAGCCGCTTTAACTATTTGGGAAATGATATTGGCTATTAGAGGAATTATGATATTAACGTTAAGTTTGGTAAGCTCCAGACGATCTGTGGCACAATCAACCGTACTTTTAGAAACAAGGTACGCCGAGATACAAAAGGTGTTACAAAGTTATGGCAGTCGCTGTACTGTCCTATGGGTGTGAATTATAGACATCAACCAAGAGAGACAGGACAGTGAAACACAGGCCTCGGAAATGGCGTTCTTAAGAGAAGTTGGAAGGTGTTCGAAACTTGAGCGAATTGAATGAAACATTGAAATATTACAAACAACGGTGGAAAACACGTTGAAAATTGTCAGATTCCGTACTGGTCAAACAAGTCTGGAATACAAGCTTATAGGACACAGGTGTGTGGGTAGACCCAGGAAGAGACTGCTAGAAGATCTTTGAAGGCGGAACAGGCAGCGCCTTGCCTATGCCGTGTCGTGAAGATGATGATGATGGTGACTACATAGGTATGTTATAGAGATAAATAGTTTTGTATCGCTTGTATGACTACCTTATGTTTTCGTAGCCATAAAACTTCCAAAAACCTAGTTTTTGTGTTTCAACATGCACTACAACATTGACTACAACACAAATAAATGTGGGAAGTCAATAATTTCTACAATTTTCTCAATTAATTAATGCTTGATGCCTTTACTTGGTGAAAATCCATTATAAATTATATTAAAAAAAAAATAAAACAATAAAATAGTTTTAGTGATTTTCACTCGTCTGTGAAAAATCACTAAAACTATTTTATTGTTTTTTTTTTTTTTTAATATAATTTTCTCACTTGCTTACAGACAGTATATCTTTTCATAATCAGTAATATTACGACAGTAAATTTTATGGCAAATCCCAGGTCAGTCGTATTCAAGCGGCCAAAATGAGATTTCTCACGCACGTGGCACGATGGTTGGGGAAAATCTTAACCGAATGGATGACTGTCGCATCTCCAAACAACTATTGAATTATAAGCTAAATGGACGGAGAGATGTGTGTAGGGTTGCCAGACGTCCGGCTTTAGCTGGACATGTTTGGCTTTTTACAGTTTAGTTCGGATAAAAGTAAGCGTGTCCGCCCGGTCATTATTTTTTGGGCTTTTTGTCTTACAAACTTGCACGTAGTATTGTGATAAAAGTATAGTACATTTTGTATGGCCGAAAAAGGTAATAGATCTGAAAAAATGTACGTACTACGTACTAATGTACGAGTTATTTCCTTTCAGTAGGTTTAGACCTTTTATGCTATTAAGTTTACTGTTAATATCTGTATTATCATCAAAGCCGCCAAATATTGATATTCAGTTTAAATTTTGACATGTAAGTGTTTCGTTAAAATTTAAGTGTTTAGTTAAAAAATTTTAAATTTTTTGACGATGTTACTTGGATTTGTTTATAATGATGATTACAGAAGTTGTCTTTCTTTTTAATTCCTGCGTCTTATTATGTTTTTATGTGTAATGATAATACACAATCTTATGTAGCTTGATGTCGTTTTCTTTTTTTTTAAATATAGTAGACCTATATGTACGCGAGCAGCTAATATCGAACAAACATTATAAATGCTCCTTTTTAATGTAAAAAACTGCTGTCCAGCTTTTCGGGTAAAATGTCCGGCTAAATTAACAGCTGTGTTCGGCTTTTCTGATTTTTGATCTGACAAAAATCCCTAGATGTGGGGCATGCGAAGAAGTGTTTGAGTGACCAGCTCTAGTCTGATTGGGTCAGGAACAGACTATAGTTTAAGCCTAGCTGAAGATGAGGGTCATGATGACATTTTATTGCTATCGGCCGCAACAACCCAGAACTTGAGGCCTGAGATTGTGCGATCGCTACGCAGCTCATCTCTGCGTGTTACGGAACATAGTTTTTTTTTTTAATTGAGAACTATGGTGCCTGGTTCACTCACGTATACCTCGCACTCCTACGGCAGTAAACTGATTTAACCCGTCACGACACAGCTGAAACGTGAAAGCAATGTTCCCAGGACAATCAGATCTCTTTTCCTGACATAGTTACCCAAAATTCCCCGACTGCCACAAATATGTGTGCAGTAAGCAAAGCGTAATATTTACAAAAAATATAAGCATGTCAAACATGTTTAAATAGTTTACAGGAAAAACATAAATGTTAAAAATAATTTTATTTACGATAAAAGAAAATTTATTTACATGGTGAGAGATCGAGCTGAATTCTTTTGAAATCCATTTCTTGTTCATTAAAAATAATACTTAGTTCGTTATTTTTTCATGTTTAATATGATGCGACGTAATCATTTATTTTTCATATTTAATACATATCGTCGTCGTGTTGTTTGTCGTTACAATGGTATCGTTTCCAAGAACTTTGTGTAGGGGTCGGTTCCGTGGCCGGTCAACAATCAGTTCGCATATTCGACACCAGAGGACTCTTTGTCAAAGCCAGTATTGCAGTGGCAGAGATTTGCTTATTAAACCAACAGACATGTTTGTTCTCGTTTGTAAGACAGTTGAATTTAATTACGTTTTTAGTTTTTTCCAACATTTTATTTTGTTAAGTCAGCAGATTTCTTTTGCTTTAATATTACGACGAAACTATTACGGAACAAAGAGAATGTTTAAAGGTAAATGTTTTTTTTAAATTGTTATAAAAGGTATAAAATTTAAGTAGGTTTAGTTTTAAGTAAACTAAAACTCTGTATGCTCATATTTTTATGTAGGCTACGCGAAAACTTGTCTGTACCATATTTTTGTCTTTTTCTCTTTCTTTTGGCTCTCCATAATTTAAAATATAGGCCTATATTTTTCGGGGACTAGATTTTTCGTAGCATTAGTAATTCATCATAAAATAAATATGTCTTACTCGTTTACATACTCAAAATATGTCAACCATACAAATACAGTAAAAAACAGATAATGTATGGTTTTGAAGCTCACTACACATTTGTTAGCAGTATTTGTAAAGTGACTGCTTAATGTGCTGTACTTAAATAATTTCCGTATTTCAATATCGTTTATTAGTTTAGTAAATTTACACAACTTTCCAATTGTTTAATTTATGAAAACAGTTAAAAATTAGTGACTCCTATTTATAGTTTATGTACATGCTGTTGCTATGTTTGGCCAGCATTGCATCATTTATAGTAAAAAAACATATTTATATTATTTGCTTAGGACAATTTTTGATTTAATACAAAGTGTTTGGTTACCTAATGTATTTATGATATTATATTTATTGAGGTTAATGGTACTAAAATGTTCCTCAAGATGTACCAAATATTTTTAACTAATAGGATTATCACAATACGGATGGCGGGAATAAAATTATGTGTTTAATACTATTTTATAACGATGAATTTTTCCGGTGAAGGGTTTGTGGAGGATCGGTCAAAAATATAACTCAAATTTTAACTTATTATGTCGACGTTTCGACAATGTTTGTTGTCATCATCAGGACTTGTGTATGAATACAAAAGAAATGTCAAACACAACAGAACAATTATTTGAGTGAACGTGTTTGTGTAGGTGAGTGTGGGCGCGCGCGCGTGTAAAAACTATCTCAACTCGTTCACATATAAAATGATACACACATCCGCACGCGCGCGCGCACATACACACGCGCACACACTCACATACACAAACACATTCACTCAAATAATTGTTCTGTTGTGTTTTGACATTTCTTTTGTATTCGTACAGAGTGCCTGATGAGGACAATAAACATTGTCGAAACGTCGACGCAAATAAGTTAAAATTTGTGTTATATTTTTGACCGATCCTTGTAAACCCTTCACTGGAAAAATTCATTGATTGACGGTCATTACGAATTTAAGGATTTAATTTTATATTAATATTTATAATATACAAATTAGGAAATTTCTTATAAAGAAAAATATTTCTTACAACATTTATGAACAAAAATTATGTTTTTGGCATAGTCTTGGACACGCTTTCTGGAATAATTTTAGACAATTTGTCAGAACGTCTTGCCTTTACGTTTTACAAACTTTTAACAGAGGAGAATCAACCAAATGTTTACTGTCAACATATTGTGCTTGGTTTTCACGAGTTCCAAAAGGATAAGTCAGATACTTCATAACATTTAGGTATAAAAATTTTAAATTTTAGGTCAAATTCTTGAAAACGATTTTCCGTAATAGTTCAGGAAAATGTGACAGATGATGTGGATATATTTTTTGTGTAAAAATTTTAAGAGCAGTCAATTTGGACCTACCTTAATTTGGTTGTAGGAACCGGTTACATGTGTATATATATTGTCACGTGCGTACGGGTAGGCGTAGTTATATTATTAACGGTTCTGTACTTTGAAACATATTTTTTAAACTGATGACGTCACTGGAATCAAACTTGTTGACAGGAGTCAAAAGACCCACAGAGTAAAAGTTTTGACACATTTTCTGCTCTGTAAAAAATGACAGGATCTCAATATAGAACTGAACAATGTCAAAAGTTTGGACAAAGCTTTTTTTTTACTTCTTCTCCTTCTTCCTGGAAATAAACATTACGCCTGTTGTCGCTCGTATTTGTTTTCTAAGTTTTCTCCTCGTCTCTTCCTAGGCTTTACTATTGATTTCTTTCCTGGCGTTTTAGTGCTCATGTTTTATACCACACAAACAAAGCCATGAATCACAAAGGTTAGATTGTTTTGTCATTTTAATGTTATCTTCTTAGTCAAAGGATTATAATATTTCGGTATTGTTCCAATAACCTAACCCGCAATCATTTTTGATATTTCGATTATGCTATGATTGGCATCGGTATGTAGTGATGTAGTAAATATAGCATATAATTTTAGTTGGATAACAGAAATAGTGAACATTTATTTGTGTATGTTATAAAATAATTTGTTGACGATTGCAATCGTGTTTCATTGTCATATTTTTTACGAAAAATGTTACTAACCATAATATAACTCTGATGTGTGCCTGCGACGCCAAAAGTTTGCGTTGTTAGGTTAACATGCAAACTAAAATTACACATAGAAACCAATGTGCCTTTAAAATCATAGTCCCTATTTTGTGACAGAACTCGTTTTCCAACAGTATTCATTTTTTCAATAATTCTTGTTTCTTGTGCTCAACACAGTCAATGCAATCAACAGAAAGAGAACAGTATCAGAAAGAATATCACGACCAAAATTCTGAATTCTGAAAATACCGCAAGTTGTCATACTGAATCCACGTCGTGGATCTAATCCAGTCTGTCTCTTGAGTGCCATATTGCTGTAGGCTGCTTTGCGAAAGCTGGCGTCGTGGGTCTTAGACCACGAATCCAGTCGGACTCTGGATGCCACGTTGCTGTCCTTTGCATTGCGTACGGCTAAAATAACGTAACGTGACCTATACCCTGATTAACGAAAGAAAGTGACTGGCGGAGCGGCCGCGCGGCGACCGAGTTTGTAGTAAAAACATTCCACTTTATAACCTCGTGGAAACGTAAAATACAGGGCGAGAAATGTCTAATGAACTGTATTTTAATCATCAATTAAAGACGTTTTTAACAAACTTTTCTAATTTTTAAAATCTCTTTTCAATAAATTTACATTGTGAGTTAAAGAAAAAAATACACGAATTTGAATTAAAAAATTAGGGTTTATCGTTTTTATTACGTAAGAACTCAGAGGTTAAGCATCGGAAAAAAATTTCTTGTAGACAAATGGTAGTCCACCTTCTTTAGTACAATATATCAAAAATTGAGATTCCTACGATTAAAATTAACGACCTTATTAATTTTTTTCTAATGTCCTGTTAACTCAGTTGTTAAAAGTTGTACACGAATGAGATTTGCGTGACGCTCTCTTTAGATAACTAAATGTAGAAGACATATACAACTTACACCTTGTACGTGATAGGAATACTACAATGGATTAATATATAAAGTGAATTTCACAGAGAGCAATGCGTGGCGCTCTGCGGCGGAAGTACAGTCAGAACCTATTGGACCCATTTTATTCGCGCGCTACCGTCATTCCCGTACAGCGTCTCGGCCTCTCCTTTATGTCTACAAATAGCACACGCTTCCAGGAAAACTGAACCGTTATACGCACACTAAGGGTAAGGGAAATTTCCAGCTTTCAGTTTAGTTGATGTGGTGGTTGAGTGATGTCCGGTTGTTGGTTATCTTGATTTTAAGTGTTAGTTTCTTGTGCTTTCATTATAAATTGACGTGTTTTTAAGTTATTTTGTGTGAATATACTTCGGTGGCTGAGCATGGAGCAACGTAACGAGGCTGAACCAAGGAAACATAGGGGAAGACCTAGGACTCGAACTCCAAAGAAAAGACAAACTTCGGGCCGAGGCGTACCTATGAAAGGACAGTCAAGAGAAATTGTGTGCAAAGTGCGGGAATATTTTGATAGAGAAAAGGCGAACAAAGGTCCTTTGATTCCGGTTAATAATGCAATACAGCGAACTGCAGATGCTCTGAAAATACATAAAAATACAGTTCTGCGAGTTTGCAAGGAAAAAGAATTGAAAGAAATACAAGATGACAGTAATAGCCAACTTTCAACTCCGGGCAAACAGAGGAAACGGGAGAAAACTGTGACAAAACTTGACACTTTTCAGGAAGACGCTATACGAAGACATGTATATCAATATTACATAAGAAAAGAATATCCCACTTTGAAAAAACTTTTATCATCGTTGGAAAATGAAGAGCTGTTTAATGGCAGTCTGTCTTCGCTTAGAAACGTGCTAAAAGGTTTAGGATTTACGTGGAGAAAATTTTCGGGCAGAAAAGTGATTATGGAGAGAAGCGATGTCGCTGCCTGGAGGTGTCGTTTTCTTCGCCAAATCAAAGACGAGAATTTCGATAATATAATTTGGCTCGATGAGACCTGGGTCAATGCTGGGCATTGTTTGAAACAAGGATGGACTGATGAGTCACTTCAGGGGACAATGTTAACACCTATAGGGAAAGGTGAACGATTAATAATATGTCATGCAGGTTCTTCAAAAGGGTTTGTTCCAAATTCCCTTCTACTATTTAAATCGAAAAAAACCGGTGACTACCATGAAGATATGGATCACGACAAATTCTTCGGTTGGTGTTCTGAAACTTTGCTAAATAACCTAGAAGAGCCTGCAGTAATAGTCATGGACAATGCTCCCTACCATTCTAAGCAAATTGATAAAGCTCCCACAAGCAAAGATAAAAAAGCTGACATACTTGCATGGCTGGATAGGAAAAATATTCAATCTACAACCGACTTGAAAAAATCAGAACTTTTGGAATTAGTGAAATGGCACAAGCCCCAGAACAAAAGGTATTTTGTTGATGAATTGATAGAGAGCAGAGGTCACAAAGTGATAAGGCTACCACCTTACCATTGCCATCTTAACGCCATTGAGCTTATATGGGCTCAGGTTAAGGGGTATGTTGCCGAAAACAACAAAATGTTTACTTTAAAAGAAGTTGAACGACTGACTAAAGACGGATTTAATCGAATTACTGCTGAGAGGTGGGAGCAAGTAGTGGACCACACCAAAAAAGTTATTATCGATGCATGGAATAACGAAGGACTAATGGAAGAAGCTGTGGAGGAAATGATTATATCCGTGGAAGACAGCAGTAGCTCCGAGGATGATAATTGTTCAGAAGATGATAATAGTGATGACGATCCAATGGAGGGTATCAGAGAACTTTCGTTTGAAGACTACTAACTCACAGCTATAAGTGTTTTTTATAGAGTGTTTTAATAGTGTATTTTTATGATTTATACACATATTTTATGAGCGGATTCCATAAAAGCTGAAGAACACTACAATACTTGTAAGTACCGTACTGTATTTATTATTTATTTGTCAATGCTAATAACAAGTAATTTACTAATTGTTTTTACATTTCAATTACATTATAACAGTAAAATACTGTTATAATTATGCAATATCTGGTAGACCGAGCTTTGCTCGGTAGTTTTAAACTGTAAACTATATTTCATAGATAAATAATTAGTTATTGAGAAATTTGAATGGCATTAACAATTTCGCAGTAATTACATTGCACTTCAATTAGTAGTATTAAAGCTGATCACAAAACAAAAACAGTTTATTAACAAGAAAACAATAAATACCGTACCGCAAAAGAGTAATAAACAATCATTCAAGACTGTTATAAAAAGCATGTAGTTCAACTAAACCACAAAAGTCTGGTCAGATGTACGTTTTTGACAGATCTCCAGGTAGAAGATTAGATTAAATAAGTAGACAGATAACTAAGTATATACTTATGAGAGATTGGTGACTCGTAGTAAGTTGGCTATGTGTCAATGTGTGAGCCGTGAGCGTATGCACCACTTTCTTTGGGCTGTTACTGTACCTTGACTCGATCGCGCGCCGTTGAGCGATGTTAGTTCTAATTTTCCTATATTAACTGATTGCGGTTATATTTCGTAATATTTGAAGGTTACATACCACTTTGTATTGATGAATACAATTTTGTTATGTTTATTGTGAAAAAACACAATGAAAAAAATTATTAATAACGGAGTTAACAGTACATTCGGAAAAAATTAATAAGGTCGTTAATATTAATCGTAGGAATCTCAATTTTTGATATATTGTACTAAAGAAGGTGGACTACCATTTGTCTACAAGAAATTTTTTCCGATGCTTAACCTGTGAGTTCTTACGTAATAAAAACGATAAACCCTAATTTTTTAATTCAAATTCGTGTATTTTTTTCTTTAACTCACAATGTAAATTTATTGAAAAGAGATTTTAAAAATTAGAAAAGTTTGTTAAAAACGTCTTTAATTGATGATTAAAATACAGTTCATTAGACATTTCTCGCCCTGTATTTTACGTTTCCACGAGGTTATAAAGTGGAATGTTTTTACTACAAACTCGGTCGCCGCGCGGCCGCTCCGCCAGTCACTTTCTTTCGTTAATCAGGGTATACATTGGTCCTGTCAAAGGAATAAAAGGGGACAACTTCAATTTTGTATCAAAATAAATTTTGCCCTTTGAAAAGTGGAAGGAAAAGTCAGCTAACAAAAATAAATTATACAGAAATTTATTAGTGTGTATATTATTATTTTTTCTGCAAACAAATTCTCTTTGTGCCGTACAGAACACTTCAAACTAACAGAGGATACTTAGCTTTGTGTCACATCTGAGGGCAGACAGATAATGCCAAGTAGCAGCTTGTTAATTAATTTTCGCGTCTGTCAAACAAAATTGTGTCTGTACGTTTCAGGCCAGCCTACTCGCACTCCTACAGATGTACAAAGTTCTCCAGTCAAAAACCATATACACAAATTATTCGATTCCTAAACTCAATTGTTAATTAAATTTTCTTAAAAAATTTACACACAAAAAATTCATCGTTAATAAAATTTTAATATTTTATGTTATAAAGTGAAAACTGTAAGCTACATGGTAAAATAAAGAATACTTTTAACTGCAAGAGTTAAGAGTAAAAAGAATTCGACTGTAATATCATCAGCGAGACTGCATTAGTCTTCCGTCTCCGGTAAATAAAGTTTTACCTCAGTTTTGTTACACGTAGGGATATTTTGGACATTACAAATTCTCGTAACGCTTTATTGTATCCCAATTTGGTCAACAGCTGAAATACGCTTGTTAACGATAGATTGCATTGCATTGCATCGTGTGTACGAGGTACCTTTGGATCCGTGGCAGGATTGCAGCATCTGGGACGTGCCTAAGTCTTCCTCCACCTCATGTATTCATCGCCATCTGGGTATGCCCCTTCTTTTTCCTTCCATGTTTTCATTTAGTACTTGCTTGGGCAGTCTCTCCTGTGGTATTCTCTCCACATGTTCCAGCCAGATTATCCGCCTTGCCTTTATGAAGCGCACTATATCTTCCCACTGCAATATTTAATCAGTTTCAACATTTCGAAGGCGTCTCCATTCTTCTGCTTCCATTATTGGGCCCTACAGTATATCTTTCTCACTATTTTCCTTTTAAATAGTCTTAACGAATTTAATGATACAGCCGTGAGTGGGCATGATTCAGCTCCGTAAGTCACGGCTGGTCTGATCAAGCTTTCTTAGAGTTTCATTTTGATTTTACGAGACAGAAGCTTGGACTTGAAAAGATTAAGATCTGCAGAGTATGGTCAATTGACAGCCATGATTCTTCTATTTATTTCTTGTTAGATTTTGTTTTCTCCTCATTGAGTTGTCCTCCAAGATATACAAACCTATTTACACCAATGAAAGTGGTATATTTTATTTTTGCTAATATAAATCATACCAGTAATAAGTTCAACATCAAATTTACGCGTCCAAGTCAATAACTCAACACTCATTACAACATCTTTTTTTCTATTTCACTATCGACGATGACGTAATCACATATACGCACCGCCGATGTAAAACAAATACGCGTCGCCGAAGTAAATAAAATACGGATTTTAAAACACGTCTGTTTTTAATATGAATGAATATTATTATTCAGATCGTGGTTAATACCCACTCCCCTAAATTTGATACCGCATACCGACTTTTGCATATTTTTCATAATTTTTATCCCCTTACATTTTTTCTCCCGCCCAGTGGCGTATCTAGAATTTGGCCTGGGAGGCGGTCCGAGGTCTGGCCGGCTTCATACAAAAGAAAAAGCAAGTTAAGACTAATCAACACGACTATCTTTAAAGTGACTGAAATTAATCCGATTAAAGTAAACTGTAATAACACAATAAAAATACGCGTTATTGAAACATTGTTTACAATTGACTGAATTGATTTCTTACATTTCGTATTTCAAAAGTACACGCTAATGCTGTGTAATAAGTCTCTTTGTGTAGGTTAAAAAGAGTTACTACTATATTAGCGTACACAGTTGGAAGAGAAATAATAAAACAGCCTAAAACTTTAGAGATTAACAAAACTTTTTCGACCCTTTGGGGGGCTCCGATCCCGTTCGTCCTCCCCCGTAAATAAGCCCCTGATCCCACGCCACTGTTTCTGGGGAGATCATTAAAAAAAAAATTATGAAAGGTAAACGTGTTTGGAGACACATACCAAGTTTTACAAAAATTCGTTGATATGTTCAAAAGTTATCGTGAGGCATACCCCAAACAGACAGACAAACGCCTAACGCCAAGCGGTCGCGTTAAAATGTTACTGACAATTCGCTTCGCTTGATCAATTATTCAATTAAACCTTCATGAAGAAGTAAATAAAATAATTTTAAAATGTATGTATTTATTACATTTCTAGCCTAAAAGTATGGCTGTCAATGGTTATAACGGCATCAATGAATTTTACACTACCATGCCAGAATCAAATAGTAATTTGCTAAAAATAGTTCTCGATGGAATCTGGTTCACTTGCCTCCACTGATAACTAGATATGTCAACTAATTGACAAATATACACGTTCAAAACTGTTTATTATTTGATTAACTAAAACATTTTTTCTGAGTGCTTTGTATTTATATCGCTTGCAAACACCCTGACACACGACTATATATATATTCTAACTCTTTTTGCTACAGTCCGTTTCTTGATTTATATAATATATTTATTATTTATATTGAATTTCTTAAGGTAATTTCAATAAAAATAATATATATATATATATATATATGTATATTTTACGTTGGAAATAGGTCAGTCACTCAGTTGATTGATCATATGTACGAATTGGTTTGTGTCATCGTGTCTGAATCCACACGCGCGCGCGCACACATTTACACAAACATACAAGTGCTTCCCCACATCTCTCTCTCTCTCTCTCTCTCTCTCTCTCTCTCTCCCTATCTCCCCCGTTACAAGTGATCGCGCCATTAGACGATGAGAGAGTAATTTTAATTTTTGTAATTTTCTGAAAAAGGAGTGTAAATGACTTAGTTATTTATTTTTTCCCGTTAATCTCAACACGTAAACATGTTGATGTCGACTTTCCTTCCTTGAAAGTTGCGGATTTTGACTTTTTTTTTTAAGTTATATTTTCGTTTTATAAGTCAGCTATTTCAGGAGAACTGGGTTTAAAGGTGAAAGTTTAACGCCTGTAACGTAGACCCTTGTATATAACTAATTGTGTTTTCGTAAAACATATTTTATGTTGATACGACTAAAAAAAATATATAATTTTATTTTCCGTTAGTACTCACTGACAGTTTCTGAGAAAAAGACTAAAACCGTGTCTTTTAAGGGTAAAAATTTAATGAGGCCTACTATAAATAGTCCTAGTTACTATAAATACTACTATAAATAGTACTAGTTATAGTTATTTGTTAATAACTATTAACAAATAAGCAAGAGTACTTAAGAACAAGTGAGCCGTTTTAAACCTCGGCTAGGAGTCTGAATCCTATATCTTTTATATGGGTTTTAGGTCGACTGTGGATACAGTGTTTGTATTACGACAGATAATAGAGAAAACGCGGGAGTATAACCAGGAAACGTGTATCGCTTTTGGTGATCTGGAAAATGCATTTGACAATGTAGACCGTCAAAAGTTATGGAATATTATGGATAGAAGAGGATGACCACAGCATTTAATAAATTCAGTTAAGATCCTTTACAAAAGTACATCTGTAGTCTTGAATCTGAGTGGTAGCCTCTCAGGTGACATTCTAATAAATAACGGAGTTAGGCAGGGATGCTGTGTTTCCCAAACCTTGTTTAATATATACATGGTGGAAATTCAGAGTGACTTCGGGAATACAGCTTAACAAATCAATTTCTATGGGTACCCTACTATATGCGGATGACATAGTTCTTATTTAAGAAAAAGAGCATGATTTACAAAAAGCATAGAGCATGATTTAAAAAGAAGTAGCAAGAGAGTACTCACTGACAGTTTTGGTAAGAAAGACCAGAACCGTGCCTTTAAAGGTGAATATCTAGTGAGGACGAAGTTAGTTATAAAGAACCGTACTTGTTCTAAAGTGAGCCGTTTTAAATACCTCGCATGTAAAGTAAGCAAGGAATCTGAATCCGATGTAAAAGACATGGTAAATGAATTTAGGCATATTCGTGGACCGATTCATATAAATCTTAGAAGTAAAACAAGAGACAGCACATGAATTAAATTTTATAAGGGAATAGTAGCAATTCCCACGCTACAACATATGCGAGTGAGGTGTGGGTCATGACGAAAAATGTTGAAATGCAATTTCTTCGAAACTCTTTAAACTATATTTCCCTCCAACTTATTTTTAGCGTCCTTCTCCATACACACATTACAAAACTGCAAACACATTACTTCTTTTTTTCTCTAGAGTTTGTGTCATGTTTCTGCGTTGTATAATACTAACATGACCTTTTACAAACCCGTTTTTCAGACAAAACAATATCTTTATTGCAATAAAAACATAAACTTGTAGAATTTATTAATTCATCAAGGTTGTATCGCCTTATGACTCTATATTCATAGGCTTTTGCCAAAGTTATGTTCAACTAACATCAGCTGATAGTAACTTGCAAACTACTTTTCTCAAAGTTACACTAATTTTTGTCTGGCATCAACAAAAATACCTTATAGTCGTTTCTGAAAAAAAAGTCTGACTTCCCCCGATAGTACCTTATGATAACACACATTAACCATTTTTCTTATTCTTCTTCCTCTTCTACTACTAATTCTTCATCTTCTTCTTCTGCTCCTCACGGAGAAAGTACTTTGCCTGTTCCGTCTTTACAGAGTATCTCTTCATCTCACTCTCGGTCTTCCTACATCTCTTGTACCAAAGAGTCTATATCAGAACGCAATCTTAGGTAGTCGTCCATCTTCTAAATCGTTCTGTCCAAATGCTCTTACCATTTTCTGAGATATGTCTGGATTTTATCATTCTTGGAGAATGCCTATAGCTTTTCTCTAATATCCTCATTGCGCAAACAATCCTGTCTCGTGCAACCCTTTGTTCTTCTCAGAAATTTCATTTGCAACATTTGAATCTGGTTTATAATCTTTTATGTAAAAACCCACGTTTCACGTCCATATAGTGAAACAGCCACTGACATTGTTTTATAAAATTTAAGCCTTGTATTTTTCCTCAGTTCTATGTATGACGTCACACATCATTTGAAACCTGTGTCATTCCCAATGCTGATAGTGCAACTCAGGTAACTGAAGTCAGAGACTTGTTCCAAAACTGTTCCTTCAACAAAAATTTCTGATCTGACTGGATACTTCCCTCCTAAAAGCCATGATTTAAAAAAAAATTTTAACGATTTTAATCTGGCTTTAACTGATAATATTATGAAACAACACGTAGAAAGGTTAGTGGCCCACTCTAGTAGTAAGATGTAAAGGCCTATGTCAATATTACATTATCCTTTAGACGGAATCAGCTGATAGTATTTCGTGCCAGCCTCCAACAAAGTTTTATAAACGTTTAACTTGCAGAATCTGATACAAGACTCTCTCGCGGTTTCATCGATTTCTCCATGCGGCGGACTGTGATATGACAATCAGTAAACTGGCGAATACAAAAAAATAGTCATGAAAAATACGCGTATCAGATTTTTATAACACCAGTGTGTGGGTAGACCCAGGAAGAGATGGGTGAAGGATCTTTGAAGGCGGAACAGGCAGCACTTTGCCTATGCCGTTTTGCGAAGACGATGATGATGAGTTCAGAAGTTATCGTGAGAATACCCCAAATAGACAATCAGGCGCCAAACGTCAAACGGTCGAGTTAAAAATTTTTAACGTTTTAATCTGACTTTAGCTGATCTTCTTCTTCTTATTCTTAATTGGCGCCTTTGCTCTTGGAGAGCCTTGACCTCCTGAACAATCCGCCTCCAGTCGTCTCGATTCTCTGCTCTTAGTCTCCATCGTCTTGCACCGAGTATGCGCAGGTCGTCCTCAAGATCATCCACCCACAGTTTTCTGAGCTGACCCCTCCTTCTTTTTCCATCAGGTCTCTCCGTAAAAATTTTCTTCAATGTGGATGCCTCTGACATTATCTGGACATGCCCTGCCCACCGGATTCTACTTTTCTTTATGTCAGTTACGAAATCTGGTTCTCCGTAGATTTTCTGGATTTCTGCATTCGTCCTTATTCTCCATGTGCCTTGGACGTTCACTGCACCCAATATCCTCGTGAGCACTTTTCTTTCCCACCTGCGCAACCACTCTTTCTCTGTCACTGTCATTGTCCAAGTTCCGGACCCATACATGATCACTGGCTTAAGAACTATGTTTTAGAGCCGAATCTTGGTTGCTTTGCTTATGTTTTTACACTTTAACATTCCTTGTAGGGAGAAGTAACATCTGTTTCCAGCAGATATCCTTTCTTTTATTTCTTCGGCCGTAATATTGTCTTCAGTAACTAAGGAGCTCATTAAATTTTTCAACCTTATAAAATTTGTGTCATAGAATTACCAGGGATGCTCTTATATCTTGTATTTTACTGCTGTTAACATGTATTTGGGTTTTCAGTGTTTACTTTTAGACCTAAATTCGTTGCGGTATCTTATAGGCTCAAGAAACCATCTTTTAGGTCTTGTTGGCTTCTTAAGATAAGTACTGACTTTAGCTGATAGATTATGAAACGACTTGTATAAAGGTTAGCTGACCCCATCTAATAGTAACATACGTATAAAGGCCTCTCTGTCAATGTTACATTATTCTTTAAATGGAATCAGCTGATAGTATTTTGTACTAGCCCCCGACAAAGTTTTAGCAAGGTTCAGCTTTCAGTATCTGATACAAGAGCTGGCTCTCTCCCGGTTTCATCGATTTCTCCATGCGGCGGATTGTGATATGACAATCAGTAAACTGGTGAATACAAAAAATTATGTCTGGAAATTACGTGTATCAGATTTATATAACATTATATACTAACGTATCTGCAGATTGTCTACAGTGTTAGTTGACGTGATCAAGTTAGCGGAAATGCAAGGCGTGTTTGGAGTGTGTAATTAACAAGATGACGTGTTAACTTTATTCGTCCAATTTGTAGCTCAGATTGGAAGTTGTGTCTCTTACGTACAACATTAGGGTAAACGCGTGTAAGTTTGCATTACGCGCGTTTTGCATTACACAAATTTGTACAAGTACGTTTGCAATAATATACGTATAAGTTTTATGAGTTCATTGTACTTGAGTCGTGACTCTTCAATGCTGAGCTGATGAGGAAGTTTCGATTGGTCGAGTTTGGATGTTACTTTACAGTTGGCGCTTGTTACTGCCATCTGTATAGCAGCGAGACACTGAGAAACCAGTTGACAGGACAGACGGTAATTTACTGCCGTGAGTTTGATCTGTGCTGCAAGTTTGTGTAGTTGGTTTGACCTTGACACGACACACATGTCTTACATAAACTCCGGACGTTTCCTTATCTTGATGTCGGTTATACCTCCCTAATGAAACGTGTAAATGGATTAACTGAAACGGGGCGGATCAGATAACTCTACATCTAGTTGATTATTTATAGTATCCTCACTCACTGGAGAATTCACTATTTTGATCAAAACACATTTATTGTTACATAAATTTTGATATTAAGTAAGTTTCCAGCGGAAAACATTACAAAAATCCTAACCACTTAATTTGTTTTTTATTAATACAACAGTTGTAAAGCGCATAATCATACAATAAAGACTAAAAATTCGAAACATTCAGATTTGCATTACAATTCCCTTTAATCTGACACCGTACAGGATTTTCAGAATTGGTTCAATATTTTTTAAGTATTTTTTGCGGCCCTGGGGTCTCAAAATTTTGAAATTTACAAAACGCAACACTAAACTTTAGCGCTAGTTAAAAATTTTCTTTAATTTGATACTCCACATCGTAGGATTAGTGGTAAAGTTAACCAAGTCCATTTGGATAAATATACGGAAACTGAAATTAAAGGTTTTCAAGTGCAACGAGAATTCATAAAACTGATTATCAATGTTAATTTATGTTATTAATAGAGTTTTGTATGGATTACATAGCTGTTGAAAATAAAACGAAAATGAGAAATGCATTAAATAAACTATATTGTTTTTGAAACGTCTTGAAACATAATTTAAACTGGACTACTAACCCCACGATATGATTTTTTGTGATTTTATCATAAAGCTCACCTACTTTTGGGATCTCACGTCCATAAATGTTGAAATTTTCAAAAATGAACACAGTACTCATACTGAGATTAAATTCAATTTAATTTCATATCCAATGTGGGGTTTTGCAACTTTTTTCACAATTTTAATCCCTCACGTTTTCCTCCCGCTTAGTTATTTTTATGGGGGATAAATATGAAAAAAGAGGGTTCGTTAGGGTAAAATTAATGTCACGCATGCCACGTTTTACGAAAATCGGCATGCGTTCGTAAGTTATAACGATACATACCCAAACAGACAAATAGAGGGTCAGACCGACAGAAAGAGGGTCAGGGAGAAAAATGCGAAACAGTCGAGTTAAAACTGAGACTCGCTTTGTTCGTTCAAAACTATAGACTTTTAGTAGTTCGATTATATTTCCTTCTGCATCTATATCATCTATTCGTACGTCTGTTTTTGGGTAGATTAACTTTTATAAAAAAAAATTTCGCTCTTGTTGAACATAAAATTTTTAAACTTTGAAACCTTTAACATTTAGAGATTGTAAACTGCGATTTTAAAATCTTGTGCGCAGTTTGGAGATAAAACTTTGTACTTTTGTCCTGTTACGACGGTCTCGCGGATCGTCGTATCGTACAATTGGTATGAGTGGCTCTTCCACCAGTTCAACTGATGATCCACCAGTTCATAAACACTTCGTTTTCTTCATCGCCAAAGAAACCTTTAGTGTGATTACATTATCCTGAAAAAGACTTTTTCTTTGCTGAATCAGATCTTTTATACGATTTTTTTCATCCATGAAAAAATACAGACGCCAATGAAGTCACTAACTGCCCACCTTAATTAGGCACAGATAACAATTTGAAATAAACAAAGGTGCTATTGTACTTTTTTCAAGTTAATTTTGTCCAAACGCAATAATACATGTCAACTATTAGAGTTCCGCACTAATTATAACACAATAATCACTTTCCACCAATCCGCAAGAATCAATTGATCGGGAGTGCAGAAATCGCCCACTGTAATTTACCAACTAAGTTGGCCGTAGACGCTTGTCTAGATCCAGCAGATGTTTTAGAATAATTTTCCATACTCCTGGCCTCGTGCAAACGTAATCTGTTCAGTTCGTAGTCCTTCAGTCTTTCGACTGGTTAGTACCCTACATGGTGCGCACCACTACACGCGATCGACTCAGGTTGCGACGTGGCGTCAACTGCTTTGTGAAGTTTGGTAATAATTTTTGATTTTTTTGACGACTTCTCCAGAAGGATTGGTATTTTTATAACCTGATGATGAGGATTTATCCTTGAAACGCGTTGTTATTGGAAGTTTAAAGAAGTCACAAGACGGTGAGTAACCAAGTGTTTACAAATACTACAATTAAATAATTATACACGTGACTTAGGGACTATTATATAATAAAGGATGTGAGGACTTGCAACAGCTCCAATAGACTGGAAGCTACTTGAGTGTACGGCCTTGGCCGAGACACTGCACCTGCTCGGCTAGCCGAGGATAAGGACGCTCTCGACAAGCCGAGAACGTTACGTAATTATCGTAAGAGTTTTAAAGGAAAGTATCATGAACGATAAATAAGATGTCACAGACTCGATACAAACTCTTCCGAATAAACGTTTGAAAAATGGTATGTTATCATGTAGACAGGAAAAAAGGAAAGACTTTTGGTTTTGAGATGGACTAACGGTGAGTATTACACCAAGCTATTGAAAAGTTGTTTAAGTGAATAACAGTGGTAACAGACAGTGACGAAGGGAACCTTCAGAAGATGAATGTTCGATGTCTCTTGTAATGCTAACGTATCGTTTGTCATTGCCGGTATCGATAATGTTGAACATCGATTATCGTATAGTAATGCTGTTAAAAAGTGCTGCAACAACTGTATAGTTTATCTATAAATTCCAGTGGCGTGGCGTGGGTACATAACACCTGTTGCCGGTTGTGATAGGCTTAAAAATTAACCTAAAAATTAATTCGAATTTTTTCTTGTACCAAGTGTTCTTTTTAGAGTATTTTCTATCATTCGCTGGGAGAAGAATTGGGTCCCGGTTCAATGGGATCTGACTCTCATTATACTTACACAGAATAAATCAGAACACAAATAATCGAATTAAAAATAATAAAGACAAACAGAGAAACACACGACTAAACGAACAAAACACAAATAGGTACGTAGTATATGCTGCACGTCAGTTCCGAAAACGAACATAGCTGCTAACTGAGAGTTTTACCGCTTTATACAGCGGCAACACATTGGGTGGACGAATGTGTCCCCCCTCATAGGTTTGTGCAGTGGCAACTACTACGAGGTCAATGACCTTACGCAGTAAAACATTGCCGACGTCTGAGCCGGCAACACAAGACGGTGCAAGCGCCCATCAGTTCAAAAGCAATGCTACGCTTTTATTCAAGTTTCCCTACTAATGTCGTTCGGATTTCAAATTATCCAATAACTAAAGTATTTATTCTGTGACATAATTAATATTATTTTCTCTTATTCCCAGTACTGTTGCCGCCGGCAACAGCGGTTACATGGACGCCACGCTACTGATAAATTCGTACAGTTTCCTTTCGGTATAGTAATAATATTTATGTATTAAAAATAGTTGAATTTATAGTTAATTTCAAAAAGGAACGGTGTTATAATTTACTGTAATTAGTTATTATATATAAAAAAAACGACGTCCACTTATATAAAACCCACGCTATTACAGGGGTTAGGGTGGTGGACAAACACGGAGGAAAACAGCAACATCGGAGAAGTTTTCTGGGAAGTCTTCTTCTTCAGCACTACAGTCCAACGTGAGCCCTGGCTTCCAACACCAGTCTTCTCTATAGTCTCCTGTCCATTGCCATCTCAGTGTAACCCCTCATATTCATTCTTCTGAGGTCTTCTAGTACATCATCCAACACCTTACCCTAGGTCGGCCCTTCTTTGTGTTTTTATACGAGGGTTACTTGAAAAGTTCGCGGAGCGACATCTGTAGCTTAGCGGTAAAACTTAAATTTTTCGTGTGCTGCAAGATTTGTATTTCGTGAGAACTCCTGTTAATTTCCAAATCTCTCTAACAATTTATTAATTGTTTAGAAGCTGTTTAAAATTGGCGTGTCATGCGTGTTTTGAAAAACGAACAAAATCAATACAGTCTGTGTACACGTTTGAGTACACACGGCCTTGACTGAGACATGTGACACTGTGGTATGATTTTTTGTTAAAAATTGTCTAGCGCCAACGGAAATTCATAACAAAATTGTAAATATGTCAGGAGAAGCTGCGACTTCAAAACCAACGGTTTGCAAATAGACACTTAAGTTTAAACGTAGTCGTGCGAGCATTGAAGATGTCCCCCCGCACTGGACGCCCCAAAAATGTATCAACTCCAGATGCGGCAGCCATCTTGCACAACGCTTTTTACACCACGTTCTTGAGTTCAAGTATGATGCACATGCTCATACGAGATGCCTCTGATTTCAGCAACGTCATCCACTCCTCAATCTGCGGTCTTCCAACAATCTATGAAATTTTTTCAATAATGTCATTTTTTGTTGCATTTTTTGGACGTCAACTGTTGGGATCGTCTTCAGTGCTTCTATGACCACGTTTAAACTCGAGTTGCCCCACTTACCGTTGTTTCTGAAAGGGCAGCATCTCCTAGCACATTTACAATTTCGTTATGACTTTCCATTGGCACTAAAGCGTTTTTAACAGAGAATTCATCACAACACGATGTTTGACTATGTGCATTTTAAAAACACGCGTGACAGGGAAATTTCAAACAGCTGGTGTCAAAATTGAACAAATTGACAGATATATTTGGAAATTAACAGGTGTTCACGCAAAATATACGTCTTGCAGCACACGAAAGATTTTAGTTCTACCACTGAGCTATAGACGTCGCTCTGCGAACTTTTCAACTGACCCTCGTATACTTGCGTCCTCAGGATTTCCTTTGGCATACGCTGATCACCCGTCCACTCTAGATGACCTACCCATTGTATTCGTTGAGTCTTTATGAATCTTATAATTTCTCATGATTCAATAGCTTATTTATCTCCTTGTTATTTTTTATACTCTATTTGTTATCTTCTTTAAACGGACCATAAACGTGTCCTATGAGCTTTCTTTCAAATCTTCTTAATGTTTCTTGTTCCTTTTTTTATCAGTGTCCATGTCTCGCCTCCATAAGTAACAACCGGTCTGATAAGCGTCTTATATATTTTCATTTTTGTGTCACGACTAATGAGTTTGCTTCTCAACAGTCTGCTGTCGGCATAATACGTCCTAATTCTTATTTGTTTGCTGTCATGTGTTGTCGTGTTTATAGACCCTTCATTGTCTATCATGTTACCCAGGTGTGTAAACTTATTAACTGCATCAAATTAATTATCCTCTATGCATAAATTATATAAATTTCTTTTCCTTTCTGATGCATAAAACAGCATGTATTTAGTTTTGCTGATATTTACATCGAGTTCCATTCCAGCGGAATTTTGATTCAGCTCCTTGTATACTTCAAATAGCCGTTCCCTTTATTATGAAAACATCGTCACCGTAAGTACATATCTGGGAAGTATAGTTGGTAAAACTAGAAGGGAATCGCAGGGAATCAGAAGAATTAAAAACGACACCAACAATTAATGAAATACAGAGGAGACAACTACAACAATATGGGCTTCTAGTGCATGTAGGAAGATAAACCAAGATCTCTGAATCAAAAGTAGACAACGGAAGAATATCGAAAAGGACAGAAAGAACAATATCAGATTTTTAATATCAGAAAGGACAGCTAGAATGTTGGTGAAAGGAGTTTGAAGAGAAAGCTGTTGCAACGAGAACCGTCTAGAACAACCGGCCGCGTCCTTCCATCCGTCCCCCGTCAAGTGTAACAGGTGTTGTCTCAGTCAAGGCCGCGTACAAGTATGTTCCAGATTCTTCAAGAGCACAATTGAAATACGCATTAGCGTCAGCAATTACGTTGAGGATGGAAAATTTCTGGAAGGCGTGTGCGACCATAAAAAAACATAGCAGACGGCTTGTCAGTTCAGTCGTATTAAACGATTTTCTTTAGCACGGGTCGAGTGTTTGTAGACGTATTGTAGCTAAGTATTGTTGTGTTATAATTAGTGCGGAATTCTTTATAGTTGACATTATTATTGCGCGTGAACAAATTTTTTCTTGAATTGTTGTAAGAGACTATCTTGTCGGTTACAAATTATTAATTGTGATAATTAAACTGGTTATTAGTAGGTAATTAGTTAAGGGTTTTTAGGTTAGTGGTTAAGGGCTGGTTATTAGTGACTTCATTTGAGTCTTATATTTTGTTTTCCACTGTACCATATGAAGATCAGTGAGACCGTCGTAACACAATCAAAGCTATTAAGAAGACTTTATATCAAAATTGGTTGCAAACTCAGCGCAATGAAGATAGAAAGTATTGTACCACAAAGGATTTGCTGTATAGTAAGACCAGTTGTAGGATTTCTACCTCTGAACGTCTATAGTCCTGCTGTGGGTTTCATTCGAACACCCACCTCCTAGGTTCTTCTGCCGCTACTGCCGTTGTGAACCCTTCTTCTCCAACCTCTAGGACCATTAACATAAACAATGACAGAGAAGCGACTTAAATTTTACAAGGTAACGACTGTGCCAGTAAGTTCAGAAACTTGGCTTCTGGTGAAGAAACATCTGAGTATGATACGTACATCGGAGATGAGATTCTTGCGATCTACTAAACGCTGCAGCCGAAGACACAGATTCTACAGTGAAGACATTCGCAAAGAGATGAACTTTTATAGTACCCAAGATCGTACAGAAAACCAAGAGATATGGATTGTTTATCTGAATACGATGCCAGACGGCAGGTTGCCTAAGGACGTTTGGCAATACAAGCCGCTTGAACAGCGAAGTATAGGAATATCTAGGAGGCGTTGATGTAGTGGGTGTATTCCTTTGGGATTGAAACAGGTGATTCGCCTATTCCCTGATGGAAGAAGAAGAGAAGAAGATTATTTGTTTACTCTTTAAACAAAGTTTAAAAAATTTTATATTACGATGAAGAAATTATTTAATTTTTGGAGCGACGGATAAGCAAAACGTGTTGGTGGGATTCGGAGGTCAGTAGAGTGCAGTTTGGATTCCCAGCTGTACCGTCCGTTTACGTCTCAGTTGTATGTACACAAATGTTAACTTGAACGGAGAAGAGTAAATTAATTGTCATCATCATCATCACCATCATCATCATCATCAAGCATTAAACCAAGGATGGTTTGTTCCGGTCTCAATTAGGCAAAGAGTAAGCCTGGTCACTCCAGGGCTTCCTCGGACGTCCCACGGCTTATAGTTCCATAGTTGTTTGGGGATGCGGTAGTCATCCATTCGGCAAAGATGTTCCCACCCGTTCAGTCGATCCGTCCGGCTAGTCCCTATTTGAGGCAATTTAGTAGTGAATTTGTCCCCTGGCTATGTTACTACCATATCGCAGGGTAAGACGTATGATGGGGCTGCCACATTCAGGCTTAACGTCCAGCCCGATTTTCTGTCTGGGTGTTCTCCCATAAACTGGCTGTCTTACCATACTAAAGAGACCAGTTTTCCCTGTTGAGATATCCATAAAAATCTTTAATGTGGTGGTTTTTCTTTGCCTCCCACATCCTACGTCGCTGACCAAAGGAAGGTCATCCGTCTTTAGGGACAATTTCTCACCCCAAGGGCAAGAGGGTGCCCTAACCACTACTTGACAATGACAAGTAGAGGAGGGACACTATATACCGGCTGTCACTGGGTCTCCAGAGCCGCGTTAACCACCTGCAAGAGTTGCCCATCCCCCACCACTTGCAGGTGCGGCTGGATATTTCTCTTCATCAAGCAATGAGACCATAAGACATAACTCATCCGCTCAAGTACTTGGGGGGGGGGTAGTAAAGTAATTGTTGTTTTAAAATTGGTATTATTTGTTGTATAAAAAAAAAAACATTATTTGAGGCAGTTGTCACATTGTAGTACATTGCATATCTTTTGTGTTATTACTAAACGTATACAAACAAATATATATAAAAAAGATTTGGAAAATACCATGCCTTAGGCTTTAATGTAAAAAGTTTGTAATTTTAATAAAAAAATAAAAACTGGTTATGGACAAAGTTTAGAATTGAATTCTGCTCACAGAATTTTTATTACGCACTAAACATACTCCATTTTAAACGTTGTTTTATACGAGCATAGAAGTCGTGTGTGTGTGTGTGTGTGTGTTTAGAATTTGTTGCACGTGACAAGACATTAAAGTAAAGTTTTACAGCGCGACCCGCTTCGGGGCAACAAACCGTCCCATAGTACATTCTCTTACTTATGTTTGCGGCAATCGTACCGAACACTCCATTGTGTAGAATCAAGAAGAAGAAGAAGAAGCGACATTTGTCGGTTGAGTCGTGCAATTTGTTGTGATTTGAAATACAACAAAACTTTGCAGTTAAAACTTTGTATCGTGATTTGAACTCGCGTAGTGTCTCAAAACACCACGATATTAGCGACAACAAAATGTACGAGTTACTTTTGTAAATATCGGTATTTATAACCTTATATGAAATCCATGTTCTAAGATTTATATTTAAAATCTTACTTAGATTCCCGCCTTTTTTGCTGTCTTTCTCTTCTTCCTCTTCTCTACTTGCAACAACTAGAGTTCGGTAACCCCACGTCGAAGCCTGAGATTTGCTAATCATATTCAGCTTCCCTCCGTTTTCTCAGAATATCTTACATTTCCCATTTCATTTATCTAGTCGTTCCCGACCGGTAGTCCGCGGAACAGAGGTGGCCGAACTTGAATTCGGTTCGATAATTTTTAACAAAAAATATCCCCCACCATCTAACTATTTTTACTATTTATAGATGTTTTGGTTATTATGGGATAGTCATTTAATATTATGTTATTTTCTAGTCACTTTACCCATAAAAATTAGGTACTTTATTCTTATAAAGTAACTGAAGTATGCAGATAAATAGTCGGTTGGTGTCCTCCTCAACCGATCCCTACGATTAATGATATTTACACTTTCACAGAGTAATAGTTTTTTCATATTGTAACGAGAAGCTTCTCGAAAAACCGAGCGCGTCCTTCCACCCGCCAATCGGGCAGGTGTTACCTCAGTCAAGGGCGCACACAAGTAGGTTCTCCAGTATGTTCAAGAGCACTTGAGATACGCATTAGGCCGGCGTGCAGTAAGGAGGGAAAGCTGTACTGGACCTCTGCGCAACCTATAATAGCCATAGCAGCCGGCTCGTTAGTCAGTTGTGTTGAGCGATTTTCATTAGCGCGGATCGAGTGTTTGTAGAAGTATTGTAGGGAAGTGTTGTGTTAAAATTAGTGCGGAATTGTTTATAATTTACATTATTATCGCGTGTGGACAAATTTAATTTGTATTATTGTACGAGTATAATCTTGTTGAATAACTTGAAGATTTCTAGAAGGCGTGCGCTACCTATACAAAGCCGGCTTGTCAGTTCAGTGGTGTTGATCGATTTCTTTAGCTCGGATCGAATGTTTGTAGCAAAGTGTTGTTATGTTATAATTAGTACGGAATTCTTTGTAGTTGACATTATTATTGCTTGTAGACAATTTGACTTTAATTGTTGTAAGAGACTATCTTTTTGATTACAAATTATTAAGTGTGACAATTAAAGCTGGTTATTCGTGATTTCATTGGTGTCTGGTATTTTGTTTTCCACTGTACCGTACGACGATCAGCGGGACCGTCGTAACAGTGGTGTCAGACGTGGGACAGAATTTTAAACAGCGGAAACAGAGGATACTTTGTACAACACTAGAGTAACTTGTAATTAATCTGTAAACATGGATGCCAGTCAGATGATGGAAGCTTTCTGTTTCAGACGACCTGCCTGTTGTAAAGAGATACAGGTCACTGTCTCAGACAACATCCAATTATCCAACTAAGCATTAGAGCAGGTATAACTATAAAATAAACCACTATCGATGGTTACCAAGGAAAATAACATCGACGTAAGCTGTCGATGGTTATGAAATCATTTTTTCCATCGTTATTAAAACAAATGTTGATAGTTGACGAAAAATTAACGTGAAAAAAGCACGATTGGTTTAGTGTAAACACTAACATAAACGGTTTCATTATGTATTGTAAAACATGAATATAGTACGCTGTTTTAAATTATAAAGTGCTTAATATAACACATTACACTTGAAAAGTCGGCACTTTTTTAGGTTTTGAGATCAAAAGGTTAATTTTAAAACGAATTTTTAAAACCAGAGACAGCATAGTACACAGAATTTGAAGCAAGAGTCGGTGTGGACCTTACCGGTGCGCTTCGTTCGCTGAATATATTATAGCCTACAGTTCTAAGTTATGGCTACTAAGAGATTACACAGAAAAATCACTGAGCGCTCACACTGAATATCTAACGGCTCAGCAGCTCTGTGGACGAGGACAGGAAGAATAAGAGACGAACACGGCACGGTTTTGTATGATTGGGTCTTAACTGACCGCTGTCCTTTTAATTAACTAAAGTTACTTTTGAGATGAGTAAAATCAATAGTAATCACTGCTTTATTTGAGTCTAATCATTGTGACTTTAGAGGTTGGATTTGTTTCACAGATGTGAAACTTTTGGGCTGATTGTACTGATCAAAACAAGCGGCATGACGGCGTTTGTGTCTAGCCACTTTCATTTGCACTTGATATTCGATTTTTTTAATATCGTCAGAGCTCCACGGCCACTGTTGGGCTTCTTCCGGCCACCTCTGTTCCGCGGACTACCGGTCGGGAACGACTAGAGTAGGCAGTAAATGAAAGGGGAAATGTAAGATATTCTGAGAAAACGGAGGGAAGCTGAATATGATTAGCAAATCTCAGGCTTCGACGTGAGGTTACCGAACTCTAGTTGTTGTAAGTAGAGAAGAGGAAGAAGAGAAAGACAGCAAAAAAGGCGTGAATAACTAAGTAAATTAATATAAGTTAAGGAAACATATCATAAAACAAACTTGAGTAAAGTAACGACATAAAGTAATTACCATTAACTGGGTCGTTGCTGCACGTGTTACTTTGTCTCAGTAACACAATTACTGCAGTAACTGATGGATGCGTGTCTCTCCACTAAAGCTATCGTACGATTATTACGTCATAGAGGTTTTAAGATTGATTACAATTTATTACACATTAAAAAATATTCAATTACATGGTCAGACACATTCGATTTATACATATTTTAACGTCCTAGATCTATTCGTGCGTAGATCGTCTTTCAATTCTTCTTCCTGTATTCCCTTGTCGTCTTATTCTCTCTACTTTGTTCTGCGTCTTCCCATTTTCTTATATCTTGTGGTACTTACGTTAGCAGTTTTTTTTTAAAAATCCGGTCATCAGCCATTACAAAACAATAATCACCTTAATGTACTTCAAGATAGATATGCCTATATCAGAAACATGTAACCACTGTAATGATACTAAACAATCCTGTACGCTTGAGTCAGACAAGGTGTATAACGACAACCTTCATATTTGGAAAAACAAATTGGTTCGAGTCCTACTGTAAACACTATAGGAAGAAAATATTGTAATACATCTACCAGGCGTAAACCGGTGGTAAAAAAGGAAACAAACGAACTACAGAAACAAAACACCCATCTACCAGTGGCGGCTGGTGGTATGGTTGCAGCGTTGCACAACCACCAATATAGAATAACTAAACTATAAAATAATATACGAAATCATTAAGCAGCTAAAAGTGTCATAAATTTCAACGGAAAACGTATTAGATTCTATACGGCAATGTTCACGTACAATTCAAATGTGGCGCGCAGGCTGGTGGTGTAGGCCGTTTGCAACTTGAAGAGTAAATGGCAGAGCTTACCAAAGTAAACGTGTACTCGTTTTTGAGGTTATAAAAATTTAGTTATAATTTTGTACATCTGTGATTGTGATAATTATGTCAATCAACTTTATTAATTAACTGTGTGTTAAGTATTTTTTTATTTGTTAAGTACTGCTGTGTGCTTTTGTGTTTGTGCTTTTTAGAGTTAGTGATTCTGTGTGCTTTTAAACGTGTTTTTTTTTTTATTTTAAAATGAATAGCGTTAAAAACCTTTTAGAAATTCCCTTTCTGCAAAGACCAGTGTAGGAAAAAATTGAAATTAAAAGACTAGGACGACCAATGCCTCCCTTAACAATAAATCAAATTGTAAAGTCAGGCGGTCGACAATTTAATCGTGCATTTAAAATAGAATATTACGAACCAGTCAGTATACATAACCATGTGGTTGTGACGAAAAAAATTCTTTATTTTGTTTCCTGTGTTTATTGTTTGGAGGGGAGGACCCCTGGACAAAATTCGGAATGAAAGATATTAATCATCTTTCCGATAGAATAAGAAAACGTCAGGCATCAAGTGTACATATAAAGAATGCTTTACAGTTTGCTCTTTTCGGCACAATTAATATAGCACAGCAGCTGGACAGTGAATATAGACGAAACATTGTTTTACACAACGAAAGAGTACGAAATAATCGGTACGTCTTAAATATAATAATAAACTGTATCCGCTTCTGTGGAGCTTTTGAATTAGCTTTGCGGGATCATGATTAAACTGAATCTTCATCAGATCCTGGTGTATTTCGAGGATTAATTGAATTCAGTTCTGAACTTGACACAGCGATGGAAAATCATTTAGGGGAAGCAACTGTATTTAAGGGCACCTCAAAAACAATTCAAAATGAACTGTTAAATGTAATGTTAGAAATATACCATGAAAAAATTACGAGTGAGTTAAAAGAAGCGGACTATTTGGCTGTAATTGCTGATGAGACCAGCGATGTTGCTAATGTTTTACTTCCATATTCCTTAAGGAATGGAAGTATGGTGATGGCAAAAAAAATCGTGTTCGAGATTATTGCAGATTCTTATTCTACTACACTCAAAACATGAAAAAAAGTCGTTTTCCGAAAAGTGTCTGTGTGTCTGTCTGTCTGTGTGTCTGTCTGTCTGTCTGTCTGTCTGTCTGTAGATTTTTTTTCTATGGCAAACGATAACTGCCGCAAATTCAAACAGAATCAAATAATTTTTTGCATACAGCCCGGTTTTGCAGAGTTCTCGCGACCTATTGTTTTTGGTGAAGATCGGTTGAGGGAAAGGGGTAGTTTACCTGCAACGGTTTTTTTTTAGCAAGGGTAATTTTGTTTGTTTGGCAAACGATAACAGCCGCAAATTCAAACAGAATCAAATAATGTTTCGCATACAGCCCTGAATTGTAGAGTTCTCAAGACCTATTGTTTTTGGTGAAGATCGGTTAAGGGAAAGGGGTAGTTTACCTGTAACGTTTTATGTTTTAACAAGGGTATTTCCTATGGCAAACGATAACAGCCGCAAATTCAAACAGAATGAAAAGATTATTTGCATACAGCCCTAAATTGTAGAGTTCTCAATACCTTTTGTTTTTGGTGAAGATCGGTTAAGGGAAAGGGGTAGTTTACCTACAACGTTTTTTTAACAAGGGTATTTTCTATGGCAAACGATAACAGCCGCAAATTCAAACAGAATCAAATAATTTTCTGCATACAGCCCTGATTTGTAGAGTACTCAAGACCTATTGTTTTTGGTGAAGATCGGTTGAGGGGAAGGGGTAGTTTACCAGCAACGTTTTTTATCATGCGTATTTTCTATGGCAAACGACAACTGCCGCAAATTCAAACAGAATCAAATAATTTTTTGCATACAGCCCTGGTTTGTAGAGTACTCGCGACCTATTGTTTTTGGTGAAGATCGGTTGAGGGGAAGGGGTAGTTTACCTGCTACGGTTTTTTTATCAAGGGAAATTTTTATTTTTTTGGCAAACGATAGCCGCAAATTCAAACAGAATCAAATAATGTTTCGCATACAGCCCTGAATTGTAGATTTCTCAAGACCTATTGTTTTTGGTGAAGATCGGTTGAGGGAAAGGGGTAGTTTACCTGCAACGTTTTTTTAACAAGGGTATTTTCTATGGCAAACGATAACAGCCGCAAATTCAAACAGAATCAAATAATGTTTTGCATACAGTCCTGATTTGTAGAGTACTCAAGACCTATTGTTTTTGGTGAAGATCGGTTAAGGGGAAGGGGTAGTTTACCTGCAACGTTTTTTTATCAAGCGTATTTTCTATGGCAAACGATAACAGCCGCAAATTCAAACAGAATCAAATAATTTTTTGCATACGTCCCTGAATTGTAGAGGTCTCAATGACTTTCGATTTTGGTGAAGATCGGTTAAGGGGAAGGGGTAGTTTACCTGCAACCTTATACGTTTTAACAAGAGTAAAGTACTTGAAAATTTATTTAAACTTGTTGAAACAATGGTAATTGTTAAAAATAAAATAATTTTGTTGCCAGGCAATAAAATTATAATTTTTTCATTTTAATGTAATATAATATTTTTCATTTAATACAGCAATAAAAAGGCAGGTAAGACACAGCCTGGCTGTTTGGCTGAAAATGATTTTAAATATAAATCTTAGAATATGGAAGTCATGTATGGTTCTCCATACCGATATTTTCAAATGGTCATAGTGTATCGGTACATAATAAAAGATAAACCGGTTGAAAGATTCTGGGGTTTCATTGTTCCTCCTAAACATGATGCTCAGTCACTTGCATCATGCTTGTTAGACGAACTGTCTCGACACAACTTACTTGCACAAACATGTAATGTCTTGGAGCGTCAGTAATGTCTGGGTCCTCTGGTGGTGTACAAGCTATTGTAAAACACACCTATCCAAATGTAGAGTATGTGCATTGCCATGTTCATCGTTTGAACATTAGCAGCTCTTTTTTAGGCGGAAAACAGTAACTAACATTTTTTTCCATACGACAGCACTATGTATGCTGCAGATATGTTGGTCTGCGCCCTGTTTTATGTGTCTTTCTACCCCCTCACTATCCTCTCCCCAGCAACTCAACAACTACTGCAACCACCAAAATTTGGAACCACCAGCCGCCACTGCTATCTAGGCCCTACTGGTTCTTGCACAGTTAAGTACAAGTATGTATTACCTTGTATTTTACAAATATTTACACAAATTTATTTGAGACTACAGATACAAATGTGTTCAGCAAACAAAAGAAAAATATTAAAATATAGGAAAAAAATTAATAATATAACAACAGAAGCCTGATTTACCATTTCAGAGCAGACAAATCTCAGAAACTCTCACACGCGACCAATGACGGGTTAACGAATAAACAAAAGCTTCAGTTTGTCGGCCACTGACAAAGAGAGACTATACAGGTTTGTAATTCTGCAAGTCTACGCTTCCAATTCTACGCATACTGCACTAGTGTTGTGAACAGTAATGCTAACACAGCACGATTAGGGTGTGTTACGCTGATAACGAAGTGGTGTGACTGACAGTACGGACTTTATCACATCCGGTGAGCACAGTCTTATCATGATACAGGTGTACAGTTGTGTGTATGTGCGTCTTTTCACTAAGTCAGCAAGACATTTCTCACGGCTGGATGTATCTAGTAGAAGTTGCTGCCACAAACACTAGAGACAGTGTAGATTGTAGATCATGGAATCAATCCCACACGTCCAGTTTGTATACCCGGTGTGACTTGCACGCGGTCGTGAAAAATACTTTTACAAAATGTTGCGTAGAAACTGTATATAGTCTACAGCAGTGGTTCTCAAAGTGGGGTCGGCGGATCCGCGGACACTTTTAAGAAAAAAATAGAATATACGGTAATTTTCTCAGATTTTGTATGCTCTAAAATCTAAATTTTAGTATCTTAAAACAATTAGTAGAAGATTTCACTATTTTTTTGTTCTAACGAATTGCAATTGTAAAAGTAATTTAAAACTAAGAGCTTTAATAATATCTTTAAATCCATGTCGTGTACCAGATCTGTTTGTCAGCCGAACTGACTAGAGCGCCGCATCTACGCAGAACTGATCGCGCTGTTTAAGTCTACATATATAAGCACTGTATCTAACCAAAACGTTTTTCCGTGTAGTGTAGCTGGTTTTATGCCTAAGTAACTGGATTTCGACACGTGTGGGGCTGGAAAGATAGAGCCGAGTTTGGCGAAAGTTAAGAAATAAACTTGCTCTCGAGAGTGACTTAATATTGAAATTATCAGACATTAAACCTAATATTGCAGAGCTAATTGTCCAAAAGCAGATTCATTGTTCACAATAAACTATGTTTGATATCATTAATATTATAATTTTGCAAGTTAAGAGAATTTTGATTTGGTAAATACATTTTAATAAAAAAAAAAATATATATAAGAGTTTGTATCATATTTACTTACTGTTTGTAATATTTGAGAACTCAGACGGGGTCCGTGAAATTTTAAATTATTTAGGGGGGGTCCGCGGACTGAAAGTTTGGGAACCACTGGTCTAAAAAATACGAGAACCACGCGAACCAAACTATTGTCAAATTCTAAAAATGTGTTTCTTGTTAAACGCAGAAAAGCAAAGCGTAATTGATCCGATGACAAGACAAGCAATACTTGAACGCAATACAGGAAGATTAGTGAAAGAATACACACCGAGAATAGTGGAATGCACGTGTACGGTTACTAGAACATTATGAAGATTCATCACTAGAACTGGGGAAGATTCGGTGAAACAGCGACCAGGAAAACAACTGAGCTAGCAGAGAGCCTCCGAAGCGATATGGGATTCCACAGTGCAGTGATGCCGATATGTGCTGTGAATGTGTGATAAGTGATTAAAAGTGAATGATGATTATAAGTGTGCTGTGAATGAGTGATAAGTGATTAGAAGAAAGTATAATGTTATGGCAAATAAAACAGTGAGAGAGAGAAAGAGAGAGATTAATATGGTAGAAAAACTGGAGTGGTGGATTACCGAATTGCGAGGTGAGTTTTTACCCTGATTTATAATAATTATACATATATATATATATATATATATATATATAAAACTCAAAGTCTGAGGATTTGTTTGTACTGAATACAAATTCACAGCGATTGCCACCAGCTTTTGCACAGGTAACCTTTGATACAAGGCGAAAAACACTGTCTAACTTGAAATTTGATATTTTGCCCCGTTCGCACGATTTAGGGCCTTTTAATTATGGTCTTTTGTTGACGTATATAAAGATGTCAATAACACCATGGAGACCAGAATTAATTACCATAGTAACAAGTAAATAAACAAATGCTATTTAGCGGCATCGGAACTTTACCTTTACTCGGTCCTGCAGTACATTATCGATGTTTTTAGTATGAGATTGTATCGATATATTACGACGTAAAAAAAAAGTGTACTAATTGCAAATTGTCCTATTTCTTAATGCAAAACTAAAATAGGCCTACGTGTTGTTTTCATTTGTGAGGTTAGGTGACAACGGTTTTTGGTTTTTAGTTTATTGCTGAAATAAATAAAAGCCATGGTTGAGGAAAACAACGTTTACTGTGTATATACAATGCTTACAACACAGTAACACTTAAAATAAAGAACCTAACGTTTTGAGTTAACGGATACTTGTTTACTTATAACAATACTTATATCAGCTACAGACGTGTTAAAATTTAATTTAAATGTTTATGTTAGCAAAGAATATTTATATTTTATAGTTATATTTATAACACGCTGCGCCGCCATTACGTGGTTTCCAACCAACATTACTACTGCATTAGCCTCCGACGCCTTCGGGGTCTCCGGTTATTAAACTATACATACCCCAAATAAAAACCATGTCGCAGCATGGAAATAGTTTACGGCCTAGCGGGTAACTTCCCGCGGCCTTCGGCCTCGGATCACATTTAACAATAAACATAGATTTATCATAAATTATTATTACCTGTGCTTGAGAGAGGTTAAATGTCAATGATAATATAATTCAATATATATTATATATTCATGATAATATATTCAATATTCATTATAAGATAGACGGCCGCTACGTGCAGGTGTATGAACGAACAACAACCAGCGTAATGGCGGCGCAGCGTTTTACGTATTTAGCACTTTTATTTTCCAAAATTACTTAGTTATTTTACGTTTGCGGGACTTAATCTAGTTGAAAATAGTCATTAGGACACTAAATGTGGAACATACTACAATTTGAAAGAAAACGAAGGTGATCCAGGTCAGCTACAGAATTACTTTTTGCTCAATAAATATTTTAAATTTCTTGAAGTTTCCTCTATTTGAAAATAGTTTCAAACAGAGGCATTTTAGTGGAACTGTAGTTATGTCATCGAAAATTTAATTAGTTTTTTAAAAATTATTTGTCATTTTTAATTTTGTATTTTTAAACCATCATAACTGCATAGACAGAGAGATATTCTTTCTATAGAAAGGTCTCAGAAAACATTCCTCTTGAAACATACTGTTGGTTTTTTAGGTAAGTTATATTCATATTCTTTAACCTCTTCAAAACGAATAACTAAACTGAATAATAACTAACAATGATAATAATAATAATAATAATTAAACAAATAACTAACTTCAGTATACAATTTTTAAATTTAAAAAATCTATAATATTCTAATATTATTCAGTATAGTTTCTTCTGCAAGTACTGTAGTATATTTTGTCGTTTCAACACCTGACGCACGTTTCAATGAAATATATTAGCATCATCAGAGGTTTGTAAATAAATCAACAACAATCGAAATAATTCTACGTCAATATAGAAACTAACGAATAATCGAATTTGTTTTTATTTTAATGCAAAATAACGGATAATCGATTTAATTCGATTAATTAACGATTGTTTTAATGTTTATTTACTAAAGCGGCTGTTTTGTCGGTTATATTGGTAATTTAATGTTTATATTTTATTTATTTTAATAAATTTATAATTTTAAATAGATCATCTTGTTTTGTTTTTATTTGAGTTTGTTCTTTAATTAATAAATTTTTGTTTTTGTATTTGCAACTATTAAGATTTTCCGAAATATTCATTTTTTTGGCCTTTGTGTATGTTTTTAATTAACTTTATATTTTCAGTGCCTGAAAACTGGTGGTTATTATTTAGACAATTGTGGCTAAATTAGATTTATAAAAATTTGGTTTTAAAACGGCATTGCAGGTTATAATATTATTCAATGAGAAACTTTTAGTTACGCGCGCGCGCGCGCGCACACACACACATGTAAGTGTGTACATATATTTAAAATCTGGAACTTTAAAATTTCTAGGTAATACCAAAAGCTTTTTACTTCCATGTTTCATAAGGAAATGGAAGTATGGTGATGGTAAAAAAAATCGTGTTCGAGAAAAGGGCTGATTCTGATTGTACTACCTTCAAAACATGAAGAAAAGGCATTTTCTGAAAAGTGTCTGTGTGTAGAACTTTTTCTATGGCAAACGATAACTGCAGCAAATTCAAACAGAATGAAATAATTTTTGCGCGTGTGCCTGAGTTGTGGAGGACTCAAGGCCTATTGATTTTGGTGAAGATCGGGTAAGAGGAATTGTTACCAGCAACGTTTATGTTTTAACGAGAGTAAAGTACTTAATTTTTATAAATAAAGTATAATGAAGAGAAGGTCATAATAATCCACTGTAGAAAGATAGATGAAATATCTATAAATGTATAAAGGTAATTGAAGGGTGAGGGGGTAATATATAATAATTGAAAATTATAGTTGAAAGGGGAGGGGATAATTTTTTATATGTGTACTACGTTATCGGCAACAAAGAAGTAGTTTGTTGTTAAAACTCCTTCCCGGGCTGTTTGTCCGTGGTCCAATGTTTTCAGCAAAACTAGACGTTTCGGCAGTGCCATCGACTGCCATCATCAGTGAAAATCGAGCGAGCTAACGTGAGGTGGTACACGTTAGTGGCCACAGTACTGTGGTTAAATCTGAAGAAAGAAGTAGTTTCTATGGAAATATTTCATTTCGAAAATGATTTAAATGTAAATCTTAGAACATGGAAGTCATGTATGGTTCTCCATACCGACGTTTTAAATACAAAATTAATTTTTAGTTTGATTTAAAATAAGTTATGTGCGTGTGTGTGTATGTGTGTACGATCGCGTGACGCGCAAACACAGTACAGCAACACGGGTAATCGAGACTAACTGGTGATCAATGCAATTCAAATTGAAATTTGCAAAGCGTCAATACTTTAAGGATAATGACAGACAATGGTATTGGTAGATATATGTAATACTTTAAAATTAAACAACAATGGCATTAAAAATTGTGAAACTCAAATACATCTTTGCATACGTCAGTCATTGTAGGTATAGTATAATACGCGGTGTCGGCCAGCTGCGGCGAAATAACCTTTTTACCTGTTCTTACCCGGTCATTTGCGCCCCGTACTTTTACTTACTGACCGAATCTATGGCAACTAGTAGAAACGATCCTGTCCCGAACTTCGATGATGTTTATATTCTGTAACTTTTTAATTTGTGCGAGTAATCTCTTTCTTCCAATATTTTTGTTGAGGAATAATTAGAATTATAATGGCAGTTTCTGTATTATTATTATTATTATTATTATTATTATTATAACATGAAAATATAAGCAACGATTGGCACCACCTTACGACAGCGTAATGTTCACTTTACGATAGCACAGAGAAAGCTGATTGATCGTAACAGTTTATAGACATTGGGAAACTGTCGTAGCGCATTACCATGCCAGCCTGTGTTTGTAGCTTATAGGACGATATTTTCTAACGCAATTGACCGGTTCAAATTTCCACCTCGACTGCAACCGTCCGGGTAGTAGACCTATGTGTAATTATTGGGAGGAGAAGAGAGAGAGAGAGAGAGAGAGAGAGAGAGATACGAACGTGTAGGACCTATAAAATATCGGTTTGGAGAACCATACATGACTTCCATGTTCTAAGATCTATATTTAAAAACATTTTCGATATGAAATATTTCCATAGAAACTATTTCTTTCTTCAGCCGTAACCACAGAACTGTGGTCATTAACGTATACCATCTCACGTTAGCGCACTCGATTTTCACTGTTAATGGTAGTCGATGGCACTGCCGAAAAGTCTGGTTTTGAAGATTGGACCACGACCAAACAGCCCAAAAAGGAAAATTTTAACAACAAACTACTTCTTTGTTTCCGATAATGTAGTACACATATAAAAATTATCCCCTCCCCTTCTACTATCATTTTCATTTATAGAAATATACCCCCTCTCCCTCAACTACCATTTTCATTAATAGATATTTCATCTACCATTCTACATTGTATTATTACGATCTTCTTGTCAGGATAATTAATTTATCAAAATTAAGTACTTTACTCTTGTTAAATATAAAACGTTGCAGGTAAACTACCCCTTCCCGTTAACCGATCTTCACCAAAATCAATAGGCCTCGAGTCCTCCACAACTAAGCAAAATATTATTTGATTCTGTTTGAACTTGCGGTAGATCGCCATACATAGACACACACAGACACTTTTCGGAAAATGACTTTTCTTCATGTTTTGAGGGTAGTACAATCAGAACTAGCTCTTATTTCAAATATGATTTTTTCGCCATCACCATACTTCCATTTCCTTATGGAACATGGAACCAAAATAGTATACAGAGAAAGAGAATGCAGCTGACAGATTTCAATACTACGTACTTAAAAAATAATAATAATTAAGAAATTGAAGTATTTATTAACAGATGTTTAAACTTAAAGTCTGTTTGATAGATAGCACCTCATATAGTGTAACAAATGTCGGTTATATCTAAGTATAAATAAGTTCTTGGATTTCGTTGTCCATGACGTGTCCGTTACTTAACTAAATATCACTACTGACGACTCGGAACACTAAGTTTTTTATAAGTAAAATCGTAAAGATTTACCTTACAGCCTAAACCGGCTTTCACCTTTAGAAGGCTTCATCCAGAAAAAGCCTTCTAAAGGTGAAAGCCGGGTTTAGGCTGTAAGGTAAATCTTTACGATTTTACTTATAAAAACTTAGTGTTCCGAGTCGTCAAACAATAGTGATATTTATATAAATAAGTCATTGTATGTATGTATGTATGTTCCACGTCTCCTCCTAAACCACTGGACCGATTTCAACCAAACTTGGCACAAATATTTTACGCAACGGGAGAACCAACATAGGACAGGTGTTTTATTCGATACGATCCTTTGAGGGGGTCCCTTGGGGTCTTCCACATCTCCTCCTAAACCACTGGACCGGTTTCAACCAAACTTGCACAAATATTTTACGCAACGAGAGAACCAACATAGAACAGGTGTTTTTTCGATACGATGCTTTGGGGGGTCCTTTGGGGTCTTAAACAAACTATTAGATCTGGTTACCATGGCAACACAATACAATATATTCTGGTTGCCATAGCAACGGTGGAAGCCACCCGCGTAGGGAATAGCGCGGGATTCGGCCGACGGGCCTTCCCCGGAGTCCGTCCACGGAACCCGGGGAGTCTTGGGTCGGATCTCGCGAAAAACAGCCGGACCAGAGTCCCAGCGCCTCGCCCGGCATGTCGACGGCTTCCCCGGGCTTCGGAGAACCTTCCTTGCCCCGGGGAGGTCTCTGACCAAGTCCTAGCGCCGGAGTTCGAACGGCCTGGATGCCGGAAAAAGCAGGCGGTGTCCCGGCATAGGTGGAAGCCTCCCGCGTTGGGAATAGCGCGAGTGTCGTCCGACGGGCCTTCCCCGGAGTCCGTCCACGGTACCCGGGGAGTCTTAGGTCGGATCTCGCAAAAAATGGCCGGGCCAGAGTCCCAGCTCCTCGCCCGGCATGTCGATAGCTTCCCCGGGCTTCGGAGAACCTTCCTTACCCCGGGGAAGTCTCTGACCAAGTCCTAGCGCGGGAGTTCGACCGGCCTGGATGCCGGAAAAAGCAGGCGGTGTCCCGGCATAGGTGGAAGCCTCCCGCGTAGGGAATAGTGCGGGAGTCGTCCGACGGGCCTTCCCTGGAGTCCGTCAATGGAACTCGGTGAGTCTTAGGTCGGATCCCGCGAAAGTCGGCCGGGCCAGATTCCACGGTTCTTATAAATAAAGATATAGGTTATGATATCGAAGGTGGTGTATGTATCTTAAGAAACTTCTTAATAGTGCGTGAATTCAGAGTTGTTTCAGTTTGAATTTAAAAGTGGATAAGTTAAGATCGAAGTAAGTTATAAGCGAGTATAAAAAACAACGTTTTGATAGCGAATGTATTCAGATCGGTAGTGTTCAGACAACATAAATGCGCTTGCTTCAGTTTGAATTTAAAAATTGATAAGCTGAAATCTATAGAGGTATTGTATTGTTAGAATAAGTTTAGGAGACACTAATTTAACAAATACCTTATTTCAACAGTAACACAATGAATTATAAAACGACAGTTAAATACGCAGCGCGTGCAAGTACTGTAGACATTGTATTGAAAACTAATTTAGCTGTTCGCCCTCTCCCAGAGTTGGAAATCGACCAGGAGCATCATGCGCAACAGAATTCTTCTCCAGATATAAGAATAAAGTTTATGACATGTTCTTAAACAGGTGCGCTACAGAGTATTCCTCGAGTGAGAATGCGAACGTAACAATATGAGGAAGATTATACATAATGGAAGTAATATAACGTTAGAACAAGAATAGGTGCCTATGAGCCTATAAATAAATTATGAACCCGAGCAACGCTGGGTAAATCGGCTAGTAGCTTTATAAAATTATGAGAATCATTATGCAAAAAAGATTGGCTTGTTACTTGTCTTTATTGTTAAAGGTGAAGGGCCTTAAATAGCATTAAAAAATGTAGACCTTCAAAGAAAGAAAATTTAAAATCTGGCATGAGATGAGGTGTCTTAGCAATGAAAGCGCTTATAGGCTGACATTTAATATAATCAGTGGTTGATTTCTAAAATTACAGGTGCCGGAACGCATCAATTCAAAAGGTGTACACACACAAATATAGGTACTTATATTTTATATTGCCGTATAAGTTTACATCAGATTATTACAAAGGACGTCTAAAATTTTAAAGCCTTATAAGATATGTAACATACGTATAGACTTGTATCTAAAAAGATAATAAACTTTACTGATATTTCTAAAGAGCTTCATCGTCAGGTTAGCCGCACGACAATCGAAAACATGTCACTCATGATGGTGACATCCCGGAACCTAAATCAAACTCTAAGTGATGGTTTCGGTGGTTCGGACATTTAAAAAAATTTCCAGAGTTTCATAATTGTGTCGTCATATTATTTTTTTCTTGACCTTTCCTTACTCTTTGTGTCCAATGCTGTATGATAGCCAGAAATCAGCCCTCTCACATACACTTGAAGATATTGCTATTGATTCAGTAGGATATTTTAAGGTAGAAATACTACGGAAAAATTCTGGAATGCACATATTCTCGGAATAGTTTTAATTTTGAAGCAAGTTTTTTTATTTCATTTTCTCCATTGGTTAATGGGACATCTTTTGAACGATAGTAGTCAAGATAAAAGATTAGTGCTGGTGTTTGATTTTGACAAATGTTTAGTTTTGTAGTGGGGCTGATGAGGGGCACAATTTAAAAAGTAGTAGTACACTTTGTAACAATTAGGTTTCTTTTCATATATTTTCTCGACAATTTATTTTTGGATCCAAGAGGTTCCGGAACACCGATCCGGGGCGTTCTCCCTGACATCAAGACCTGAATGTAATGAACTTTACGTTTTTTTATTAACTACAGTGAAATCAGAGAATTATTATGAATTCTTTAAAAATGTTATTTGTTTAAAATGTATTAATTTTACTGACAAGAACCAATATAACGTTAATGTTACTCGTAACCTAAAATTATTATGCAGAGAATAAGGGAGAGAAACAGGCAGACTAAGAAATAAAGAGAGAGTGTGAGAGCGAGAAGGAAGAATTGAAAGGAGAGAGGACGATGGACAAAAATAAAAGTATCTTTTGATTCATCATCATCATCTTCACGGATTAAACCAAGGATGGTTTGTTCCGGTCTCGAATAGGCAAAGATTAGAGCTGGTTACTGTGCACCACTTTCTCGAACGTCCCACACCTCTCCGTCCAGTATCGGCTTATAGTTCCATAGTTCTTTGGGGATGCGGCAGTCATCCATTCGGCAAAGATGTTCCCACCAATTCAGACGATACTGGGGGATACTGTCGAGTATAGTCATAATATTCAAGTATACTCGTGTATCTATGTTTCTTCTTTGATCATGGAGAGTATACCCTGCCACGTGCCTGATAAATCTCATTTTAGCCGCTTGGATGCGACTGGGCTGGCCTTTCGTTAAAGTCTCAGAATTCTCAGACCCATAAAGAAGCGTGGGAAGAGCCATCAGCTTGTAGAGATTTAGGCATGTTTCTTACTTGCTGACTTAAGGGTTCGCCTAATGGTCCCGCACATAAGGTTGAACTTATGCACCTTATTCACAACGTCGTTGCTTGCATTATAAGACACACAAAAATATATAGGATTGATAAATCAATAAAAAAAATGCAAACAAAAATCTATGAACAAAGTCAGCTTTGAATATGTGGAGGGAGGGAGGGAGGAAGGGGTGAGAAGGGGGGGGGGAGAGAGAGAGAGAGAGAGAGAGAGAGAGAGAGAGAGAGAGAGAGAGAGAGAGAGAGAGAGAGAGACTCCACCATTTCAGCATTTCGCATGTATAGTGTAGTACGTATACTATTGGATACTTAAACAAAAGCTGCAAACTAATATTATTTTATTCTGTTGCTCCATTTTATTGAGTTAACCTTTCCTTAGTCGCTGTAGATACATTATCTTAATTTTTACTTCCATGTTCCATAAGGAAATGGAAGTATGGTGTTCAATATAAGGGCTGATTCTGATTGCACTACCCTCAAAACGTGAAGAAAAGTCATTTTTCGAAAAGTGCCTGTGGGTAGAATTTTTTGGCGAACGATAACTGCCTCAATTTCAAACAAAATCAAATATTTTTTTGCATACTTGCCCGAATTGTAGAGCACTCAAGGCCTATTGATTTTGGTGAAGATCGGTTAAGGGAAAGGGGTAGTTTACAGGCAACGTTTTATGTTTTAACATGAGTAAAGTACTTAAATTTGATTAATAAATTTATCCTGAAAAGAAGGTCATAATAATCCACTGTAGAAAGGTAGATGAAATATCTATAAATGAAAAGGTTAGTTAAAGGAGGAGGGGGTAATTTTCTATAAATGAAAATGATAGTTGAAGGGGGAGGGGATAATTTTTGTATATGTGTACTACGTTATCGCCAACGAAGAAGTAGTGTGTTGTTAAAATTCTTTCCAGGCCGTTTTGGGCGTGGTCCAACGTTTCCTGCAAAACCACACGTTTCGGCAGCGTCATGGACTGCCATCGTCAGTGAAAATCGAGTGCGCTAATGTGAGTACAGCAATCTGTAGACGACTGCAATAAGCATATTTTATACCAAAGATTAAAGCATATATAAAGAATATGGATGTATCAATTCAAAGAGTCATCTCTATTGATTAATCTATTTAAATTATTATTATGGTATTATATATAAATTATATATATTATAAATTATATTCTCTCTTACCTGAATTCCAATAATAAATCTACTGGCTAATGATCTTTAGTCTTCGTACTTCAGTGTTGTCTTCCTGGCGACTTTAATTAACATTGCATTGACGAATCACATTTTTGAGATGATGACAACAGTATAGTGCACTGAATGACCCGGATGTCGGATGCGTAAAGGATACAGCCACAATGGTATAGAAATATACGAGGGGTATTCAGAAAGTAAGTTCCGACAGTGTATTAAAGAAAACCAAGAAAATATTTTTATTGCTATTTGAAGTACACACCTTAAACTACTTTGACATATAGTTTTTGAAATTTTTGAAACACTTATCATAGCGAGGCACCAGGCGTTGTATACCATTGTCGTAGAAACTTCCCGCCTGTGTGATTTGAACCATGTGTTGTTAACAGCTTGTTTGACGTCGTTGGCCACCAAGGAAGCTTTCCGCATGCTTGAAAAGCTGATATTCTCTTGATGTAAGGTCTGGATTGTAAGGCGGATGATCAAATTGTTGGCACCCAACCTTTGTGAGCAGATGTTGCGTTGCAGCGGCAGTGTGCGTGTGTGTAGTGCCACGATTTATCGCAATGTCCCGGGTAAGCATCCTACGTCGCTTACTCTGGCTCAGACTAAGCAAAAAAGTCGTATCCATCTTGGTACCGTTGAATCGCTTACCGCTCCTTGTCCATAAATATCGAAAATCTGACGGTGATTTTTAATTGTTTTAATGTATTTCTCATTCAAGAACCAAATCACGTACGTACTTTCACACGCGGCGGGCGTCTCGAATTTCTCGAACATTATAAACAAGTCCAACAAAGCTTACTCAGTGCACAGTTGTTTACAAATAGTGTTGTTGGCTTGCCAACGAATCTACCTTTCTTTTGATTTACTAATAACAGAAAGAGTGAATATCAGACAAGATTTGGAAAATGGAATGAGAAGAGATGTCTCAAAGGCAAATAGAAGAAGGGAAACTCTGGAAGTATGGCAAAGAAGATGGGAAATAAACAAGTGAGAAAGGACGAACCACCTTCTCGTTTATCCCAAACATCTGGGTGCTAGTTGATCTACCTTTGAACTCGAATCATTATGCCACGCAGTTTCTTTCTGGTCACGGAAATTTTAAGGCTAGGTTGGCATCATTTAGATTAGCGGATGAGCCTTGGTGTACTACCTGTGGAGTGAGTGTAGAAGAAACTGCGTGACATGGCCTGGCAGAATGTCCAGCCTTCGCTGAAGAGAGGAACGAGTTGGTGGCGCTCTGGAGTGAACATCCCAACGAGGATAAACATGAAATTGCTGAAACAAGGAGTTTTTCCAAGTGCTTGCAAGAACTGCCCGTAAAGTTGACGAGCCAAAGAGGGCAGAGAGTTAGATGGACATGAAGAGGAAAAAGGATTAGGGTCGCCTACCCCAATGTCAGAGGGGCGGGACAGAAAAATTGTCGGTGGATCGACACTGGTCTGGACAAATAGAATAAGGAGGACCTGGATAGAGATACCTCGGTGACAGAAGCCTTGGGCAATAAGTCTCCGTGACTTACAAGCTCGAGGGGTGGTGGAAGAAATGTGGGGCTTCGGCCCCGACCATCTGCCAACGGATCAACAAACTGGTCGCGCATGTGCAACAGCGTGACGGCATCGATACCGCGGCAAAAGTTAAAAACGGACCTTACTTTCTGAATAACCATCGTAGATATGTCGGAGTTGTTTGTAGTCCTTGATAATTGGTAACAGATTGTCTTCTCGTTCAGGCGGGCTTAAAAACTGTTTTGTTTTACTACGTATATTTTTTTGGTTTCCAAAGACAGTTGTTAAAAGTGCGTCAGTCCCAGTGTATCAACTGAAAACAATCTCAAACAGGCATCAAAACTGCGGCGGCTAACGTCACCAGGCTGCATTTAGTTAATTCAAGCCCTATCACTGCGCCAAAGTAACAGCCACGATAGGGACCTCTTTTGATTTTCTATGCGGGAGAGGCTTGATATAGGGTGGTGACAGTCCTATACCAATGAAGAACCCGCTTTTTCAGTTATTGTAAAAGGAATGCTGTAAGATCTAAGTGTTTTGTAAACTTGCCTAATAGCATTCCTATTGCAATGTATTTATCTAGTTAACAATAGTTCACACCCACGCCATTAAGTTGAATTTGTAAAAATTAATTAACTTTCCCACTGTTTTATGACGTGAACAAAGCAAATATTGTTCGAAGCCTTTCACGGCCGTTGTCAGTTGTATTAAAAGTATGTACCGGGCTGTTTGACGGTGGTCCAAGGTTTACAGACAAACCAAACGTTTCGACAGGACTACTGGCTGCCATCATCACTGGAATTCCAGAAATTCGAGTCTACCTGAACGCGGGTTGTTAAACGTCAGGCCCACAGTACTGTGGTGAAGGCTCAAACTGTGGGCCTGACGTGGTAACAACCCGCGTTCGGGTAGACTCGAATTCCTAGAATTCCACTGATGATGGCAGCCAGTGGTGCTGTCGAAACGTTTGGTTTGTCTGTAAACCATAGACCACGGCTAGACAGCCCGGTACATACTTTTAATACAACTTAACAAAGCAAAATTTACAACAAAAAATCAGGAGAAACAACCAGAAAACCATTCAAAAGAGAAGTTTCTCTGCTTGTTTGTTTATTATATTACTAGGGTAGGGTGAAAAGTCCCGAGCCTGAATAAGAAAGCAACACTTTCTCCAATTAATTTACGGTTATTTCTCAAAATAATCTATATTTAGCTCTCTTCCCTTTTCCCCGTATGATATTCCAAACCGGTTATGCCAGACTAATAAGCCAATTTGTCGTCGATGTCCTCAAAGCAGCCTTATACTGCATCACTGACTTGATTGTAGCCAGTAAATCTTTTCCACCGAGCCATGTTTTTTGATGTTAGGGAAGATGTAGAAGTTGATCGGGATTAACTCGGGCGAGTATGGTGGGCGAGGAACCAATTCAAACTTCATCAATTCTTTGATTTTAACTACCGCCGCGACAATAATGACGCCACGGATTTCCAAACTGGTCACTGTTAGAAAACATCGCTTGAGGCGATTACTGTGATGTACTGCCAAACTAATACTAAACATGAAAAACATGTTTGAATTGGTATCCAAGTCACTTATTGACAAAATATATATAATATTTACCGTATTTCTTCCGTCGTGCGACTTCGTGTTGCGTTCGATTGATTTACGCGTTTCAAAACATATGTTTCGTCTTCAGAATAAAAATCACTGAAAGTGAGGTCGTTAAATATTAAAACTACAAATACTGAAAACAATTCCACACATATCTGCGTTACACTAGTGCGCACTCGAGTGGGACCGATCGGACACTGTCTGTGTATAGAACATATAGCCTATATGTAGAACAGACAGTGTCCGTCTGTGTGCGCGATCATGCAACGCGGATATGTGTGAAATTGTTTTCAATATTTGCAGTTTTAATATTTAACAACCTCACTTTGAATGATTTTTTATTTCTGAAGACGAAACATATGCTTCGAAACGCGTAAATCAATCGAACGCAACACGAAGTCACACGACGGAAGGAATACGGTAAATATTATACAGATAATACTAAACAACTCATTGAATTGAAATATCTAAATTCAGCGCAGATAGGATGAAATCATATATCACGATGATCAAATAACGAGCATAGTAGCGTTATACGTGTGTCAGCGCCTGAACTGTTCACCCTACCCTCGTAAAAAGCATACGTCATATTGACTTAAGTACAAACAGATAAAGAATAAATGATAAACTAACTATATCATATATACAACGCAAAGAACACAAAATTATTACCTTACTTTGATTCCTTACGTCATTGTAGTAAGTACTTGCTTGTTCAGTAATTGATCTTCTTTCTTCTATCTTCTATTTTCGTGAACCTACTCCATGGCATCCAAGTCGTTTTGAAATTCGAAAGAAATATTTACGGAAGAGGTTTTTTGCAAAAAGTCGGTGTTAAGCGATTAGACGATATCAAGGTTTGTGGTTTAAATTTCAAAAAAATATAACAAAAAGATTGGAGAGTTTTTCATGTACAAAACGATACAACTATACACACATTAAAATTCACAGAAATAATAATAATAATAACATTACATTTATACATATACATAAGAAACAGCCCCAGCATCTGAAAAAAACCATACTTACAAACTAATAAGAGCCTAAGCAAAAGCTATTGACCGCGAATTGCAAACACATTTACGACAAAAAAATGGTTTTGCCTCAGATACGTGTTTGAGGACTTGAAGTCCCCTCAGCGTAGTGCAATGCTGAGGGGTTGTGTAAGGTGTGTATTGTTATTGTGTGGTGTGTGTGACCAGCGTGACAGCGGCAAGTGTGGCCTTCAACCCTCAGGAGGTCGGACATTTTCATTGGCTAGATTAGTCTAAAAATGGTACCTCCAGGTGAATAGAACCTCACTAGCACAGTGTCACGCTGTATACAGTACAAAGATGAACCTGAAAGAGAAAAATCAATAAAAAATTCTGAAGACTCTCTCCGACGAGGACCTACCTGAAAATAATTGTAAGACCTAACGCCGACGCGAGTGTGTAGTGATGTAAACAAACCCAATGTCAATATTTAACCGTATAAAAATACTGTACAAATTTACTTAATTGTAATTCTTGTAGAAGAAGAAATAAGGACAAAAATAACTGTACATAACAGACTCTTATTTTAAAACAAGAGAATTGAGTAGTTTTACTTACAAAAAACAAAAGTAAGAATGGGACAAGCTAAGACAGCAACAAAACAATTAAAGAGTCTGTTTTGGAGTCCATGAATAACAAAAAAAAAACAATAAAATCAAAATATATAAAACTATAGTCGAAGGCATAGGACTATATGGAGCAGAACTGTGTGAAATTAATAAAAGAAATAAATCCATAATAAGAGCTATGGAGATGGATTACTGGCGGAGGTGCTGTAGACTAACAAGACTAGATAGAGTGAGAAATGTAGAGATAAGACAAGCGATGGAAATCGACCTTGACATCATGGAAACAATAGAAGCAAGAAGACTGAATTGATTCGGACACGTAAAAAGAATGTCGGATGAGAGATGGCCAAGGAAGGTGTGGGAATGGATTCCACCCTGTAGAAGAAAAAAGGAAGACCTAAACATTAATGGAAAATGGACGTCGAAGATGCAATGAATGCAAAAGGGCTTACAGAACAGGATTTTTTAGACCGGCGCCAGCCGTAATTAAATAGCCAAACAAAAAGCAAGAATTGAGTGAGAATTTGAAATTAAAGGTAGACTGCCACTGAACTATTGTTAGAGCAGTTATTATGTAATTTAAAATGATTGAAATTGAAACATGTAACTTGTTGAAATAATTTGAGGAGTCTTAAGTGAATGGAATATTTTGCGCCAGATTCTGGGTGCTGTGAGAGTGGATGAAAAACGGAAGATAAGAACAAATGAAGAAGAACTTAAATCTTCATGTAAAAATATAGATATTGTAAATGAAATCTAAGTCAATAGACTCATTTTCATGTCGGACATGGTAGGCTATACGTATGAGAAGAACGGGTGTTGAAGGAAGGCCTCTAATAAGGATTTATGCGGATGGAAGGAGAAGGGCAATTGGAGAAAAAAATGGATCAATGAAGTGGTGGAAGGACGGGAGTCATAAGACGAGGGGAAAGGTGGTTTACAGAAGGAAACGAACTGTTGTTCTTCTTCGGGTGACTACAAGTCGGCAGCCAAGGACTGCAGGCTCATAGTCAACCTGTTCATACCCCACCCCCCACCCCCAAGGAGAGATCGCATCTTTGACGAACGGAGAAAACAGGAGGAGGAGGTGTGTTTTCTTCTTTCTTGAAGATATTCTTAAAAACTAAAGAGTATTTGGAAATAAAAGGTTTACCAAAAAATGTGTTTCGAAATATAAACACAATTTATTTAGATTTTCAAAACTTTTGAATATTCCAAGTACTCGGCTTATACAGTGCCAAATAAATTTATTATGATTATGTTTTGAAGTGAGACAACATATTATACAGACTGACACACCCACTTCCTTATAAATACCTAATGGAGATAAAACCTACATTAACAACTAATACACATACTGTAAAATATTTGCAAGCAGAGTGTGGAAGATCTCGAAGACCTGCAACAACAAAACAACTCTTAAAACTAATGTTTTATCTCCCAACGAAAAAAAAGTTAAATGTTATTGCGCGATGATGAGATTATTGTAAACCGTACCGAACCGACCGACGCGACCTAACCAGGGGGAACACTGTGAGCGTGTCAGCTGTTTATAAAATTTAGTTGGCACTGTTAACGAAATGAAATTTGACTCACCAATGACGACTGCAAACTGCCACTCCGTCGAACATTACCACTCCACCTCACTTACCTTGAGCCTCTGAAACACACAAGAACAAATACATACAATTTTATAAATATAAAAACTACAAGATATATATATATATATATATATATATATATATATTCAAACACTTATTGCTACGGTTTATTTCTTGATGTATAATCCTATAATATATTTAAAATTTATATTTACTTTACCTCAAGATGTTATTTTTCCCTTATTTGGAACAGGTTTCGGGACCCTTTGTGTATCCATCATCAGCCTTCCTAATTTCGAATCTTGTGGAGTACTTGTGCGCTGGTTGGCTGTTGTTATGGCTTCCCGTTGGTTTTTGGTTTTTTAATTGTTATTACTGTGTGTGATTGTGGTGTATATATTGGTATTTTGTGTATTTTCGATGTTGAGTGCTTTGAAAATTGTATCATGTTTTGTATTGATTTGTAATTGTTCAGGTATTAGTTTGTTTTGTATTTTGTGTTTGTATATTTGTATACATTTTACCAAATGTCCACTATGGTGCCTTTGTGTAATAAAACACATACCATACTGTACTGTACTGTCCCGTACATCTTTTTCCACTCTACAGTTTTTGCCCCTCATCCGTAAATCAAGTTTCCATTTTCCCGTAATTAAATGAATGTTTCTTCCACACTTTACACAGTTAGTTGATTTTTTTCATAAGTTTCCAGCCTTCAGCACAGGGTTTTAAGGGCTCTCTTTAGTATGTAATTTTTCAATTAATCTATACTGTTGAAATCCATCTCGTGTTTAGTTTACCGCTTAAAATTTGATGCAATGTCACTGGATTGCACACTGTAGTTTTAATGCTCTACGCTTCAAGAACGATGTTAACAGAACACTGTTCACCGTCTAAATGAAACGGCCTTTAAGAAACTAGACGGGACCACGCTGGTTGGGGATTTCCTTAAATATGTTTGAACAGACGACTTGCTTAGGTGCAATGAAAATAAACAATAGGCAACCCTAGCGAAGGTTGTTAACGTAGTAGGCGGGTAGTCTGATACGATGGCCCCGTCAGGTTTCCAAAACCCAAAATTATTTTTAAAAAACTAAGTAGGAAAATATTGTGTGCGCTATAAAATGTTTTTTCTTACTTGTTTCGAGCATTTTTAAGCACTGTTCTGTCAGCCATGTCAGACAGAAAAACCAACGTGGCCGATGATGAGCATGTTGCTTAATGATGCTCAAAACATGTTTTAAATAATAAAAACCCGTCGATTGTAGGCTATAATAATACAGTAGTAAATTACTCAAACCAATACATAATAATACAGTAGAAAAGAACTGCAAACCAATTAGTGTTTTTCTTCAAAACATGAAGAAAAGACATATTCTGAAAAGTGTCTGTGTGCCCGTGCCTGTGTGTAGAATTTTTTCTACGCCGAACGATAACTGCCGCAAATTCATTCAGAATCAAATAATGTTTTGCATATGTGCCTGAATTGTAGAGGACTCAAGGTCTATTGATTTTGGTGAAGATCGGTTAAGGGGAAGCGGTAGTTTACCTGCAAATATTTTATGTGTGTTTACCTGCAAACATTTTATGAGTGTTTTACCTACCTGCATACACATTTTACACCAACAAGAGTAAAGTACTTAAATTTGATAAATAAAGTATCCTGAAAATAAGGTCATAATAATCAATCCACTGTAGAAAGGTAGATGAAATATCTATAAATAAAAGGGTAGTTGAAGGGGGAGGGGCTAATATTCTATAAATGAAAATGATAGTTGAAAGGGTAGGGGATAATTTTTTATGTGTCCTACGTTATCGGCAACAAAGAAGTAGTCTGTTGTTAAAATTCCTTCCCGGTCTGTTTGGCCGTGGCCCCATGTTTTCTGCACAACCAGACGTTTCGGGAGTGCCATCGACTGTCACATCAGTGAAAATCGAGGGCGCTAACGTGAGGTTACCACGTTAGTGACCACACTGTTATCGTTAAGGCTGAAGAAAGAAGTAGTTTCTATAGAAATATTTCATTTCGAAAATGACATTAAATATAAATCTTAGAACATGGAAGTCATGTATGTTTCACGATGCCGATATTTTTTTTTTTGTAGTAATTCAAGTGGTGTTTTGATTACTCAAGAAAATTATTACCGAAAATTTTAATATTTTCCGTAAACGAATATCTCTGAACATAGATATTTACCTTCTCTTAATGATCCTGCCGCAATCCGGAGCATCTTGATGACTGCAAAGCCATCCTTCCACTGCTGCTGAGGTCTTACTGCATACATGCTGACATGATGTGGAAACCTGACCTCTTGGAAATACTGTATTCCTGCGACCCTACAAATAGAAAAAGAATATTTGTATTTTAATGTGTATACACAAGAACATTCTGTGTATGCATATATAAATAAATATAGATATCATCATCATCTTCTTCTTCACGGATTAAACCAAGGCTGGTTTATTCCGGTCTCAAAAAGGCACAGATTAGAGCTGGTCACTCCAGTGCTCCCTCGGACGTCCCACACCTCTCCGTCCCCTCGGCTTATATTTCCAGAGTTGTTTGGGGATGCGGCAGTCATCCATTCGGCAAAGATGTTCACACCAATTCAGCCGATACTGGGCGATCCTGTCGAGTATACTCATAATATTCAGTTCCTGCCGTATATATGTGTTTCTTGTATGATCATGGAGAGTAAAGCCTGCCACGTGCCTGAGAAATCTCATTTCAGCCGCTCGGATGCGACTGGCACGGCCTTTCGTTAACGTCCAATTCTAGGACCCATAAAGAAGTGTGGGAAGAGACATCACCTTGTAGAATTTTAGGCGTGTTCCTTTACTTGCTGATTTAAGGGTTCGCCTAATGGTCCTGCACGTAAGCTTGAACTTATACAACTTATTCACAACGTCGTTGCTTGCTATATAAGACACAGTGTAGCCCGACTTGTTCCAGGACAGTACCACCTATAAAAATTTTTGTCCGTACGGGAGCAGTTCCACGAAAAGCCATCAACTTGGACTTACAAAGTGTAAGTGTAAGTGTGGCTATTTGCAGTCCAGTCTTTGCAGATTCGATTCAACAAATGTATACCCATCAATACCCATACGTCTAGCGATATGCTAGTAACATGTCCAGGGGACATATTCACTACTAAATTTCCTTAAAATAAGTTTCTGTATAGATATGAAAACAAACCATGCATTGGTACAGTTTTGCTTATATTTTGTGTGTGTTTGTGTGTGTGTGTTATAATTGAAAAAATAATTATTTTTAAATACAATATCAAAAATATAACATTTAAGAAGCTTTCTCTGTGTCTCCAGATGCTCATCTGTTTTAAAGAGTAATTAAGTTTTTACAATTTACATCATTAAGACATTACAAGTCTTATTAAATAAATCTTGGTTCTGTTGAGAAAATGCTATAATTATACAATACTCCCCTACAAGAAAATCAAATTAACATTTTTATTAAAATAATAACAATAATTGTTTTGTGTATATAACGATTAGTAAACATAATCCTAGTGGTTATTTTAAAATATAGGTAGGCCTAACTAAAATTGTGCAAACGTTACCAACTTGTAAAGCAATTTTTGAAATCTTTTTTAAAAAAACACATTCAAGTTCTGCCATGGTTTTTACGTCTATAGGCGTTCATGTTCTTGTATTTGTAGCATATTATTTTAAATGTTATAAATATATTTCAAGATATATTTAAAAAGTTATTATAACTTCTTATTTTTTATTATGACATTCTCATAATTAATATAAATAATTTCTAAATTCACTATTTACAGCGACACCAAAGCATTTTTTTAACAGTTCCAAATTTTAATAAATATTTCAAAATTAAATTCAAAGTAATAACTTACCTTCCTTTAAATGTGTGGTTTAGTCAAAAGCCTCCTGATGACAGTGGGAAGCTGCTGGTTAGACACTGAAAGCTACAAAAACAAATTATGACAAAAAGTTACACTTCACTCACTTTCACTAGCACATCTGACTCCATCAAAATCACTGGAAATAAAACACTTTTCACTTGTCGCCTGACCTACCACTGATGCACACTTAGCCCAGACTCTACACAGTAGAGAGATCACTTCACTATTAAACATACACCATAAAACGTTACTGATTTGTTGAACTAAACACACACATACACAGAGTAACAACAGTTGATTTAGGTTCAAACAACAACAGTTGACTAATAACAGCACTGTTGGCACAAATATCCCTTAAATACGGATTAATAGGCCTACGACCCCTTCAGTCCTAATGACGACATTGCTGCATTCTTGTAATTTACTGTGAGTGTGTAGGATGTACTTCTAATCACCACCAGACTGCAGTATGATGAAAAATTCTTCCTTCAAGAGATGAGTTGGAAACCAGTGCTTACGGTGGATTGAAGACGCCTTCAAAAACACCCTTGATGAAATATATATAGTGTAATGTCTCTTCTGAAAGTGGAAAACTTCTAACTTGACTCACATCTTCGCTGTGGCTACTGCTGAAGTGATATCTTCTCTCTTCAACATACAACTAACTACACCACACTTCACACTACACAACACTACTCCATAATGACTATAATTGAAGTGTAGGACTCTTCATTCTTCGTCTCACTGCTACCACATAGTGTAGTGTCTCTTCTGAAAGGCGCAACACTTCTTTCTTGAACTTGCATCTTCGCTGTGGCTTCTGCTGAAGTGGAGACATCTTCTTTCTTCTACTTCCAGGACACTTCACTACACTTCACTCCACACTACACTTCACTCCACACTACACTGCTCCACTCTCACTATCCTTGAATTGTAGGACTCTTCATTCCTCGTCTCACTGCTGCCATATACTGTAGTGTCTCTTCTGAAAGGCGCAAGACATCTTTCTTGACACATCTTTGTTGTGGCTTCTGCTAAAGTGGAGATATCTTCTTTCTTCTACTTCCAGGGCACTACACTACACTTCACTCCACACTACACTGCTCCATTGTCACTATCCTTGAATTGTAGGACTCTTCATTCCTCGTCTCACTGCTGCCATATACTGTAGTGTCTCTTCTGAAAGGCGCAAGACTTCTTTCTTGACTCACATCTTTGCTGTGGCTTCTGCTGAAGTGGAGACATCTTCTTTCTTCTACTTCCAGGACACTTCACTACACTTCACTCCACACTACACTGCTCCACTGTCACTATCCTTGAATTGTAGGACTCTTCATTCCTCGTCTCACTGCTGCCATATACTATAGTGTCTCTTCTGAAAGGCGCAAGACTTCTTTCTTGACACGTCTTTGTTCTTGGCTTCTACAAAAGTGGAGACGTCTTCTTTCTTCTACTTCCAGGACACTACACTACACTTCACTCCACACTACACTGCTCCATTGTCACTATCCTTGAATTGTAGGACTCTTCATTCCTCGTCTCACTGCTGCCATATACTGTAGTGTCTCTTCTGAAAGGCGCAAGACTTCTTTCATGACTCACATCTTTGCTGTGGCTTCTGCTGAAGTGGACATAACTTCCTTCTTCTACATACAACACACTACACCACACTTCACACTACACAACACTGCTCCATTGTGACTATCCTTGAAGTCTAGAACTCTTCATTCTTCGTCTCACTGCTGCCATAAATTGTAGTGTCTCTTCTGAGAGGCGCAAGACTTCTTTCTTTACTCACATCCTTGCTGTGGCTTGTGATGAATTGGAGATAACTACTTTCTTTTACTTCCAGCACACTACACTACACTTCACACTGCACTACACTGCTCCATTGTACTATCCTTGAAGTCTAGGACTCTTCATTCTTCATCTCGCTGCTGCGATATAAAGTAGTATCTCTTCTCAAAGGCGCAAGACTTCTTTCTTGAGTCACATCTTTGCTGTGGCTTCTGCTGAAGTGGAGACATCTTCTTTCTTCTACTTCCAGCACACTACACTACACTCCACTCTGCACTACACTGCTCCATTGTGACTCTCCTTGAAGAGTGGGACTCTTCATTCTTTGTCTCACTGCTGTCATGTAATGTTGTGTCTCTTCTGAAAGGCACATGACTTCTTTCTTGAACTCACTTCTTTCTTGGAGATATCTTCCTTCTTCTACGTACAACACACTACACTACAGTTCACACTACACTACACTGCTCCATTGTGACTATCCTCGAAGTGTAGGACTCTTGTTTCTCTGCCTCATTGCTGATATGTATTTTCATGTCTCGTCTCTAAGTGGCAAGTCTTAAACTCACTTCTTCACTGCGGCTCTTGCTGAAGCTGAAAAGTATTGTTTATTCGTCTTAAAAGACTACGATACACCCACAATACACTATATCTAATAATATAAACACTATTGTCTTGAATTAATATTACTTTAATATTAAAGTAACCATCACGTGACCATTGTGACGTGTAGAGATCTACTTTCCTCATCTCACTGATGCTATGGGAAATAAAGTTTCTTCTAGTGATGGCAATGTTGACTTTCTTGAACTTATGTCTTCATTACAGGTCATGCTGAAATAGAGAACTCTTTGTATCAGCTTTATAGTCACATCTTCATTGTAGTTACATCTTGCTGAAATAGGGAAATCTTCTTTTTTTTCTACCTACTATTGCTATAACACACATTAGCTGTTGTTAAAAACGCTTCTCTTTTTTGAACTGTGATTGCGTCATTGTTATTATTGATGAGACAGGAAAAGCTTTTCTCTTGAACTTATTGCTACATTGGTGTATGTTAATTACACACAATGTCTCTTTAATTGTTGCACTTTAACACTATGTTTAACTTCACAATACTACAGTGCTAACTATACGTTTCACACTTAATTCACCAAATTTTTTCACTATGGTACACTTATTTGTTCATTATAAATTAAATTTTCCCTTATTTTGTCAGTCAAAGTTACTGATGTGTAGTTTTCTTTGCATTTGGTAGAAATGTGTATTTCTTTTTGAAAAATGTCCATCTAGTCAGTAGAATACAGGTTAAACCTAACGGGGCTCAATTCTAAGATTTTCTATAAATATCAATACCTTATTTGGGTATTTCTTTTTGAGTTGTACAGAGTGAAATAAAAAATTAAATTTTAAGGAACCAGTATTGGTGTTTAGAAAAGCTTGAAGACAACTGTGTTTAAAAGAATAAGAAAGAAATAACAACTGCTGCTTTAATGCTAGCATAGAGAATTAAGATTTTTGCTGAACCAGTAGCCTCTGTAAAGACACCCACGCACCAGTGTCGACACATTGACTGAAGCTTTATGTTATGTGGTTTGACTCTAAATAAAGTTGCAACATAAAATAATTTATTTAAAAATAAACAATTTTTGTAAACAATAAATATAAAAACAAGTGTAGGCAATGTCCCTACCTGTAACCAAGGTATATGTACACATAGTTTCTCAAACAGGTACAATGTTTTACAATTTAATTATAGTTCCATTAAGTCACTAACTAGTTTTTACTTGTTAAGAATATAATATCCTAGTTTACCAGTGCCTCAAGAAATGAAATGATCTAACATCAATGCACCGTAGAATACTAAGCATTTCATGGACAGCACATATAACTAATGTTGAAGTTCTTAGAAAGGTCAAGAAAGAAAGGAAAGTTATTAACACAGTGAAGATAAGAAAGCTTCAGTATCTGGGGCATCTCATGAGAAATGAACAGAGATTTTACTTATTGCAGTCCATACTACAGGGAAAGGTACTTGGAAAGGGAGGAGTTGGGCGACCGAGAATATCATGGCTGAGAAATTTAAGGACCCGGTTTGGCATGAATACAAGTGACTTATTCCGTGCAGCAGTACTGAATGTTAAAATAGTCTGTATGATATCCAACATCCGAAACGGGTAGAAACTATCAGAAGAAGAAGACCATTAATCACCAATAGTATCTAATTAACAGTGACAGCAAAACGTGAGAGAATCGATCCCATGTTACCAGTGCAGCACTCCAGACATACACTGACCATTGTGCCAAACAACCAAATGTAATCTAGGCTAGTGACTAATAAACTGATCATATTATATAATATCACAATAGATATCATACATTTGATTTATCACTTTGTTCGTTCATATCTCAACAACTATGTACATAAAACTACACAGTTCTACTGCTATATAAGCTATGCTACTACAAATCCCACAACTACTACTACTACAAAAGCAACATGAGATCATGCAACACCACAGTAAATTTACATTCACACATGTAGGCCTACACAGACACTTATTCTGACATAAAAGTGATAAATCAAATTTATTAAGTAACCGTATATACAGTTGGCCAAATTGTATACATGATTACTATTAATACATAACTCAAAAGAGTGTCACTACTTATTGCCACACTGCTAAATGCTTCGTTCTTGATGAGGCCTTTCGGTGTCTCAGGTCATTTAAGACCTGAAGATGGTGGAGACACCGAAAAGCCTTGTCAAGAACTAAGTATTTAGCAGTGTGGCAATAAGTAGTGACAACGTTGGTGTTAAGATGGCTGCTAATAAAACTAACAAAACTCAAAAGAGTGTAATTATAAAAACAAAAATTATTGGTCATGATTTTTATAAATAATATGCATTATATTTTTCATAATGCATTATATTTTTCACATACCACACATTTTGTTATTTTAATATTTTTGAATAAAATAAACAAATAAATAAAGGATATGAGTTTACTGATCAAAATTAATATAGTTTTTTAGCGAACATCAGAAAAATCAATTTTTCATGATTTTGAATACAAATTCATGTCTAATTGTATTCAGTTAAAACGAAAATTAAAAAAATAAAACAGATATTGTTGTATAGTTTAGTGGTCAGAATGTTGGAGTGTTATGCCAGTTACATGGGTTTGATCTCTTCCACAAGCCATGGATGATGATCCATAAGGCAGTGGCAACACTGTGGATATAGCATCATAACTAGTAAACTGTCTACAAAGCTACACAGACCTAACATTAAACTGTAGTCATTATATACCTGTTATAGTCCCTATGTGTGCATACATACCATGGAAATATGCAGAGATTTTACCAGAGGTAACCGCATGAATAGGTAAAGTGAAATGTGAAATTACAAAGTTAATTGTTTAGAAAATCTGTACCCTAAACAAGAGTTATAACCTTTGGTGTGATAACAACATAAAATAAATAAAAATTATTAAACAATTAGTATTAATTTTGATAAAGTACATTAAAACTTCTTTTATGTGTGTGTGACTGGTTTCCGAGTGTACTTTACTTCAAAACTAGCTGAGTTCAAAATCTTAACCTTGGAAGTGGAAGTAGACATTGGTCAGGCAAAACAAGACAGTTATGAATTTAAAGTTGGACTTAATTAAGTTACCGGGTACATGAATAATAGGAATTAGAGAAGAAGAAGAAACTGAGATTAAATGTGTTGGGTATGAAGACAAAACAAGAATAAATACAGAGACATGTATTGTTGATAATAATGTATACAACAACTGAGGTCAATAATAGGTTGGTGTGGGATTCCATCAGATGTATTATCTTTATGAGTCTTGGGAATCTAATAAACATGATCATATAGAATTAGCTTGGCTATGTTTTGCTGGATAGACTATTTTAACTATAACTAAATACAGAATAGAAACCTGAGGGGAAAAAATAAGATAAACAATTAATTTCACATTTCAACAAAAGTTTGTCTTAAATAGCATTCTATTCCATAAAAGATTTTTCTAAATATTACATTTCATTAAGAAGAAATTGCATAAGTTTAAGATACAAAAAGTATGACTAGATTCGCTTGTATTGTTGTCTGTTCATATGAAATCCTAAAGTTTTATAATTTAATCTTTGGTTATTCCAAAGAGATAAAAAGTTTCATACAAAATGTAGGCAGGAGCAGTAGCAAACCTCAGACTTTTATAAATCTCAATAAAAGAACCTGTATTCTACAAAAAATGTCCTTCTTTTTATTTGAAGTTCATAAATAAAGTTACTACCACATTATTAGCAAACAAAATTTTGTAATTAAAATAATTTTTAATTTTGAAAATAATTTTACTCAAACAAATCTAACAGTTCTAAAATTTTGTTTTGTTTAAAATCTTCACATATTTAATTTAAGTTTTTGATCACAGTTAACTTCAGTGACTGTACAAAAAAAAACACTGTGAAAACAAGAACTTCCTACAATTGTCTTGTACAGAAAATTTGTATAAAAAACCAAGTGAAATGGAGAACACAAATAATCAAACAGAAGTAACGAACCGAACGCTGAGGTTAGACCGTTTTATCTACATCAGTAACTCTGACAGGCATCTCGCTTCCTCTCCTCTCTCTTGGACTGCATAAGTGTCTCTCAAAACAGAGAAATCTGCAACAGGAAAAAATGTATAAGCTAACAAAATAGATAAGTTTCGTTAAACACAAATACACACACGCACACAGTCACCGTCTTATGTGTTTTGAGTGTGTGAGTTTTTCTTTTTATTTTGTAAATTAACAGGTAAGTTATATAAGAACATACATACGCTACATAAGTTCGTAACTAATATAAACTGATTACAATAATATTCCAAACCTATTATGTTTAAAAAAAGCGTAATAAATCAAATACTTAAATATGTGACTTCGACATTTATTGAATAACTAATCTGTGCGACTTCCATTGTCATCGTAAAATAACATAATATATTATGTCAGCAATACATATAACGTATAAATTAATATAAAAATTACATCAGTAAACGTAAAATTTAAAATGTACAAAACTCGGTACATTCAAAACAGCTGATTCTGGTGTGTGTTGTCTGGCGTGACCCATGCCGTAATGTGATTGGCCAAATGTTAGGTGACGTCACGGGTTCCTTGCAACGAAACGATTGAAACAAAAATATCATTGTGCATTAATGTACTTGTATATCTTGTTATAAATAGGAATATATGTTAACTTTGTGTATGAGAATTATGTAATATAACCACCATAAACACTGACTTAGCGTTGAAAACCATAATTTTAATTAATATAAAAGCTGAATATATAGTAGAAATGAAACACAGTAAGTACAAATTAGACGAACTAATAGACAAACTAGGTTATAGAAACTGGCCTAAGCAGTATCATTTATTATATAGACCTTATAAGTAAAAAAATATAAATAACTGCGTTCATAAGAAAACTGTTTCATAAGTTTAATAAAACCGTATCAAAACGTTAACAGAAATTGTACTTTCATTCTAATAGTTATATATATATAACAACCTGATTTTATGTACGTACAAGTTTTAAGTTAAAATTAAAACTTTCATATAATAACGAATGAAAAATATTAGCTATTACACGATTATATTTTTTTACGTAAAATTCATTTACGAAAGATAATCGTGAAAGCGTCTTTACTTAAAAAACAAACTCAGAAAAATACTAATCGGGCTTGGCGTCACTAAAAATGTTTTCATTAAACATGGCGCCGTATTTTGTAAAACGTTTTAGATTTAAACAAACTATTGCATTCAAATTTATTTACGAGAATACCTATCAAGAGTTTCTTATGTATGAAATTATTGCATTGACGCGTTTGTAAACCAAGTTAAATAAGTTTAATTGGTAATCGTTAAATTTTGTTTAATGAAAGCGTAACACACAAAAAACCTATTTCGGGTTGCTTAATATACTGGAATATTATTTAAACAAATAGGCTTGTTTGATACAAATAAATCATGCTGTGAATTACAAAATACAAAAACTAGTTAAATAAAATATTTTAGAGTATGTTGCCAATGTGTGTGTGTTCATTTTAAAATTATAAATTTAAAAATATTTGAAACGATAAAGACAATGACGCTTACCTTAAAATCCAAGAAGTGAACACGCAGAGAACGCAGCTACACATACATCACCTGTTTGATTAAAATTGATTAGGTCGGTAAAAAAAATCAAACGCATTACAGCCAGCATATGAAGTTAGCATCACATATAGTGTACGTATTTTTTATGTTTCATCTCTCATGGCTAATTAATGACACCATAATATTTATTGTAATAGTAATTATCATAATAGTAGTGGTTATTGTTTATTATAAGTACAATAAAAGCCAGATAATTACTTATGAATTGCAAATGTGTGTGTGTGTGTGTGTGTGTGTGTGTGGTACACAAATCTATAATTATAGATTCTAATATATTTATGCGTTTAAACATGATTATAGATAGATGATTAAAATTACAGTCACTAGAATTATTTATATCTGTGTTATTATATAAAACTGTGATACGTAAGGTCTGAGGTTTGATACCAGTCGTGCAGCATTCTATAGTAATGAATTGTAAAGAAAACAAGAGGTTAAAAATGATATTTATACAAAGCTTTTTAAAACGGGAGTGACTCGAATTAACAAAGTAACGACAATCAAAGTGTTTCATGTATATACAGTTTTTCAAAAATTATTTACGAAAGTAAGTTTACTTCTTTCTTGTTGTCTTACCATTATTTTAACAAAGCAAATTAAATAGCTTTATTATATTTAGAATATCATTTCTGGTAAGTTGTTATTTCAGAACTAACGCATTTAATTAAATTGATAACGCAGACATATAATAGGAAGCAGAAGATGTAATGTTTAATAATAAATTGTGAAGGAATTAAATCTTTTTTATCATTTTGCAAGAAGTGAAACACATGCTGAGATCACTTCTGTAATTATAGGCCTAACCATATTTCTGGTAATGCTTGCTTGTTACAGTAATAATTACAAAACAGATCCAGAAATTAAAAAAAAATTAATAGTAAATTTAATAAGCCCTTTGAGTTTTCCAACAGATCTTGATTTAAGCTTTTGTACTGGACAATACATTGATCAAACACAGAGGTGCTTTGTTCTTGTGACACTTTAGCTTTTATGTATTAAAAATATAATTTTTGTTTTTTAATTGAATGGATTACTTTATTTCACAACATAAAATGTATTATTATTTACCGAAGTCTTTGACTAAATAATGATTAACAGGTGTTATGTATTATAGACAATATTGTTCTCTACAATTTAAAAAGTTTATATATTCTTACTTCATCATGTCATTATTAGTTCCACATCCCACTGTGGACCTCGGCTTCCCTCAGGATTTTCCTCCAGACCAATTTTCCTTAGCCAATGTCCGCCAATTTTTCACCCCATGTACTTTCACATCTTCTAGGATTCCATTAATCCGTCATAGTCTAGGGTTTCCACGTCCTCACTTTCCTTCTGGTGTGCATTTCATAATCCTCTTAAGAACATCCTCCTCATTCATCTTCTGTATATGTTCCGTAAAATCTCAGCCTAGCTATCCTAATTGATGTCACAATATCAGGTGATATATATATTCAATCACTCTTTGCTACAGTCTGTTTATTGATGTATATAATATATATTTTATAATGATTTTACCTCAAGATATTTTCTCCTTATTTGGAACATGTCTCGGGAAGATGGGAACACAATGCTTCCCGAAACATGTACCAAATAAGGAGAAAACATCTTGAGGTAAAATCATTATAAAATATATATAACTCATAGACCTCTCTGTTGTACCTTATTCTTCACTCTCCACCTTCCCTAATGGGTCCATAAATTTTCCTAAGTATTTTCCTTTCAAAAGATCCAAGTCAAAACAGGTCACCCTGTATCAGTACACATGTTTCATTTCCATACATCAGGACCGGTTTTATTAATGTCCTGTATAGTCTAGCTTTGATTTCACAGTGCGGAAGTTGTGATTTAAAGTATTTCAGCAGCCCATAGTAGCATCTATTAGCATTCTGAAATTTTTTACTTACCTCTCTTCATTTATATCAAGTTTTTATTTACCAATTACAAAAAACTTGATATCCTTTCAAAGTTAAAATTCATAATGTTTAAATGTTGTGCTGATAGGTTACAAGTTCTCCTGTTTTTTTACTATCATATATTAGTTTTCTCCTCATTTACCCTTAGCTCCATTTCCTCAGCTGAGTGGTACATTCCTACTTAGATCTTCCATTTTATGTAATTTATGTAACCTGATATACAAATCATGTAATCAATATCAGTTTAATCAGAGACTTAGCACACTAATAAAAATTGTACATTCCATTAGCTAATATATTAAGCCTCTGATAAACAGACGTTGATTCTGAAAATTGTATGTCTGGTTACAAAACATTTGGTACTTGCATTAACAGTAAAATCAGTTTATATTTATTATATTAAACGGTAAAAATTCGTGTTACAACTGGACAACATGTTACTGTTTGTTTACTATACAGTTTGGAAAATTAATATTGTTTTATGTTCATAATATCTGAAATTATGAAATGGTGAATAAGTTGCATACAGAGAATATTTTAAGGAATTTGCACTAGCTAGTTACTAAACCAACCAATGTTTGTGTGTGTGTGTGTGTGTGTGTGTTTGATTTTTATATAATATTGATTGAAAATTATATAATTTGAATTTCACTTGACCATGATCATGTTCATTTGCGCGTTCATTTTCATTTTCATGACCAATCATGAAATTAACTGTAAAAATAGACACAGATGCTTTAGACAGTAGGAAAATTAAAAAAAATATACCACAACACTCAAATGGATTCATTATAATTAATTATGTAATTATCAATAAGTACATTACAGTGTGATGTGCACATTACTACTACATGGAGGCCTGTTACAAATTCAAAGCCTTTATCACTGGTCTACTTAAAAATATATGAAGTACTGTAATTAGATATAATTATATATATATATATATATATATATATAATATTTACAATTTATATTTATTTTACCTCAAGATGTTATATCACGAAGGCTGAGGATGAGAACACAAAAGTTCTCGAAACATGTTCCAAATAAAGGAAAAATAACATATTGAGGTAAAATAAATATAAATTGTAAATATTTTATATATATCAAGAAACGAACTGTAGCAGAAAGTGATTGAATATATATATATATATGTATATATATATATATATATATATATATATATATATATTGTAATGTCATGTCACAAAACGTTTCCATACCCTTAAAACGACCAGAAGAGTGAAGTTAATACCAAAATAATTATGAATAAGAACCAAGTCTAGGTAACGATGAAGTATATAATAGAATTAAAATCATAAACCATCAACGAATGGAAAGAAATAAGACATTCAAATGAACAGTAGCAGATCTACTACCTGTATTAGGAAAAAAGGAATTGACAAACGCAGACTAACTGACTAAAACATTGACAATACCCAAACCCCATAGATTGAGAGAGTGAACCACTGTTAGTAAGGAGAACTATAAAGGACCAATGTTAAAAATAATGAATGTATGTGTTAAAAATAAGAACATGTCATGTGACAATCAGAACAAGAATAACACATGAAAACTGAATTGTTATGAATTAAGTAGTGATCAAGGATCATATGTAATACTATCAAAATAAAGAAATAACTTTATATGTCTAATAAAAAATATGTAATCAATGGAAAAGTAACAGTATCAAATATTAATTATCACAAAGAGTAAGGTATGAAATGTAATTACACGACAAAAGTCATGAAATGTAAAATGTACTTAAGTTATTAAACAAAGACCATGTAAATGTTAAGAATAGAAAATGGAACAAATAATGTCAAGGAAATTATGTCCTAAAAAAACATAACCAGTAGTAAATAAGAGAAAACTACGTAAAAAAGAGTTAGATGAAGAGCATCTAAAACCAATTTATTTGTCAACATAGAGTTGCCCAAATGCAACTAAATTATACTAATGTATTATAAAAGATCCAGTACTATGGATAAAAGATGACTAACCATGTAATAAACAATAATAACTATGATTGTATAAGGAAATAATATATTTAAATAGTAGACATGTCATGTAGCCAAGTGCTAATAACTAATAACAGATAAATACTTAAAATAATAGCTAAACCAGCTGAAGGACCATGTATCATAGATTAATCACAAACTAGTGTAAACTTGCTCAGTTGATAATAGTTGCAAAATAAGTATAATTAATACCAAAATAAGTTTTCTGACAACAAGCCTAGGTAATACAGATCGAACGATGCTATGTAGGTTTACTCAAACCATGTATCAAATAAAGAGGCAGAAAGTACATATTATCATTAAACAAGGATTAATCTAGGAGTTACAATAAAAAATAACATGATTAACAGTTAGTGAATCAAATTATATGTTCATAATCAAATAAACATTTTGTAGCCGTTAGAGATGTTAGGCCTAGAATGGCATTTTCAGTATTTTGTTCTAATTTGAGGGTTATAATTTTATTGTTAATTGTTGGAAATGTATTTAGAAATATTGTGTTAATGTTCAATACACAAAATAATATGTAATTAGATGTAAAAAGCAGAAATTGTAGTATACTGCCATTGTACGAACCACCAAAAAAGTAATTTATTTCAACTAAATATGTAAACATACTGGCAATATTTGTACTCAAAATAATCAGTTGATTGCAAGCTATGCGATGCTATTAACGTAATAACCATTGTAATTAACACTGTAAAGTTATAAACGAAAAACCATTGTAAATCAGCGAATTTTAATAACGAAGTGAAGAAGAAGAAATAAGAAATCCGGAAGTACAATGCTTCGAGACGATTCCAAAAGAATAGACTAGAACAATCTAGAATAATTTTCATAGGAAGTTAATTAAACTGACGTAATTATGACATAATTTTGGAACAATCAAATTGCCGCGTTTTGATTTTTTGGAACCTAACGGGCGAGACAGGGAAGATAGTATAGAAAAACGAGACGAGACGGCTTTTAGAAAATCAGTCTTAACAATTGCCGGCCCGACAGATGAATCTGCGACACTCAGAACGAAATTTTCTAACCAAAAAACAGTAATTATTTGAAAAGAGTGCGTGCAATAACAGTACGGAGTATAGAGTAATCTTTATCAAGTGAATCATATGCCCTTTTATAAATTTTAAAACAGTGCAGTGATTTAAAAAGCAATCGAGAATTGTTTAACCAAAGGAGTAGAGTGCATTAACACATTTTGAACTTAAACATTAATAACCCATAACCTGGTTGTTTACAGTTGTGTACTACAGCTCACACACACCATAACTACATTATTTAAGGAATAAGAAACAATTTTTATCATTATTGAATACTTGATTTGAAGTAATTAAATAATTTGATTAAAGTTAATCTCAATTTCGAACATAAACAAGTCATCAATCCTTAACGATTGTATACTTATAACCTTATCTGCCATAAACTCTTATTTTGTTTGTAAAGTATCGGCAGACGTACTTATTATTGATTTACCTGATACGTTCAAAGAATCTGCCCTTGAGAAAAAACACAACCAAAGCCGTTGTGGTAAACCTAGAGTCAATATTGCCTAATCAACTGAGTACAGTAGCCAAGTTCTGGTATTAGTTTGTTTTGTGTTTTATGTTTGTATATTTGTAAATTTTCCAAAATGTTCATTATGGTGCCTTTGTGTGGTATATGTTTTATTAGTGATACATTGGTTATGTATGGGAATTCGTGTCCTGTGTTATATATATATATATATATATATATATATATATGATATATTTAACAAATAATCAATTTGTAGTCTGATGTATTTTGATTTGAATAATCAAAATCCCGCTATCGCTATCCCGCAGATATTCCAGAATAATTTTCTGTTCTTTTGGCAACGGCCGGCACAATTAGCATAGTAAAGAATATTCAAACAGTCTGGAAGGTACTTTAGTGCACGGCCTTGCAGAGCTACTGCACTGCACCTGCCGTCTTTTCTAGAGCGTTACGTAATCGTCGTAGCACTATTAAACCACTTTCAGATATACTACAGTACTCCGCTTTGCAAGTTAATGTGTACTATTATCGGTTTCAAATTAGAAAATGTATTATAATAAACATATTTCACAGAACGCGTGAACGTAAATTTCAATTCAAAGCATAAAACTAAATTTCAGATTACGTGATTTCATGTATCGATTTGTGCGTCAGTTTGGCCTTTCACGTATTAAAAGATTAAGCACAGATAATCTCATGTCATATGTAAATAAACACGCGTGGTAGCTGGCTGTGGCAGAAAACGGAAGTACAAATCATTGGTTCTGTGACGTCCGCGGTTTTTGGTTTCCGGGAAGTTTACATACTCGTACATCCGTGCAACTGCCACCATAATTACGAAACAGCCCGTGGATTTGACTCCCTTAAATATTTTTCCCAAGAAACTAATTTAATGTATACCACTGTTTACTAAAAAAAACGTTACTATTAAAATCGTGTACGTGAGTTGCTGATAGAACAGGAGTAATTTCGTGTTGGAAAATTAATAAGAAAATAAATAATGAAACCGCTTAGTTAAATAAATAAATTATTAAACAGAAGAATAAAGAACGTCACTAAATCTAGTCAGATGTGTGATATAGAGATTAAAACGGTTTAATTCTACAACCGTTAAAGTTTATAATTTAAAGTAACTTATACTGCCTTTGTGTATGTAGACTTTTTACTCCAATTGAGTGATGTAAAGCCTTGTACACACTTGCATACAAAGTCGAGCGATTTTCGTATCTAGACAATGTCTTTAGACAATCGAGCGATTGTATATAGACAATCGAGAGAAAAATTCATGTCTACAGACACGCTTTTGAAAAAATCGCAGAACTTTTGACTCCCGTTTGAAATGGGAGACATGAGACAAATCTTAGACAATATTGCGCAACATTTCGTAGTGTGGACGTTTTGGCAGACCTGATCCCCAGTTATTCTCTTTGACATGTGGAGAACACTTCGTCGGTTTTTGTTTTGTTTTGTTTTTTCTTATCAAGATGTGGCCTACGGAGAAAGTGTTGCGATTTATTGAAGATTTTCACGCGGCATCATGTTTGTGGGAAGTTACTAATCCCGAATATAAAAATCGTATTAAGAAGAAAATTGTTATCGAAGAGCTGGCCAAAAAAATATGAAGTGTCAGTGAGTGATATAGAAAAAAAATCCACATTTTAAAAACAGCTTTTCATCGGGAGCATAAAAAAATTAATCAGGCGAAGAAGAGTGGGGCATCTCCTGTAAAGAATGCTTGGTTCGCATACGATCACTTGTTATTTCTACTACAAGGTTCAAAATCAAGAGGTAGCAGAAGCACTGATTGTGATGAGGAAAGAAATACTGAATCAGGAAGCACCGAAGACATTGTAAGTACTTTACAAATATATTTTTATTTAATTTTTATACATATATATAGAAAAGAAAACAATGTTATTAAAATACAGTACGTTAAATTATTAATAATAACATATTTTAAATAGAAAATTTAATTTAGGGTGTTAGTGAAAACGTTTTGAAAATGTTTGATTGTTTTAAATTTTGTAACCTATCTGGACTCATAATTTAATAAACATCATATTGACATGAAACCTCTCCTTCAGGAGTAAGGGAATAGTCTCTGAATTCATTCCGAATTTCGTGTAAGTTTGTTGTTGACTTTCAGGGTAAGGTTCGTAGATCAACCAAAGTATTATTTTCATCCAGTTCCTTCCTCCAGGACCCCTCAATCAAGTTCCGATCTGTATCATATGAATCAAAAATACCAGCAGGAGTGTAGTTACTCCTGGATACACTGTTTCTGCGCAAAACATTGTGCAGATAAATGCAAGATAAAACAATGACCTCTGGTTTTTCTGGAGCCAGAGGTATCGGTTTTAGTAGTACTCTAAATTTTGATGACATAATGCCAAAAACATTTTCAATTATCCTTCGTGCTCTACTCAGTCTGTAGTTGTAAACCCTTTCTGATGTCGATGATCCTGGCTTGTGACCTGGGTATGGCTTCATCATGTAAGTAGATAACGCGAATGCGTCATCTGCCACAAAAACGAATGGGACCGGACATGTTCTTCCAGGTAAAGCTTCCCAACCTGGCACATTTAGGGATTTTTCTTCTAGGTTTTTGCAGAGTGAGGTGTGCTTGAATACACCACCATCTGAAATCCGTCTTTGGCATCCAACATCAGCATAAATGAAATTGTAGTTACTGTCTGCAACTCCAAGCAGCACAATGCTGAATGTGCCTTTGTAATTAAAAAACAAGCTCCCACTATGTTCTGGAGCCAATATTTGTACGTGTTTGCCATCGACACTGCCTAAGCAATGAGGGAAGTTCCATCTAGTATTAAATTGGTCAGCAATAGCTCTCCAATCAATTTCTGTTTTTGGCAGCTGCAACAAAAAACAAGTATCATTAGTTAGTATGTATAGGTAATATTACGAAGGTAGTATGAATTGTCTGTTCAGTGTGTATGTATTATTATATGTATATTAGTAAATGATGATAGTAGGTAATTTTTTAATTTCTAAATAAGAAATTGCTGTTAATTTACATTCTTACAATTGCGTATACACTTTTTCCTGTGAGGAAACATGAAAATGTGCCTCTAACCGAGACCACTAGACGACGTTCAGTTTCTTCACAAAGTGTCCCCGCAATTGCGTGTATCCCTAGACCATGGTTTCTGGCTTATGCCGTCATCAGTAGGGAATTATGAGCATATTTTGAACAAATGTAATATTCTTCAAAACTAACAAAATCATAATTGTTATCGGCAACAAAGTAGTAGTTTGTTGTTAAAATTCCTTCCCGGGCTGTTTGATCGTAGTCCAATGTTTTCTGCAAAACCAGACGTTTCGGCAGTGCCGTCGACTGCCATCATCAGTGAAAATCGAGTGCGATAACGTGTGGTGGTATACGTTAGTGACCACAGTACTGTGGTTAAGGCTGAAGCAGTAAGTGGAAAGAAGTAGTTTCTATGGAAACATTTCATTTCGTACATGATTTTAAATATAAACTTAGAACATGGAAGTCATGTATGGTTCTCCATACCGATATTTAGAATTATTATAACAAAATAAAAAAAATTCAGATATTCATCATCACCATCATCATCTTCAAGGATTAAACCAAGAATGGTTTGTTCCGGTCTCAATTAGACAAAGATTAGAGCTGGTCACTCCAGTGCTTCCTTGGACGTCCCCTCGGTTTAAAGTTCCATAGTTGTTTGGGGATGCGGCAGCTGTCATCCATTCGGCAAAGATGTTCCCTCCAATTTAGCATATACTGGGCGATCCTCTTGAGAATACTCATAATATTCAGTTCCTACCATTTTTCTTCTATAATAATGGAGAGTATACCCTGCCACGTGCCTGAGAAATCTCATTTCAGCCGCTTGCATGTGAATGACCTGTCCTATTTTTAAAGTTCAATTCTCACACCCATAAAGAAGTGTGGGAAGGGCCATAACCTTGTAGAATTTTAGGCATGTTTCTTTACTTGCTGAGTTAAGGATTTGCCTAATGGGGTCCACACATAAGGTTGAACTTATGAAACCAGAGCATATTTTAAGCAATAAACTAGGTGGCACTAGTGCCGCCTAGTGAAAGACTTAGTGCCGCCTAGTGGCAGGTATTAGTGCTGGTGCTGAAAAGTGAGAAAAAAGGTGAGAAATCACCAAATCACAAAGGCTCATTTGTATTTGCGTATACCAGCTTTCAGTATTGTCTGTACAGTGTGCGAATTGGGTGCATAATTTTTGCTGTGAGTATACATCAGCCCAAGCCCAAGGCTACAAATTGAACCCAGCACACGCACACGCCACGCCCATCCCACGCGTGGACGAATCTGTGAAACACAGTTTGCAATACTGCACCGCATGTTGGACCCATCTCACTGCCAGCCCATGCAGTATTTAAGTTGATAATCACCATCTACTTCAAGGTCTAAACTGTTCAAGGTTTGTTCCACCTTAACTATAGCTGCTGACTCTTCATACATCTTCAGCCATGCTGTGATTCTTATCAACATTTGGAATTCAAGGATCTGTTATAGTAGTAATAAAGAATCTCCATTTATTCCTATATTATTTAAATTTTTCCATGTTTTTATTAACAATGTGTTAGAGAAAACAGATGACTTCACTCTTCTAACATTCACAATAATAAAGTGAATGGATTTGAATCTGGTGAAGCATGGGAATGCCACACAATAAGCAGATATACTTGTAATTAATAACTGATTTCACAATTTGTATGTTTCTAAACAAAAAGTGAACAAAAATCATGAAACCAAGCGGGAACTTGTTTTGTAGGTTAGAGACTTTACAAATACTGGTAATTAAAAATACCATACAAATTAATTACTAATACAAATTTATTAATGTTTTTAAATTTATGAGCTTAATTTCTTTATGGGTAATATATTTTTTAGTATAATGTACAGAAAAATGTGTTACAACAACAATGTAAATACAAGTATTGTGTATATACAATATCGCATTTCATTGTTAAGTACAATGGGTTGATTGTTGCTCTTGGCATCTATATACATTTTATTTTGTTTTTGCCTTTTTTGAGGCACTAATGAGACATTATTTATAAAGAATAGATATGGTGGTGTTAATAATATTAAATATGGTGTTAATAAAAATAAACTGTATTGTATACATTATACACACAGTGTTCTTATTTGTTGCAATGTCAGTATACAGTATGTTATCAGTGCTTTAAAATACTATCCTTTATTAGTTTTAATGGCTAAAAAAAATAATAATTACTATAGTAGTAATAATAATAGTTCATTTGTAATTCTTGAACCATAGCCTATTGCCTACCAAATACCGTTCATTAATCTATGATTATGTAAAAATAAATGTTCAGCACTTGGTTGGTGTTTTTAAATAATAACTAAAGGGTGCATTTTTTATTATTAAAATATTTATTACACAGCATAAATGTGAAGTCAGATTGTTATTACTGTTTTCACTATATTATTAAAAAATATAATATAGACGTTCAGTTTCCAAAGTGTAGGTTGCAGAAAATACTTCGTCAGTAATTATAAATTAACATTAATCTGAGCCATTATATATTGAAACTTTGTTCACAAAACAAATAATTGCTACTGACGTTTGAATGAAAATACTGTCAATAACAGTGTAAATTGTGGATGTTCTTAGCTGATACAAATCTACTGAAATATTTGACAGTATTTGAACTGAACGGCTTACTATACTTTTGTGAATACATTTTCGATCATTTATTTTTTTTAAATACAAAGTTAATCTTTTGGTAGAATATGATTTTTAATACAGATATAGACTTTATGTTTTAAGTAATCTGTTTCATTTTGTGTCATGTGTATAGAAAATCTTATGATGATGTAGGTTATTCTTGGTTTATATTTGATATTGTTATTGTTTTGTTACGATTAACTTAGAATTCTGACCATCGTATTTCTGGTACCTTATTCCAGTTGAATTACGTTATATGAGAATATTAACTTTTAATAAAATGGCAGTAGAAATTTGGTATTCGCAGATAACTTTGCTATACTTTCTGAACGTCTAACATCTGCAGTAACACAAGTTAATTTTTTAGAGGACATAGCCAGTAGAACAGGCTTAAGAATTTCTGCAGAAAAAATAAATTTCTCACGAACATTAAAAATGCACCAAAATTGCTGTTAACATATATTGGTCAAATAGAGAGGGTTCGAAAATTTAAGTATCTAAGGAAATAATTCAAGAGAATGATTTAGAAAAATCTACTATAGAAGAAAGGATTCATAAGATGGAAAGGGCATATGGTATAACTAAAGATATTTGCAATAAAAAGTGCATATCTAAAAATGCGAAAAAAGTCATAACAGTACAGTAGTGAAGCCAGAATCTCTATATGCAAGTGAATGTCTACCACTGAATTTTAATTTAGGCAAACTAGAAATATTGGAAAGACGAATTATTAGGAAAATATTAGGCCCACGAAAATCATCAGAAGGTTGGAAATTAAGAAGTAATGATGAAATATATCGAAGTATAGAAAATATAACAGAAACAATGAGAAAAAGAAGACTATAATTTTTTGGACATTTATATAGAATGGACGAGAATAGATTAACAAAACAGATCTTCAAATATCTGTGGGGAAAGAAGTCAACATCAAGTTGGATTAAAGAAGTCAAAACGGATTTAGAAAAAAATAATATACACGTAGGAGTAGCAATTGAAAGGAAGGTTTTCAGGCAAAAGTATTAAAAATTCCATTAAAATTTTCATCAAGACTTCAGCTGTAGTAGATTCAGTTTTATAGAAACCAAAAAATAATTCATTAATTTGAAAATCCTTACCACTGACAAATCGAAAAGAAATGGAAACTTGCTCATGTTGACATGCGTCGCTAGTTTCATCCATAATTATCGAATAGTATTGGGAGTCTTTTAGAAACTTGATCAAATTTTGTAAGAATTCGTTAGCCATAATAGAACCTAGTTCATTTGTTATGTCGTGTGAAAGCCATCTGTACTTTGTACGTTGAAGCCAAGAGGACAAATCGGAGTTATCTTCAACAACTAACTCTAACAATGCATGATAATTAGAATGTTCATCTGTGTGACCACGGGTCGCTAACCCCTGAACCACGAGATAACGCAGTGAAGATAACATTGTTAAGAGAGCTACTCTTGCAGCTTTCATATCACTCTCCTTACCTTTAGATAACAAAGACTGCACGTTCACACCTTTATCCACTGCACTTTTCCTAGTACAGCAGGACATATGAAAAACCGATTTTTACTTACATGTTCCTTAACGAAATGGAAGTATGGTGATGGCAAAAAAAATCGTGTTCGAGATTATTGCAGATTCTGTTTGTACTACCCTCAAAACATGAAAAAAGTCATTTTTCGAAAAGTGTCTGTGTGTCTATCTGACTGTAATTTTCTTCCTATGGCAAACGATAACAGCCGCAAATTCAAACAGAATCAAATAATTTTTTGCATACAGCTCTGATTCGTAGCGTACTCAAGACCTACAGTTTTTCGTAAAGATCGGTTAAGGGAAAGGGGTAGTTTCAGGCAACGGTTTTTTTTAAACAAGGGTAATTTTTTCTATGGCAAACGATAACAGCCGCAGATTCAAACAGAATCAAATAATGTTCTGCATACAGCCCTAAATTGTAGAGATCTCAAGACCTATTGTTTTTGGTGAAGATCGGTTAAGGGAAAGGGGTAGTTTACCGGCAACGTTTTATGTTTTAACAAGGGTATTTTCTATGGCAAACGATAACGGCCGCAACTTCAAACAGAATCAAATCATGTTTGCATACAGTCATGAATTGTAGTGTTCTCAAGACCTATTGGTGTTGGTGAAGATCGGTGAAGGGAAAGGGGTAGTTTACCAGCAACATTTTATGTTTTAACATGGGTAATTTTTTTATGCCAAACGATATCAGCCGCAACTTCAAACAGAATCAAATAATGTTTCGCATACAGCCATGACTTGTAGAGTTCTCAAAACCTGTTGTTTTTGGTGAAGAACGGTGAAGGGAAAGGGGTAGTTTACCTGCAACATTTTATGTTTTAACATGGGTAATTTTTCTATGGCAAACGATAACAGCCGCAAATTCAAACAGAATCAAATAATGTTTTGCATACAGCCCTGTATTGTAGAGTTCTCAAGACTTGTTGGTTTTGGTGAAGATCGGTTAAGGGACTAGGGTAGTTTACCAGCAACATTTTATGTTTTAGCAAAGGTAATTCTTTCTATGACGAACGATAACTGCCGTAAATTCAATCAGAATCAACTACTTGTTTGCATACCTTTTTGAATTATACAGAGCTCAATGTCTGTTGATTTTGTTGAAGATCGGTTAAGGGGAAGGGGTAGTTTATCAGCAACGTTTTTTTATCAAGGGTAATTTTTTTCTATGGCAAACGATAACAGCCGCAAATTCAAACAGAATCAAATAATGTTTTGCATACAGCCCGGAATTGTAGAGTTCTCAAGACCTGTTGGTTTGGTGAAGATCGGTTACTGGAAAGGGGTAGTTTACCAGCAACGTTTCTTTTATCAAGGGTAATTTGTTTCTATGGCAAACGATAACAGCCGCAAATTCAAACAGAATCAAATAATGTTTTGCATACAGCCCTGTATTGTAGAGTTCTCAAGACCTATTGGTGTTGGTGAAGATCGGTTAAGGGAAAGGAGTAGTTTACCGGCAACATTTTATGTTTTAACATGGGTAATTTTTTATATGACGAACGATAACTGCCGTAAATTCAAACAGAATCAACTACCTTTTTGCATACCTTTTTGAATTACAGAGTACTCAAGGTCTGTTGATTTTGTTGAAGATCGGTTAAGGGAAACGGGTAGTTTACCAGCAACATATTATGTTTTAACAATGGTAATTTTTTTATGACGAAAGATAACTGCCGTAAATTCAAAGAGAATCAAATTTTTTGCATACGTCCCTGATTTGTAGAGAACTCAAGGCCTATTGATTTTGGTGAAGATCGGTTAAGGGAAAGGGGTAGTTTACAGGCTACATTTTATTTATATGTGTACTACATTATCGGCAACAAAGAAGTAGTTTGTTGTTTAAATTCCTTTCGTCCTGTTTGGCCGTAGACCAAAGTTTTCTGCAAAACCAGACGTTTCGGCAGTGCCATCGACTTCCATCATCAGTGAAAATCGAGTGCGATAACGTGAGGTGGTATACGTTAGTGACCACAGTACTGTGGTTAAGGCTGAAGCAGTAAGTAGAAAGAAGTAGTTTCTATGGAAATATTTCATTTCGAAAATGATTTTAAATATAAATCTTAGAACATGGAAGTCGTGTATAGTTCTCCATACCGATATTTGATTTTGTATGACATGTTGTTGTTTGAGTTTTGTTCACTTATTTTTAACTAGCGTTAACTCTAATGGCATACAACAGGTTTAGATATGTTAGTTCTTTTTTAGTTCTTTTTTTCTATATCATCTTTAATAAGATTATGTGAATAATCAAATTCTTCCTTATTCAGTCTGAAATACATTTGAAATTTAGCTGGATCTTCTTGTATTTTGTACTTTGAATCTTGTATTAGATTCTGAAAGTCAGCTTTTTCTTGTCTTTCTAAGTTTATATCGTGTATCCAGCTCCTTCTTATGTTAACTGATTTTTTGATTAAGTAGAATTTTATTTGCCTTCACGAGTGTTTACACGACTTCACGCGTGTTCACATGAGTTCACGTTAACATGAAGTGACGTGACGTGACATAAGTGTGACTCTGCACTACGATTTCACGGGTTAAGGCAAGTCCTGATCTCACGTGAGCTCACGCAACGTGATAGCAATGTGTAACTTGGCTGTTAAACCGAGGCACAAATGTAACGTTTCAAAATAGGTTACAGGTAAAGAAATACGCCGCTCGTAATCTTCCGTCGTTTTCATTCAACACACACGTCTCTTTGTCTCTTTTTTGCCTTTAACACCAAACGTCTTGCCCATACTACGCCAGTACTATATTATACTATCGGATAATCCTATCAAGTATACTCATAATATCCAGTTACTGCCGTACATGCCCATTTCTTCTGAGATCTTGAAGAGAATACCCAGCTGCGTGCCTAAGAAATCATATTTGGCCGTCTGAATACAACTAGCCTGAGATTTCGTTAAAGTTCAATGCTCAGACACATAGAGAACTGTGAGTGATTTAATGTTTAACTTCAGATTTTCCTTCACGTTTATAATTTATAATTATACACGACGTACCCTTTGTAATTTTGTGTATATTATATTGTTACGAAATTACGTAACACGCTCTCGCGCAGTCGGCAGGTGCAGTTACGTGAAAGTTCTACACGTTTCTCGGCTGCTGTGCAAGAGAAGTGTCTGTGTCAAGGCCACGCAGTCTTCTTCTACTGTTTGAATACTTGTTACGACGAAAATTATGCTAGCATGCCGTCAAAACAATGGACAATTTAATATTCGTGTTTAGCAGATTGAACTTGAGAGGGTGCGCACCCAAATTCGCGTACAGTTCATATGCAAAGTTGACATTTTTATTATGTAACGATCTCGAAAGAGTGATATAGTTTTATTTTTTATTTTAATATCTGATGATGGAGCATAGTCTCCGAAACGCGTCATAGACGAGATTTACAAGAAGTCACAAGGCGAATAATTGAAGGTAAAATAATTTATTAAATGGAAAATTATTCTGTAACATCTACGGGGCCTATATAAGCAACAGCGGCCGGCTTACTTAGTCATTTACAGTCGGCGATTTCTTTAGTGCAGATCACGCGACTGTTACTGATTAGTGGAAAGTGATTATTGGGTTACAATTAGTGCGGAACTCTTTAATAGTTGACATTATTATTGCGTGTAGACAAATTTAACTAGAGTTATTGTATGAGAGAGTACCTTGTTGATTTTATATTGTTATTTGTGACTAATTAAAGCCTGTAATTGGCGACTTCATTGATGTCAATATTTGGTTTTCACTGAACAATACGACCATCCGTGACTTTATTACATTTATTAATCATATATTTAAATTATGTACGTAAAATGTGTATTATAATATAGTTTGTAATTATATTTTGTATTATGATTACCGCATATAATTTAGGTAAGGTAATAATAATTACGTTACTTTATAAAGTAAAATAAGATAATAAATTATCTTTAAAATATCCGGGAACCGTACGAAATAGTTTTACTCTTCAGGTGGAACTGAATGTGCTTGTACCGCCTGAAGTACAATCGTCTAGATAATTATGAAGAAAGAAAATTTAATTAATAGTCAGACACGCCGACTAAAATTAGATAAACAATAGGCTTATTCAAAAACTCTTTTAAAACGGTGGATACACATGGGAGATAAAACAGGTACTTAATATACACCGGTATAAGAACGTATTCAAGTCACGTTGATAGCAACGTTCTTTAATCAAATTATATTTTTTGAAGAAAAAAGTATCAAAATTAGAACAACAAACTTTAACGTATAATATTGTAACGAGAACCTATCGAACAGCCCAGAATATCCCCCCCCCCCCCCGGCCAGTGTGGCAGATGCTGCCCCAGTCAAGGCCGCGCTAAAGTAGGTTCCAGTGTATTCAAGAACACTTGAGATAAGTGGCGTGAAGTGAGGTGAGGATGGAAAATTTCTAGAATGCATGCGCTTCCTATTAAAAGCCATATCAGCCGGCTTGTCAGTTCAGTAGTGTTGAACGATTTCTTTAGCGCGGATCGAGTGTTTGAAGCGAGGTGTTATAATTAGTGCGGAATTCTGTATAGTTGACATTGTTATTGCGTGTGAACAAATTTAAGTTGAATTATTGTACGAGTTGATTACGAATTGTTATTTGTGATAAATTAAAGCTAGTTATTAGTGACTTCATTGGTGTCTTGTATATTGTGTTCACTATACCATACGGCGATTAGGAAGATCGTCGTAACAATATGAAGAACTATCCTTTAACAAATGTCATATATATTTTCTAAAATTGTTATCCTTTCTCCTTCTGTTTCCCACTCACCCTGTTCCCTCAGATCCCTTATACACCACAGTATAGGCTCTCGTTTTCTCACCCTGAAGCTTCATATCCAGCACCATTATTCTCACTTCTTCTCTTCTCCTCACATGCCTATACTGATTCCCACTAAATGTCAATCCCATCTTCCTCCAGGTTATTCCACATGCCCATACCACTAAGTGTTCTCTGACGTATTGGGCTGTTAAGATTTCCTACAGCAGGAATAATAGCCGATGCTTCCATATGCACAGTGACTAGGGTCGAATTATTCGATTACAAAATTGAAACACACAAGTAGAGTTTATCTCTTAATTTGTAGAAAACCGAATGTGTAAGAAAATTCATAGTGTTCTTAATTGATTCATATTTTATTTAATTGGTCGATTAAAACTTTTGACTTTAAGTAATCGTATTGAACATCGTAAAAAGTAAAAATTGCATGCCATAAACCGCCTCTAATTAACAGAGGTCTAAAACTAAAAACACAAATTTTCTTATTTTATTAAATATTATTATTGATATTATTATTTGCATTAAATTTTTCTTTTGCAAGTGGATGTTATTTCTTTCAAAGTATCGGCTTGTACAGGACAAACGAGACCTCATTAGTGCCTTTACAGCATTAGAGAAAGCCTCAAGTAAAATTGGACTGCAGATAAACTGGGAGATGTATGTACAAACTACCATTAAACTCAACCCTTCAAAACCTTGAAATAGGCACAAAAAATTTATAGGCAGCAAAAGAGTTCAGTCTTGGCTCCCAGATAAATAGCACTAACAACAGCAACACTGAAATAAGAAAAATAATGTATATGATAAAACATATTATGGAATGAAAAAGCACCTGGCATCTCAAGGAGCATGAAAAGCAAAATTTACAAAAATCTTATCAGGCCAGTGCTGAAATATGCTTGGGAAACCTGGACAGTGACAAAAAATAGCGAGAGACTTCTAGGTTGCTGTGAAAGACAGATTCTGAGAACAATATTTAGAAGAGTACATGTGGAAAATTTTTAGAAAATGGAATGTGGCGCAGGCGCTATAATTATGAACTATACCATCTTTACAAAGAGCCGGAGATTGTCAGGATAATCAAAATATCCGTGGGCTAAGGTGGGTTGGACACGTAGAGAGAGTGGAGGAAGGACAGCCTACGAAGCATATTTTCTACCATAAATCAATGGATAGTAGAAAAAGGGGAAGACCCCGAAGTAGATTAACAGATCAGACAGAGAAGGCCCTCAGAAAGCTAAACATAAGAAACTGGAAAGCCAGGGCATGCAATAGGGAGGAATGGAATCGACTCTTGGAGCAGGCCAAGACCCACCAAGGGTTGTAGAGCCACGGCTGATGATGATCGGGCCGCACAGTTACTTTTTAAAACCGTTTTTCCACTAACTTGGTAGTCTATATGATCGCCATGAAAAAGGGGGGAGTCTGCTTCCTGAAGCACAATTAATGTCTTATTTTTCCATCTAGTATTCGTATAATGTAGACGCAGAAAGCATGATTTTATCGTCGTCGTTGTTACCTTCAAGGATTAAGCCTTGCGAACCCAGGTGGACACTCGTGCGTCAAAACGTGTATCCTGGAACCTGTCGCCTGCCATTCTTAACACATTGTTATGCCATCGCCTACGATAAAAATATACTTGCTTGACTAAGGAAAAAATTACACTGGTCGAATGGACGGTTGGTATTTGTGAAAAGATTTTAATAATAACCTATTTCTGAGCCTTTCACGGCGGGCGCCATAATTAAGGTCCGGGCTGTAGGGCCGTGGGCCACTCTGACGCATGTTGCTATCAGACTTTTGGCCTCACCTCTGGAGGCCATCTTCAGTAAAAACTGTTTTAAATACAACTGACACGGTGTTTGTTAGTGAAACCAGAGTACTGTTGCAAAAGATGGACTCCAGATGTGACGCCGAATCGTCTGATAGCAACATCCGTCAGAATGATAATTATAGTGGACCGCGGATCAGTAGCCTGCATCTTAATTTCAATAATATTCAAATTTAATAAATAAAAACTTGTTTTAGTCTTAAAGATATTTTTTATTAATCCTAAAAATCGTTTCACCGGTCGCTTTATAATTGTTGTTTTAAGCGGCCGTAACTGGTGAAACAGTTGTCAGGATTAATAAACAAGTTAAATATTAAAAAATTTTAAAAACTTGCTTTTTGCATAATTGCATACATGTATACCCTAGAAATTATTATCATACATTGCATAAGTTTAATTAGTAAACTTACGCAATATTATATTATATTATTATCATACATTATTATTATATTATTATCATTATTATTATATTATTATCATTATTATTATTATCATACATTATTATTATATTATTATCATTATTATATTATTATTATTATTATATTATTATCATACATTGCATAAGTTTAATTAGTAAACTCCCGTACCAATTTTTTGTCAATTTTTATTTTATTTTATTTATTTTAATTTTATACCTCCGCACCCCCAATTTCCACCCATTTCGTGGGATGTTCGCAAAACGGCTATCGGATTCGACCCCAAAAACCCCCGCATAGCCGTTTTGCAAATTTTTCAATTTTCACCCCCGCACCCTTAATGTACCCCCTACGGGGGGATATTTGCAAAATTACGGTGGTATATTGTATTGTCATCCGACCTTAGTAACTGTGCAAAATTTCATCAATAGGTTGTGTCAGGAAGTGTGTTAAATGAAGGATGCAAGATTCCAACACAAACAAGATTGTGAGTTAAAGAAAAGCAAGTAAAAATATCTGTGGAACCAAACTAATTCAATGTCGTCATCATCACCAGCAAGGATTAAACCAAGGATGGTTTATTCCGGTCTCAGACAGGCAAAGTCTAGAGCTGCTCACTCCAGCGCTTCCTCGGACGTCCCACACCTTTCCGTCCCTTAGGCTTATAGTTCCATAGTTGTTTGGGGATGCGGCAGTCATCCATTCGCCAAAGATGTTCTCACCAATTCAGCCGATACTGGGCGATCTGTGTTTCTTCTATGATTATGGAGAGTATACCGTGCCACGTGGCTGAGAAATCTCATTTAAAGAAATGTGGGAAAGGCCAATACCTTGTAGAAGTTTAGGCGTGATTCTTTGCTTGGTGACTTAAGAGTTCGCTTGATGGTTCTGCACGTAAGGTTGAACTTATGCAACTTATTTACAACGTCGTTGTTTGCATTATAAGACACACTGTAGCCCAGGTATTCAAAATTGCTGACTTGTTCCAAGACAGTGCCATGTATAACAATGTTTGCCCCGTACCGGATCAGTTCCACGAAAAGCCATCGCCTTGGGCTAAAGTGTAAATATTTGTAATCCAAAGTATTTGCAGATTGGAGTTAAGAAATGTATACCCATATGCAACCTGTTTTCCGAGTCCGACAGAATAGCCTGATCGTCCGCAACCAACAAAGTGTCAGTTGCAGAGTGGCCAATCATAAAATTCTCCCGAAGAGATATCTGCCAGTTTTGTATTACATCGTTAATATATAAATTAAAAAAGAGGGTGTAATGGGTACCCTTGTCGTATTCCGTAATTGATCAAGCCACTAGAAGCTGTTCTCGGTTTCCCTGCTTCAATTAAGATTTTATTACTAATTTAGTGTATCACTTTTTACTAAAGGAATACTTTATTACTGTTAACAATACATAAGTGCCTGTTAGAACACAAAACTTTCCGTTAAAAGAGTGTTTTTTTATTAAATTTATATAAAGAGAAAATGCCGAACTCCTTCCGAACATCATAATTTCTAAACTGACTTGTTTGGTGCAACCCTTAACATACAATAGCAGAGGAACTTCGTTTATATTAACTGACTACTGGTTTTCATAACTGAGTCTAATCACTTATGTCTCACATTCATGTTGTTATGACTGTCATACAGATTGTCGTGTTGTACAGAGAAAATAGAATAACTGACAGCAATGAAGTGGCTAATTTAAAATATTAAATTAGTCACAATCAACTATTTTAACAAAGGCACTCTTATACAACAATTCAAGTTTAATTTGTCCAACACACAACAATAGATGTCATATTATTACAGTTTCGCACTAATTATCACGGTAATCACTACCCACTAAACCGCCGTAATAACTCGAACCGCACTCTAATATCGCTGTGTCTAAACAGGACTCGGCCGCTTCTAAATCCAGTATTTATACCTCGCCGCCTTGCTTTATAGTGACATAGCGGTTATTTTCGAGATGCTATTATTCAATGTTAATAGCTTGGACGACGCGACGTTTAGTAAAACTGATATATGATAAACGGCTTTAAGCTTTGAGTTTTGAAACGCGTCACTTTCGGTAACCACAAAGTGAATCGACCGACACGAGGAAACTCTATTGTACTGCTAGATTGTTTGGCTTGGACGAATATTAGGAATCAAGATTTTAAAAACATATTAAGTCTTTTGTTAAGATCGTAGTTCTGTGTAGACAATAAGGAAGACAGAGTAGGATTAAAGGCTTTTGAGAAAGGGCGCCGGCGGAAAATGCAGAGGATTTTATGTAATGACAGAGAAAAAAAGCTAAAATGTTTAAAAGTGTATAAAATCATCATCAAAAAGTAATATTAGTAATTAAGCACTCGATTAGTTTACAAAGTTGTGTCGGTATAATATAAGTAGGCAACATTGATTAGAGAAACGCTAAAAGAAAGCCAGATAAAACTTTGTTGGATACAGCAAATTTAAACAGACGGAGCAACTTGATGATTTCATAATATGAGCACAAATCTCTTGAGGATATAACAGTTGTTGTCCTATTATTTAAGCTCCGTTAAGGATATAAAATGTAACACTACAATTTGTCAATATAATTAAAATATTAGTACGTAGGCTTTCACGGCCGGTGTCATTATGATTAACTAAAACTTCCGGGCTGAAAGGCCGTGGTCGAGTGCTTGATCTATTGTAGCTAAACGTTTCGGCCGCACCACCGGTGGCCATCTTCAGTAGCAAAAAATGTGTTCGAATAGATGACACGCCGAACACGTCTCCCAATGAACTGGGAACAAGCAACAGTGAGTTACGGCTACGATGCCTCTATTTATAACTTTTTGGCCGCTTAAGGTGTATCACGCGGACCAATGAGAAGCCAGCTCGTCATTCTCGATTCTGATTGGCCATGGAAAATAATTAAAATATAATAAATTATTATTAAATGATAGCGTAGTCGAGTAACGTCTCGAACAATCCAGAACGTTTCTCAACTCTGTCGCGCAGAATGATCTCGAAACGACTGGAACAGCCTAGCGTGCCGCAGCGTGTCAAGAGTCACGTAGGAATTTTTGCTACTTGTTTCAGCTCAACGTAGCAATATAACAACGCTGGCTCCCCCATCATCTTATAGAATGTCAGTTGCCTGCCTGAAATCCCCTTTCCACACATTCTTGATAAATTTATTCCAGTATCTCCAACAAATGCCGCGGAATGAATGAGTAATATGATTTTAATATATTCTAGTATATTTGGGCGCCATCAATGTCAACTAAAATTTATTGACATTCTTCTGTGTTTAATGATATTGTAGACAATAGTGTTACGACGGTCTCACGGATCGTCGTGTTGTACAGTGGAAACAAAGAACGTACACCAATGGAGTCACTAATCACCAGCTTTAATTAATCACTAATAAAAATTTGTACTTTCATGCAATAATTCAAATTAAATTTGTCGACACGCAATAACAATGTCAAATGTTAAGAGTTCCGCACTAATTATAAGGCAATAATCACTTTCAAATAATCCGCAACAATCACTTGATCAGCACTCTAAATTATTGCCAAGTACAACTTCTAAGCCGACCGTAGACCCTTATATATATTATATATATATACATATATATTGCAACAGTACGTATGTGTATGGTACTGTGCGTTGCACAATTAGTTAAGATAATTTATGTAAATTATAATAAATAATCAATATTGTCAGTAGTATACTAATTCAGATAGAAAGCTGTAAAGGGGAAGAACGAATTTGCCTGCTTGAACAGGAAAGTCACGCCACACACAACTGCGTCTGTGTACACGTGTATCTTACGTGTGTGAGTGAGGCCAGTTAATTCCTGCAAAGCGTCACCTATAAATAAATGTTAATCAATAAATAAATAATTTAAATTGTTTGGGGATGCGGTAATCATCCATTCGGCAAAGATGTTCCCACCCTTTCAGTTGATCCGTCCGGCTAGTCCCTATTTGAGGCAATTTAGTAGTGAATTTGTCCCCTGGCTATGTTACTAGCATATCGCAGGGTAAGACGTATGATGGGGCTGCCACATTCAGGCTTAACGTCCAGCCCGATTTTCTGTCTGGGTGTTCTCCCATAAACTGGCTGTCTTACCATACTAAAGAGACCAGTTTTCCCTGTTGAGATATCCATAAAAATCTTTAATGTGGTGGTTTTTCTTTGCCTCCCACATCCTACGTCGCTGACCAAAGGAAGGTCATCCGTCTTTAGGGACAATTTCTCACCCCAAGGGCAAGAGGGTGCCCTAACCACTACTTGACAATGACAAGTAGAGGAGGGACAGTATATACCGGCTGTCACTGGGTCTCCAGAGCCGCGTTAACCACCTGCAAGAGTTGCTCATCCCCCACCACTTGCAGGTGCGGCTGGATATTTCTCTTCATCAAGCAATGAGACCATAAGACATAACTCATCCGCTCCAGTACTTGGAGGGGGGGGTAGTAAAGTAATTGTTGTTTTAAAATTGGTATTATTTGTTGTATAAAAAAAAAAAAAAAAAATTATTTGAGGCAGTTGTCACATTGTAGTACATTGCATATCTTTTGTGTTATTACTAAACGTATACGAACAAATATATATAAAAAAGATTTGGAAAATACCATGCCTTAGGCTTTAATGTAAAAAGTTTGTAATTTTAATAAAAAAACAAAAACTGGTTATGGACAAAGTTTAGAATTGAATTCTGCTCACAGAATTTTTATTACGCACTAAACATACTCCATTTTAAACGTTGTTTTATACGAGCATAGAAGTTGTATGTGTGTGTGTGTGTTTAGAATTTGTTGCACGTGACAAGACATTAAAGTAAAGTTTTACAGCGCGACCCGCTTCGGGGCAACAAACCGTCCCATAGTACATTCTCTTACTTATGTTTGCGGCAATCGTACCGAACACTCCATTGTGTAGAATCAAGAAGAAGAAGAAGCGACATTTGTCGGTTGAGTCGTGCAATTTGTTGTGATTTGAAATACAACAAAACTTTGCAGTTGAAACTTTGTATCGCGATTTGAACTCGCGTAGTGTCTCAAAACACCACGATATTAGCGACAACAAAATGTACGAGTTACTTTTGTAAATATCGGTATTTATAACCTTATATGAAATCCATGTTCTAAGATTTATATTTAAAATCTTACTTAGTTATTCCCGCCTTTTTTGCTGTCTTTCTCTTCTTCCTCTTCTCTACTTACAACAATTAGAGTTCGGTAACCCCACGTCGAAGCCTGAGATTTGCTAATCATATTCAGCTTCCCTCCGTTTTCTCAGAATATCTTACATTTCCCATTTCATTTATCTAGTCGTTCCCGACCGGTAGTCCGCGGAACAGAGGTGGCCGAACTTGAATTCGGTTCGATAATTTCTAACAAAAAATATCCCCCACCATCTAACTATTTTTACTATTTATAGATATTTTGGTTATTATGGGATAGTCATTTAATATTATGTTATTTTCTAGTCACTTTATCCATAAAATTAGGTACTTCATTCTTATAAAGTAACTGACTATGAAGATAAATAGTCGGTTGGTGTCCTCCTCAACCGATCCCTACGATTACGATTAATGATATTTACACTTTCACAGAGTAGTAGTTTTTTCATATTGTAACGAGAAGCTTCTCGACAAACCGAGCGCGTCCTTCCACCCGCCAATCGGGCAGGTGTTGCCTCAGTCAAGGGCGCACACAAGTAGGTTCTCCAGTGTGTTCAAGAACACTTGAGATACGCATTAGGCCGGCGTGCAGTAAGGAGGGAAAGCTGTACTGGACCTCTGCGCAACCTATAATAGCCATAGCAGCCGGCTCGTTAGTTAGTTGTGTTGAGGGATTTTCATTAGCGCGGATCGAGTGTTTGTAGAAGTATTGTAGCGAAATGTTGTGTTAAAATTAGTGCGGAATTGTTATAATTTACATTATTGTCGCGTGTGGACAAAAATATAATTTGTATTATTGTACGAGTATAATCTTGTTGAATAACTTGAAGATTTCTAGAAGGCGTTCGCTACCTATAAAAATCCGGCTTGTCAGTGGTGTTGATCGATTTCTTTAGCTCGGATCAAGTGTTTGTAGCAAAGTGTTATGTTATAATTAGTGCGGAATTCTTTGTAGTTGACATTATTATTGCTTGTAGACAATTTGACTTTAATTGTTGTAAGAGACTATCTTTTTGATTATAAATTATTAATTGTGAAAATTAAAGCTGGTTATTAGTGATTTCATTGGTGTCTTGTATTTTGTTTTCCACTGTACCATACGACGATCAGCGGGACCGTCGTAACAGTGGTGTCAGACGTGGGACAGAATTTTAAACAGCGGAAACAGAGGATACTTTGTACAACACTAGAGTAACTTGTAATTAATCTGTAAACATGGATGCCAGTCAGATGATGGAAGCTTTCTGTTTCAGACGACCTGTCTGTTGTAAAGAGATACAGGTCACTGTCTCAGACAATATCCAATTATCCAACTAAGCAGTAGAGCAGGTATAACTATAAAAATAAACCTATCGATGGTTACCAAGGAAAATAACATCGACGTACGCTGTCGATGGTTATGAAATCATTTTTTCCATCGTTATTAAAACAAATGTTGAAAGTTGACGAAAAATTAACGTGAAAAAAGCACGAGTGGTTTAGTGTAAACACTAACATAAACGGTTTCGTTCTGTATTGTAAAACATGAAGATAGTACGCTTTTTTAAATTATAAAGTGCTTAATATAACACATTACACTTGAAAAGTCGGCACTTTTTTAGGTTTTGAAAAAAGTTAATTTAAAACAAATTTTTAAAACCAGAGACAGCATAGTACACAGAATTTGAAGCAAGAGTCGGTGTGGACCTTACCGGTGCGCTTCGTTCGCTGAATATATTATAGGAGAATAAAGACAGAATAAAGACTGAAGATATCAGAGTAAAACTCAAGGTAAAGGATATAAATAAAATAATTCCAATTTACAGAAGACAATGGTGGGATCATTTGCAAAGGATAACAGAGGATCGATTGCCGAAAGCGGTACTGAACTATAAAGCCATTGGTAGAAGTGACGAGGGTCGTCCGAGGATGAGATGGGTGCCGGAACAGGTTTATAGGACTAATTCTTGAAGAGGAGAAGAAGAAGAAGTTTTTTTTTTTAAGTTTTGGGGGCTCGGCAAATACGATCTTTAGCCCAAGGACGTCTGCCAGGAGCGTTGCTCGATGGGATGTGTTCTTCTCACCAACATTTTAGTTGACTCAACGAAAGTGGAAACTCGTAGTCACTTAGACGCAAAACGGCATTTAAAAGCCTATACAGTAATCGTGCTGCTTTTTAGGAAGGACAGAGTTCTGTCTACCGCTGACTGTTCGTTTACGAGGTCTTCCTTCAGGTTAATTTTTACTGTGTGCCTCTGCCTGTGTTCTACAAGAGCATTTTTTTTTTTTACCTCCGCTCAACAGTCCGTTAAGGACCAAGGCGTACCGCGCGGCTTTTGTGTTAGTGTGACGGTGTATGGCTAGTACTACGCACCACCAGCCGCTAGTTGCGGTATTCACAGCCAGGAGGCGGTGCTGTTATCTCAGCGCCTACTCAGTTCTGCCTCACGACGCTGAGTGCACACCGTACGGAGCCTCCGCCGGGAATTGAACCCGGGACCACGAGCGCATCAATCGCCCTCGTTGGCTACTAGACCACTACAAGAGCATTACCGTCAGTAATATTGTCCTATGCATTTATTTTACATCGGACATTGTGGGTCACTGTTGAATAGGCATCTTCTTGGAGGCAGTGGTGTCTGAAATTGGAGGTATGGAGACCATTACAATTATTACTATCGTTATTTTTATTATTTTTAGACCACCATTGTTAACTGAAGTGTAGTTTGAATCTTCTTCTTCTGATAGTTCCTATCCGTTTCGGATGTCGGATATCATACACACTGTTCTAACTTTCTTTATTGTTGCACGGAATAAGTTAGTTGTATTCATGCCAAACCAGCTCCTTAAATTTCTCAGCCTTGGGATTCTCGGTCGTCCAACTCCTCTCTTTCCAAATTTTCTTTTTGCTTCATAACTATTCAAAACTGTCCCAAGATCCGATTGAAGCTTGAAGGTCCGGATGATTTTGCCTTGAACACAGCCGTGATGATGTTACTAGAGATATCTAAACGATCTTGAATGTAGTGGTTTCTCGTTGTCTTCTACATCCCATTGTCGCTGACTAATAACTAGCTCATACGCCTTCGGGACGATTTCTCAACCCCAGGACAATGAGGTGCCCTACCGATTGCCAGTTCATCCAGCCCGGAGCTGTTGACTAGGAAGTAGGAGTCTACTTATTCCGGTAGTCACTCGGTCGCCATTTCCTCGGCAGTTAAAACAGGGTGCACCATACAACCGAGGCTGTAATGTGAATAGTACAGGAAAATAAAACTCAAAAAAGTTTTTTAATCATGATATAATAATGATTATAGGATTTTTTATTTCAGCTGCAGGGAAATTTTGTTTATGTGACAGCGCCGCCACTTGGCTTTCCTGGTGCTGTAATAAATTACACATGTACGTTGTAACGAATGAGTTGACTGGTTGCTATTGTTTAAGCCCCGCGATGGAAGCCAAACTGTTAACGAGATAGATGACTGATGCGTATCTGTAAAATGTGTACACCAGATTTTTATGTGTATAAAGTGTTAGTGTGGTGTGTTCGTCTCACACCTGTCGTTACTTTAATGGTAGTTGCTAACGAAGTCCGTAGCGTTGTCACAATTATCAGTACAACCTTACCTGTAATTTCATAGGGTTTTGTGAAACCTGGGTGGCGCCAAATTGTTTATTGAAAACAATTAAATTAATGAATTAATAAGTTAGTTTGGTGATTTCAGCGGTGACGGCTGGAGCGTTCGAATGGTTCCCGCCTCTGTACAGCTTACTGTATTGCACAGATAGCAAGAGCGCTAGTTGTCTGCTCAGTGAATTCGCTAACACACACATATATAACACAATTTCCTATGAAATAAAACAATGGTAACACTCTGTACTGTATCTTTAATTATAGTTTGGTAATTCATCAATGTGACAATAATATTATAATTTAGTTTTCATTAAAAATTGCTCCGGCATAAAACATGAAACACAAATCTCAAGGCTGACGAAATTAATTTTGAAACGAGTTATTCTGACGCCATTATGGCTACTGTTTGTACATTGTTTATCAACTCGCCCAAAATCTGGAGTTCTTGAGATTATAAAGAAAACATAAAATATGGTTACATTAAAAAAGTACACTACCGTACCTTATCCGTACTTAAATAATATAAAGTGTGGTTACAAATTGTTCGGCAGTCTAGTAATAGTTGTTACAAAGTTCGCAAATTAGTGCGAGGTTATTTTTTAGTTAACATTTTGCTACGTAAGTTTGTTTAATTATTCAATCCTTGAAAGAAAATTATTTTTATTTCATAGTGAGAGTTTTGTATTGATGTGAGAAATATATAAAGTGCTTTTATTCCTGGGATTAGGGTATTTAAATGATACTTATCAGTTCAGAAGGTTGTGATAGATCGTTTTCTTTGGTAATGGAAATTTCATCAAATTTGGAGTGACTTAGGCTGCTAGCGTCTTCTTCTAAATTGTCTTGGGAATTTCTGCTATTAATTTTCGTTTATTTAGTTCCTGGACATCTGTTAATCGTTGAACCTCTTCATCTCCTTCTCACTGGTTCATGTTGTTGACTTTTGAATGTTTTTTAAATTTTTTAAATTAAAATTTCGGTCATACAAAATCTTGCGTCCCTACTACCCAAGCGTCATTTTTACGAGTAAGCAAATTTAACGGAAAATTAATAACCAACGGCCCGTTTCTATAGTAACTGAAACCCTTTGATTGGTTAAGGCCTAGATTAAAAGCATTGTTATCATATTTGAAATTTTTATTCAAATTTATTATATATTTTCTGATTGATTTCATTCTTCTGTCTTCCCTTCTGGGTATTAAATATTACCACTATTGTATTTATTTCCTTTCAAAGATTAAAATAATACCTCATAAGGTCATGTTCTATTAGATATTAACTTTTGTCTAATTATGCTGATATTTGATAATTACATATTTCTTTTAATTTAAGCTCTTATTGTAACATTTTTCTTTTAAATGATTTATACATTATTTTTGGCTAGTTACTTGCCTTAGATTTATAAATTTCCTGGTGGATTTTATATAATTTGTAATTATTGGTTTTGACAGTTAGGCATTTCCTAGGCCTAAGTATCCATTGATTATTTTTACTTATCATATTCTAATTATATTTCATTTTATTACAAAGCGTTTTGTCCTGTTGTTATAATTGATTTGTTTAGTGGTTGTTGTGTCTTGAATTTGTTTGTGTTCTGATTACATGTCAAGATTATTTTCTATATCTTAATACCTAAAATATAACAATTAGGCCTATGGACTGTAAGCTTCCTTCAGCCATATCCTATCCATAAACTTAAAATGAACAATTCTTTACAAGTTATTAGTTACTGTTGGTTTAATGTACATTTCATTCTTTTACTATTATTTTGAGTGAGAAACATCATCACTTCTTTCAAACTTATTTAATTTATTTTCCCTTATAACATAGGGTGTTTATTAATTATATTCTTAATTTCTTAATTCTTTACTAATCCCTTTCTCTATTCCATGTTAACACAAACTGTTTATCTTACATGGGCTTTCTCCCCTGAATAACATCGTATCCTTTATCTATCTCTACTTTAAATACTATTTCTAATTGCCCTTAACTATATAATTTTTTTATAAGCTCACTCTTAAATCATTTATTGGCTCATCATTGATTTACTAAGTGTTTTCTTATCTATTACTATCTTTTTATAATCATACTATCATTTACAATATATTTTTTCACTTATCACTTTCACCTTTAATTAATTGGTGTTTATCACTGGTGCACTCACTATTTTGGGGTATTTACACCTTCACTATTGCACTTTTTAACTGTTTACATTAAGTGTTTCTTAGTGGGTAATCCCTATAATTATTTCTCTTTGTCACTTTCTCACTATTTCTTTCATTACAAATTATACACAGTATTAATGATATTTTCTATAGATTTTACTATATCTAACTCTAATTTTTGGGTTAGTGTACTTTTTCTTTTTTATAATATTACTTTACTGTTTTGGTTAAAACAGTTATATTAATTATTTCATTTAGAATAATATTTATTTCTGGTACTGGATAATTATTGGTTTTATTCCCAATATTTTATATTTGAGTGTACCATTTCTCCCTTTTATAATTATGGTGTTTCTTATCTCTTGGTTTCACTTCGTTTCCTCTTCATTTTTCTGCTTCTTCTCCTTCTTCTTCATTTTCAATTGGCTTCATTTTAACTCGGTTCTCCCCTTCTCGTTTGGTTTGATTTTATTTCGTTGTAGGAATTCGTTCACTTCCTTCAATTGTCTTTATTCTTCTTTGGTTTTGGTTTTTTCCCTTCTTTGTTAGTTCCTGTTTGTTTGGTCAATCACTTGGGTTAGGTTATGTCGTCGTTTGCCGTGTCACTGTCTTTATATTTTATTTATATTCAATCATTTTATTTAATATGAAGTATATTTATATTTAATATTATCTTTTTTATCCCTGGTACTGGGGTGGCTTATTTGTGTTGTAACAACGTCAAAGCAGTCGTTGCTAGGTGAAATGGTATGCGTGCTATGCTATAGGGAAAACAGGCGATCAAGATAAGGTCGAATGCACAAGGGTACATCAAAGCAACCGCAATGAGGAAAATAAGAACTGTAAAAAAAGTGTTAAACATTACGACTATTTGAAGGTGAGGAGGCTTCAGCAAACAGGGAAAATTCGGTTTGAATATCTATTTCTTACACCTGTATAAATTCCGGCTGTTTCTGTTCAACTGAAGTGTCATATAAATGTACTTTTCCTAAAAGCGAATGTTTTTGAAAATTTTAACAATGTAGGAAGTAAAATCCCAAAAACACACGAAACAAATACGATAGAATGCCATATGATAGATTATAATATACTACAGTTAGTTTTGTAACGTATTTTTAACGGATTTATTACAAAGGCTGCCGGAGTCAACATTACTATGAAACAATAATATACCTGGGCTGTTGAACCGTGGTCTATTGCTTAAATCTTTGTCTCTAAATGTTTTGGGCACACACCTGCGGATTGCTTAATCCGCAACTTGCGAACGTTTTATTTATTTATTTTTTTCTACTGAGGGTGGTCTCCGCAAACGTATAGAGAGGGAAACTTAAGCAATCGACCTCGGCCCAAATGCACGGTATGCAATATTGTTACGACGGTCTCACGGATCGTCGTATTCTACAGTGGAAACAAAGTACTGACACCAGTGAAGTCTAATTGGCAAAATACTAATTACAAATTTTAATTAGTCATAAAGAATTTGAATCAACAAGGTACTATTATACAATTATCTAAGTTAAATTTGTCCACATGCAAAATAATGAAAACTACTAAGAATTCCGCACTAATTATAACAGAATAATCAGTCTCCACGATCACTTCATCCGCGCTCTACAATAACGCCAAGCGTAACTAACTTCTAAGCCGGCCGCTGTTGCTTATATAAGTCCCACAGGTTCCAGAATACTACTTGTGTATTTACGGTGGCCGGCAACCTTGGTGAAAGTAATATGCACAGAACCCTGTTTTTTGTCAGTGTAATGGTACATCTCACTGAGTGCGTAAGTGTTGATGCGTTTTCAAAAACATTTAGGCTATCGTGAAACATTTACCGTTTAGGTCTGTATTTCATTTAATTATTATTTTCAACACACAAAAACATATCCTACGCTACGAGAAATTTCATCAACTTCTTAAGTCTAGTGTAAACTTTCAAGGCAGCTTATCATGTTTAAGAAAAGTTATTATAAACTTAGATTTTAAATAGAAGAAGATTAGAAATAATAGAAGTGTATTAAATGAACGTCAAGAGACAAGGGCAAAAAGAGTTGAATACCTCATGAAAATAAAACAATTCAGGACAGAATACCGGCCAATACTAGTAATAATTTGTTATTTACATTATATAACAAATAATATTCTTATGGAATTACAAATACATATTTGATACTATTTCAAGTTATAGTGAGTAAAATTACAAATAGTAGTTAGTTGAATGAAATCTGGAAATGTCAACAATGTGTAAAAGCCAAGATGAAATAATTAAATAATTAAGGGTACACAAAATCCGGCTGTAGCAGCAGTAAAAAGACTAACGTTTTTGAAATGTAGTGTAACAACTGAGTACACTTAGCCTCCCAACTACCATAACTTTTCGCGAAGCTATGGAGCGGCCACCGTCATGTAACGAGATTGTATTTTTCCATTCTTTTGGCTGCGTGACAGCATACTTTGCGTAGTCAAGAGTGCTCGAACAGCCCCAACCTACTTGAGTGCACGGCCTTCATCGAGACACTGCACCTGCTCGGATAGCCGAGAAACGTGTAGAGCTTTTACGTAACTGTACTGCCCCCCCTTTCGAGAGCTTTTACGTAACTGTACCTGCCCCCTTTCGAGAGCGTTAAGTAACTGTACCTACCCCCCTTCCGAGAGCGTTACGTAACTGTACCTACCCCCTTTCGAGAGCGTTACGTAACTGTACCTTCCCCCCTTTCGAGAGCGTTACGTAACTGTACCTATCCCCCATTCGAGAGCGTTACGTAACTGTACCTACCCCCTTTTGAGAGCGTTACGAAACTGTACCCACCTCCCTTTCGAGAGCGTTACGTAACTGTACTTACCCCCTTTCGAGAGCGTTACGTAACTGTACCTACCCCTTTCGAGAGCGTTACGTAACTGTACCTACCCCCTTTCGAGAGCGTTACGTAATTGTACCTACCTCCTTTCGAGAGCGTTACGTAACTGTGTACGTACCCCACTTTCGACGTTATTGACGTAGCTGTATTATCTACGCGGGCTGTTGGACCGTGGTCGATTGCTTAAAATTTCCTCTCTATACGTTTCGGCCATGCTTCCAGATTGCCTAATCATCAACTTGCAAATGTTATCTTTATTTTTTCTAGTAAAGGTGGCCTTTGGAAACGTTTAGAGACTAAGTATTGACCACTGCCCAACCGGCCAGTAAATAAGAGTTTTATAGTAATCAGGGGCGGATCCAGAAGTTAATGTCGGGATGGGCAAATCGGTGGTCGGGGGTTCCCTCCCCCCGAAATTTTTTTGTAAACATCTATATATATATATAAAAGAGAAATACCACTGACTCACTGACTGACTCACTGATTCATCACGAAATCTCCGAAACTATAACACCTAGAAACTTGAAATTTGGCATGTAGGTTCCTTATGTGATGTAGGTATCCGTTAAGAAGGGATTTTTGGAAATTCGACCTTTAAAGGGGAAAAAAGGGGGGGAAGTTTGCTTGACTGACTGACATAGAATCAACGTAGAGCAAAAACTACTGAATGGATATCAATGAAACTTTGAACATAGCTTCATCATAGGTCTTAGGTGCTCACTAAGAAACGGTTTTAAAAACTTTCACTCCTAAGGGGCAACCCCCCCCCATTGTATGTATGTATCTATGTATGTATGTTCCACATCTCCTCCTAAACCACTGGACCGATTTCAACCAAACTTGGCACAAATATTTTACGCGACGGGAGAACCAACATAGGAGAGGTGCTTTTTTCGATGGGGTCCTTTGCGGGGTTCTTTGGAGTCTTCTACATCTCCTACTAAATCACTGGACCGATTTCAACCAACCTTGGCAAAAATATTTTTCGCAACGGGAGAACCAACATAGGATAGGTGTTTTCTTCGATGGGGTCCTTTGGGGGTCCTTTGGGGTCTTCCACATCTCCTCCTAAACCACTGGACCGATTTCAACCAACCTTGGCACAAATATTTTACGCAACGGGAGAACCAACATAGGATAGGTGTTTTCTTCGATGGGGTCCTTTGGGGGTCCTTTGGGGTCTTCCACATCTCCTCCTAAACCACTGGACCGATTTCAACCAAACTTGGCACAAATGTTTTACGCAACGGGAGAACCAACATAGGACAGGTGTTTTTTCGATACGATCCTCTGGGGTCTTCCACATCTCCTCCTAAACCATTGGACCGATTTCAACCAAACTTGGCACAAATATTTTACGCAACGGGAGAACCAACATAGGATAGGTGTTTTTTCGATACGATCCTTCGGGGGGTCCTTTGGGGTCTTCCACATCTCCCCCTAAACCACTGGACCGATTTCAACCAAACTTGGCACAAATATTTTACGCAACGGGAGAACCAACATAGGACAAGTGTTTTTTCGATACGATCCTTTGGGGGGTCCTTTGGGTCTTAAAAACTATTAGATCTTTATACTATAGCAACCCAATAGAATAGATTCTGGTTACCATAGCATCGGTGGAAGTCTCCCGCGTAGGAAATAGCGCGGGAGTCGTCCAACGGGCCTTCCCCGGAGTTCATCCACGGAACCCGGGGAGTCTTAGGTCGGATCCCGCGAAAGACGGCGGGGCCAGAGTCCACGGTTCTTATAAATAAAGATATATGTTATGATATCAAAGGTGGTGTATGCATCTTAAGAAACTTCTTAATAGCGTGTGAATTCAGAGTTGTTTCAGTTTGAATTTAAAAGTGGATAAGTTAAGATCGAAGTAAGTTATAAGCGAGTATAAAAAACAAAGTTTTGATAGCGAATGTATTCAGATCATAGTGTTCAGACAATATAAATGCACTTGCTTCAGTTTGAATTTAAAAATTGATAAGCTGAAATCTATAGAGGTATTGTATTGTTAGAATAAGTTTAGGAGACACTAATTTAACAAATGCCTTATTCCAACATTAACACAATGAATTATAAAACGACAGTTAAATACACAGCGCGTGCAAGTACTGTAGACATTTTATTGAAAACTAATTTGGCTGTTCGCCCTCTCCCAGAGTTAGAAATCGAGCAGGAGCATCACGCGCAACAGAATTCTTCTCCAGATATAAGAATACAGTTTATGACATGTTCTTAAACAGGTGCGCTACAGAGTATTCCTCCAGTGAGAATGCGAACGTAACAATATAAGGAAGATTATACAATATACAAGTAATATAACGTTAGAACAAGAATAGGTGCCTATGAGCCTATGAATAAATTATGAACCCGAGCAACGCTGGGTAAATCGGCTAGATATAGATATCTATATAAGCCAAATACCACTGACTGGCTCACTGATCACGATATCTCTGAAACCACTGAATGGATATCAATGAAACTTTGAACATAGCTTCATCATAGGTCCTAGGTGCTCACTAAGAAACGGTTTTAAAAACTTTCACTCCTAAGGGGCAAAAAACCAAATACTGAAATTTATCGCGGGAATTGCATACTTTGTAAATGAAGTGGTTGACATCTCAGTTTACTGGAAACCCGAATACATTTAGTCCTGAGTTTTTAATCATTGTTTTAAATTGCAAAAAACTTCGTTGTTTGCAGGTTCTTGTAGTCGAGAAAATTTCGAAGTTCAATTAATTAATAAATGTATGTCCTTTTTTTCTCGGAAACGGCTCTAACGATTTTCTCGAAATAAATAATAAATAGCTGTTGCTATGAATGTAAATAAACAAACTAAGAGTTGAGAATTTGTACAATCTATCTAATCCTATACTATTAAGCGAGCAATAATTGTACAATTACGTACAACGTGAAACTCCGTAGCTAAGCACGGGTATTTTGCTAGTAAGTCATAAAAGCACAATTTATTGTCTACTTATACATATTAAATCATGTGTTAGCGTAAACTTTATTAACTTTTATGACATATATTACTTTTCTTTATTATGTAATACAAGTGTTACACAAAGAGTGTAGTATATGTTTGCTCTTCATGATGTTACTCTTCAGTAAATACGCACTAATTTTGTCGATCACGGTAATAACTTAATTGGTTATTACCTTCAAACCTATTTTTATAAAAGAAAATGAAGTATGACATACTTAATAGCTACGGAATGGGATGGAATGAATCATAATAAGTTCTATTAATTTAATAAAAGAAGAAATATCGTTTTTTTATAACAGTATTATATTAAAATTTTACACACACGAAATTACTATTAAATGGACGGTGAGCATATTTAAAAAAAATAATAAAAATCAAATACAGTGGCCGCCGCTTAATGTGATCACAGTTACAGGTAACGATTTATTCCTATGTCGTTTAATGCATTTAATATTCTTACCACTTGTTAGAATCAGCCACTTAATAGAATCAGAGTCATTGGCGGCTACTGTATATGTGTATGAAATGCATTTAAAAATATTTTAACATTATATAAGATATCACGCATAAAATAAAGTTACAGTGTCTTTATTTGTGTAAACAGGCATTTGGTTAATTGGTTACCAACTTACTAAAAATTTACTATGTGTAAATAGGGCCACTGTTTACCAAGTAAGATTCTGGGGGGGGGGGGGGAATTGCCCCCGTTGCCCCCTCTCTGGATCCGCCCCTGATAGTAATGGATTTATTACAACCGACAGTTATCGTGGTAGCGTAACCGTATATAAGATATATTATCTAACAAAGTGGGTTAACCGACACAACAAGACGTTCGTCAAATCTCTATGTTTTAATTGAAAAAATTCTACCTTAGAAGAAAACAAATAATAAATCAAATATAATTAAAATATATTAAGAATTTAAAGTATTCAAGACCGAAACATTAAATAAATATATAGGATAATTCAAAATACAGCTAAAATAATTAAACATGAAACGGGTGTCTGGTTTCGCAGTGTGAAAAGTAAGATCTCGTTGCATATGCGTATCTTTGACTCTGTAGTTTTCGGAGCAATCATTTTATGCTAAGAACAGCTGCATGGTTACTGTACGCACACTCCACTTCCCGTACTACCCTTTTCCCTGCTCCACCTACGATCGTCGCGAACCATTTCATGTCTTACTATTTAATCCGTATATTTACCCTCCCGGCCACTTAAACCGCAGACAGTTTTGGTCTCGCCAAGCATCCTTTTTTAGGTTTAGTTTTCTCTTGCTCCCGATTGTCGGCCACACCTGGTCTCTGTACCTTATTCTACGCTTCCTAGATGGTCTTCTTCCCTCTGGTTCCCTCCCAGACTATTCCGTTAATCTTCCGCTTTTCCAAGTATTAAACCCATCCAATAATGAGTCTAATCTGAGCTTCCGTCACCGTGTCCGGTTCCTTGTACAATTCCGTTAATTTTACGTATGTTTCCCTTCTGTCTCATACGTTGCCTAAATGTCCTCCTCAGCACCTTGTATTTGAACACCACGGGTTTCCACACTTCCGTTCAGTGCCTACGTTTCTGTTCCGTACAACACCACTGATCCGATGACGGTTGTATATATTCTTACTTTAGATGCTCTTGAGAACAATTTTGTTTTAAACAACTTTCCGTATCGTAAAACGCTCTCGATACTGATTTTATTCTCTTGTTCATTTCTCGATCTTTCCCGCTTTCCCTGCTTATTAAAACTTGTGAGTACTAACAGTCGTTAATCTTTTCCTGTTTTCCTTGAATATTGACGGTTGCTGATTGCAAAATTGTTTTCATGAATTCAGTTTTTCATCATTTATTCCTCACCTCCAGTTCCATGCGGCTAGCAAAGAATAGTGTGGCACATAGTGCAAATTTAATTCAAAGGCTTCCGAAATGAAATTCTTAAAATCCAAGAAAGTAGACAGGGGTAGATTTGCAATATGGAACGATCCTCGACAAGGTCTGTGTTACAAACCAACAGCAAGACGTTTCGTGGCTGACCACGAAAACGCTGTCTGACACTGTACACAGTCGGAGAGAATGTATCGTAATTAAAAGTCAATAGTTACTCCTTTTGTACGTATCTTTCACAGGTATGGGGACAGTATGGGTTACATTATTTTTAACAGAACAGTAATGAATGTGACTAACTTTAGGCACAATGGCCGCTTTTAATTTTTCCAGTGTATAAGGTCAGACATCAATTAAATACATTTGTAGTACGATTCATAGAAATCTTAAATAAATTAAGATTAAATTTTATAAGACAATTGCAATACTCACGTTGGTTTATTCAAGTGAGGCGTTAAGTCATGACAAAAAAGGAATGCGCAAGATTCAAAGTGTTGAAATGCAGTTTCTTCGAAATACTTTAAATTATACACGACAAGATAGAATAAGGAATGACGATATCAGAGCAGAACTCGAAGTAAAGGATATAAATGAAATTATTGCAATTTACAGAAGACAATGGTGGTATCATCTGCAAAGGATGACAGAGGATCGATTGCCGAAAGCGGCACTGAACTATAAAGACATTGGTAGAAGAGACGTGGGTCGTCCGAGGTTGTTATATGTGCCGCAACAGGTTTATATAACCTAATATTTGACGAGGGGAAGAAGAGGAAGAAGGAGATCAATTAAATTCAATGGACTCCACTCGAGCCCTGGTGTACGTCAAGATTAACGTGCACAGATCCGATTCCGAAACAGACTCGACCTAAGACGTTCGCTTCAGAATCGAGTGCGCTGGTCACTACGCTACCCGGACTAGGAAAGTCGTTAGCTATTTTATTGATTTTAAATTCTTAGTATAATCATAATTTAATTTAATTCTGCATTTTACTAACAACGATTATGTTATATTGCAATAATTATTATTGGGATAAAATATACAAGACATTTTTAACTATGTCTTTGTTTCAGGTTATAGTATAATATATGAAGCAAAGAAGAAGAAGAAGAAGAAGAAGAAGAAGAAGAAGAAGAAGAAGAAGAAGAAGAAGAAGAAGAAGAAGAAGACGAAGAAGAAGAAGAAATCACACGGATCAAGTCAATTTAAACGATTCGCAACAACTGGGTTTATTTAAAGTACAGGAACAGTGATAAACACACATGTTGTGGAAGACGGGGTTGATGAAGAGAACAAAAGCGACATCGTCAAATGAATGAATGCGCTTGTAAGTAAAACTAAAACTTTACTTTGGTAATAGGTAGGTATATAGTATGTGTGTGTGTGTGTCGCGTACATGGCAATCTGTGTTATGGTAAACAAAAGATAAGTCAGTCTTTATAGCAGAGTCGACGGAGAAAAGATAACCTAAATCACGAAGTAAATATTTCTCTTCTCATGTGTCTCTAGAAAGCTGACGTTAAATTCTTTCTAACATTATTAACTTCTTGTCACTTGTATAATGGCCGTACGTTTGTCTACTTCATTGTCGCATACAAACGTGTTCACTTCCGCTGTCTTCAGTTGCTGACAGTATTTACTTCTTAGAAAAATTATATGATTTCGGACATTAGCCATCGTAAGTTAAAATTAATAAGCACGACGTTTCAAATTCTATAGAATCAGAGGTCGACTTCAGGAAAACAATAAATTTATACAAAGGTAAATCTATCACTAACAAAGAGATATCGTCCAATCTCCAAAACTTAGTTATAATACTTAGTTATAGTGCTAAAATAATAATACAATAATAATAAAACAAAACTCACCATTCCATAAAAGAAGGATTCTTCCCGTGGATACAACGTATACGACCATTGTTAGTGATAGATTTATTTTTGTACTAGGGTCATTCAATAAGTAAACGAACAAACAGCTGTGGAGCAAAAACGTTTTATTCAATCAATACAATTTGTTTTTTACTTTTGAACGTAATCTCCAGAAACGTCTATGCACTTGTCCCATCTCTTTACAAGTTTTTGTATTCCCTCAGCAAAGAATTCTTTACCTTGATGTCGATGCCAGTTTTGGACTTTTTCCTTCACTTCTTCATTGCTGTTAAACTTGACACCACGCAAAGTCTCCTTGAGTGAGCCAAACAAGAAAAAGTCAGATGGGGCAAGGTCAGGACTATAAGGGGGATGAGGCAGGATCTCCCAACCTACTTTTTTTATTGTTTCGAGCGTGTGGGCGGGCATTATCGTGAAGAAGAATCACACCTTTCCTCTGCCATCTCGGACATTTCTTCTTCAATGCAGGCTTAACTTTGTTCACAATCATGTCAGAATAGTACTGACTATTGACGGTACGCTGGTCTTGTAGGTAATCATAGAAAATTGGGCCTTGGGAACATCACCTTACCAGCCGATGGCTGGGTTTTGAATTTTTTTTGGCGGGTGAACTGGGATGCTTCCACTTGACTCATGCTTTGTCGCTTTGACTCAGGTTCAAAATAGTGAAGCCAAGTTAGTGGTTATAGAGGTTCCAAATCCAAAAATCTTATTACAGAACACTGTTCTTCGAAAGTACTGTCCTCAAGAGGACACGCCATCGTAAATAAAACTGTATTGGTTATGTTTATGCAATATATTATTGAACAGCTGATCAAAACTCACAACGACGTTGCCAGGTAACACTCCTGAAAGTTTCAATCAGCTGCTAAAATTAATTTCTTTTCTACAACTGTTTGTCTGTTTACTTATTGAATGACCCTCGTATAATTTATTGTTTGCCTGTAGACAACCTCTGATTCTATAGAGATCGAAACGTCGTGTTTTTAATTTTAACTTACGACGGCTAACGTCCGAAACCTTATAGTTTGTAATGAGTACTTTGCGTTATCGATTAATAATAATTTTAAGAATCGCAGTATTTCCTTTATCAGAATCATCATCTCCGACAAGAGTTAAACCAATTTCTTCCGGCCCCAAGCAGACAGAATAGAGCCGGAGACTCTAACGATTCTTCGGACGCCCCAATATATCTCTCCGTTTATTCGGCTTATAATTCAATAGTTGTTTGGGGATGCGGCAGTCATCCCTATACTTTATTGTCTCATACGAATAGGACAATATTTACTTCATAATTTTCAACAAGCATTAAACCAAAAATGGTTTGTTCCAGTCCGAAGAAGGTAGGTCACTCCAACGCTTCTTCTGACTTCCCACATCTCTCCATTACAATTCCATAGTTGTTTAGGGATGCCGCAGTCAGATGTATTAAGATGTTTTAATAATTTCAGCCGATATTAGGCGATCCCATCGATTTTACTCTTAATTTTGTTCCTACCGCGTACCTCCATTTCTTCTGCGATCTTAAAGAATATATCCTACCACGTGCGTGAGAAATCTCATTTTGGCCTCTTAAACACGACTGGGCCGGGGCTTCGGTGAAGTCCAATGCTCCGACCCAAAGATAAGTGTGGGTAGGGCCATCACCTTGTCGAAGTTTATATGTGCTCCTACAGTCGTTACTTTAGAATTATCATGATGGTCCCACACATGTGGTTAAACTGTCACAGCCTTTTAACCACGTCAATGTTTGTAATACAAATCACATTATATACAAAGTCTGAATATTTACAAATGCAATAATAATAATCTACTAATTAAAGAACACATTCAAATAAAAACAAAACAAGACAATTTACTTAAAATCATACATTTATTAGAATAATAAAATAAAACATTAAATATATAATAAACAGCAGACTACATAAACATTACAGCATTCGAAAATAGAATCAAATCGATTATCCATTAAATATATTGTAAGCGAAACATTCAATTACAATTCAAACAATCCTCTGACAATACAGAATAATTTCTACAAACAGAATTAACACTGTTGCTCACCACTATAGAAACAATTATTCCGATTAGCGCTTTCTAGCGTCACAGCTCACCATCAGATCGGAAATTTCCATGATAAACCGATACCTTGATCTTCAATGCGGAGATCTGTAATCCAAAACATTGCAGTTTCGATGCAACCCCAGTGTACAACCATGTGCAAACCGCGTTACGAGTTCGACAGGATAGCCTGGTCATTAGCAGACAAGAATAACGTCTCAACTGCACAATTACCAACCATAAAATGCTGCGGAAGGTTCGTCTGCCAATTATGTATGACTTCGCTATTTATGTAAATTCAAAAGAGAAGGTGACAGCGGGTACCCTCGTTGTATTCTACAATTAATCAGCTCACACTAAGAGTTGTGCTCCGTCTTCCTGCCTCGATTAAGGTTTTGTTTCCCACATAAAAACTTCGTGATACACGTCTCTGCTACAAAATCTAAAACGATGGCATTTAAGGGCAGGCATCTTATAAGAACTAAGATAGTCGTGAATAATCAGATTTTGGATCAGGTTAGTCATTTTAATTACCTGAATTGTAATACCTCATATGGAACTGATATTGATTGGGATAGTAAGCTAACAAAATTTAGACGCATCTGTGGAACGATTCATAGGTACCTGAAAAATAAAACACGGAAGGATACCCGAATGAAATTTTATAAAACTGTGGCTGTCCCCTAACTTCTGCCTGCAATGAAAAAATAGAGGAGGTGCACTTTATACCGGCTGTCGCTCGGTCTCCAGAACCGCGTCAGCCGCCCGTAGGTGTTGCCCATCCCCCATCCCGAAGAGGTGCGGTTGGATATTACCCTTCATCGAGAAATGAGACCATATGGCGTTACTCATCCTCTCCAGTACTTTGGGGGACGGTGTTATTGTATGGTTCAAAAACGTGTGTTCCGGTGAAAGAACATCTCAGTAGGAAACAGGCATCGGAGATAAGATTCTTGCAATCTCTTCACGAAGACATAGACTCTACAATGGTAACATACGCAAAGAGTTGAATATTTTTAATATCCAAGACCGTATTGCAGAAAAAGAGAGAGATGGTTTATGCGGTTTATGGCAACGACTTCATCGATGTCACCTTATTATTCGGTTTCCACTGTACCACACGATTATCGGTGTGACGTCGTAACAATATCTTTCCTTGTATTCAGCGTCTAAATTCGTATTTAATGAAACTTACGAATTCTAAAACTAAAAGCTTTATCATCACGAAGATATTTTGGTTTGGTGTCGTTCAACTGATTAGAATTAGATAAAATCGCGTCACAAAATTACATACACGGAACTAAATCTGTTTGCGCAGCGTCTATTGGTTTACTATGCGCTGCCTTACAGTTCCCTTGTTTCTCATATGTTTATCGTATAATCGTTGTGACGTGAAGTCCAGCTGATCGTTGATTTTATTTTCGAGATGGTTTTATTTAATGTTAAAAGCTTGAACGACGTGTAGTACAACTGACATATATAGTAAAAGGTTTTAAGCTTTGAGTTTTGAAATACGTCAATTTCGGTAACTACAAAGTCAATCGACCGACACGAGGAAACTTCTACTCTACTGCTGGATTGCTTGGCTTGGACGAATACCAGGAAAAAAGTTTTTAAAAACCCATTAAGTCTTTTCTGCAAACTGCTTTGGTTCTGTGAATAGACAATAAGGAAGACAGAGTAGTATTAAAGTCTTTTTTTAAGATACGGTGCCGGCGGGAATACAGAGGATTTCGTGGAATGACACAGAGAAATAGATAAAATGCTTAAGAATGTATAAAATTATCACCAGAAAGGAATATTAATAATTAGGCTCTCGATTAGTATAAAAGGTTGTGGCGGTATAATATCAGTAACACACATAGATAACAAAAACGCTAAAAGAAAGTCTGATAAAACTTTGTTGGATACAGCAAATTAAAACAGACGGAGCAATTTGATGATTTCAGAATATAAGCACAAATCCCTTGACGATATAACAGTTGCTGTCCTCTTATTCGCACACCATTAAGGATATAAAATGTAATACTACAATTTGGCAGTACAATCTAAATGACCTAATACAGGACGCAACCGTTTTCGTTGTCCTTCCACAATTAATTTTTGTCCTGAATGAACCCCAATGTGAGTGGTCTAATAGTCTGCGCTGTCGGTGTGTACCAAATTCTCCTCAGGAGACGCTTTACTATGACATTCGTTATTTATTTATGTAACACTTATAACGTTCACGTTTCAATACAAAATATAAGTTTTTTGATGTAATTACCATCTATATTACTTCCATGTTCCCTAAGGAAATGGAAGTATGGTAATGGCGAAAAAAATCGTGTTCGAGATAAGGGCTGATTCTGATTGTACTACCCTCAAACATGAAGAAAAGCCTTTTTTCGAAAATGATCTGTGTTGTGTGTGTGTGTGTGTGTGTTAGAGAGAGCGCGCGCGCGTCTGTGTGTCTATCTGTCTATCTGTGTGTCTGTGAGTACAATTTTCTTAGGGCGAAAGATAACTGCCGCAAATTCAAACAGAATCAAATAATATTTTGCACACGTTCCTGGATTGTAGAGGACTCTGTGTTTATTGATTTTGGTGAAGATCGGTTAAGGGGAAGGGGTAGTTTACCTGCAATGTTTTATGTTTTAACAAGAGTAAAGTACTTAATTTTGATAAATAAAATATCCTGAAAAGGTCATAATACTCCACTGTAGAAAAGTGGAGGAAATATTTGTAAATAAAAAGGGTAGTTGAAGGGGGTGGGGATAATTTTCTATAAATTAAAATGATAGTTGAAGAGGGAGGGGATAACTTTTCTATATGTATTACGTTATCGGAAAGAAAGAAGTAGTTTGTTGTTAAAAATTCCTTCCCGGACTGTTTGGCCGTAGTCGAATGTTTTCTGCAAAACCAGACGTTTCGGCAGTGCTATCGACTGCCATCATTAGTAAAATCGGTGCGCTAACGTGAGGTGGTATACGTTAGTGACCACAATACTGTGATTAAGCCTGAAGCAAGAACTAGGAAGAAGTAGTTTTTTATGGAAATATTTTATTTCGAAAATAATTTTAAATATAAATCTTAAAACATGGAAGTCATGTATGGTTCTCCATAGCGATATTTATTTTTCCTACCGCATACGTTAACCACACTTTTGTTGACCTCGATAGGGTGTAAGTGTTCGTGTGAATTGTGCTTGTGTTATTTTGTGAGTGTTGTGTTTTTGTCTAGAAACTGTTTGTTTGTATTATTTAGCGTTTTGATCATATACTTTGTGAATATTGGTTATTATTATTTTTTTGACTCTCTATCACTTGTTGATATTGTATTGTTTTTTACTTATATTCATCATATTAATTTGTAGATAGCTTATAGTTAGTTTATAGTTTTGGAGTCCAAAAGGGGGTGTAACGCAAACATATGCTTTCATTAAAAAGAAATGCACTAGCATCTCTACCCCAACTCCACTCTCACCTACACATAGGTGGGCCCTGTTACGCCGTGCAATCCACTCCAAGGTTGCGGTAGCCAATCCCTTCGATTGGATCCCTCCAAGGTGGATCGGTAAGGAAACGAAAGATGGTGGTTCTGTCAGAGCAGCCTAGGGTTATCCTGGGTCCTAGTCTGGCAGGATGGTGCACAGCGACAGCAGGGTGTCCATCCAGTGTGGAGGCGGAGCAGCCTACAGTGCCAACGGCTGCACACATGGGCTGAGTTAGTTAGTCTACTGTGATCAGGCAGAGAGAGGTCGTCAGCTGAGCTGAAAGCAACTCTCTAGTCGGAGAGCAGCCCGTAACCAAAGTTCCTTGTCCTCGAAGCCAGTTCCTGGGGTTTTACACCAATCCAGTACCCTGGCTAAGTAAAAATATATGTACTTACAGAACTCCTACGAGCCTCGGAAGTCGTTGGGAAATGCGGCAAAATATCCGTCTACCTGTGGCTGCCTTGGGTTATCACCCTACTTGGAAGAGAGATCTCGGTAGGCCAAAGAGGTCTAGAGCCTAATCCTTGGAGTGATGATGATGATGATGATGATGATGTCAGCCTGAAGACGGCTCCCGATTAATTTACTTGCCGAAACGCCGGTCTTATAAATTTTCCGTGGTGGTAAAAGTCCGTCATTTAGACTCTAATGTCCTTAATCCATCACGACCGTCCTTCAAAGAAGCTGACTACAATTTGTCTCAGCTTCTTCTACGTGTTTGTGTTCAAGAAAACAAAATTTTAAAATAAAGGAAGCAGACTTAACAAGCACAGTAATAATATACTTAACTGCACTTGCCGCACTAACGACTCCAACAATCAACATTGTAGTTGCAAACTTTGACAAAGTTTTTTGCCGTGGTATGTAGTCAATAAAACACAGCTTTGTTGCACACCTCTACATTTTGTTCACTAACTTTAGTTTTCATATTGGGGTCACGCCGCCTCTTACATACACTCTGCTCGTTAATGTTAATCATTCTCTTAACTTATGAGGTGGAGAGGTTTGATCATCAGGATTTTTACGATAAATGACGTTCTGACATGGAGACTGTAAAAGAGATCATATATGTTGGAATCTAAAATCGTTTAGCCGGAGAAACAGGTAGTACTCATTGCTATGGGTTTCACTTAACGATGGCGATGGCGAACATTGATATTACGTGACAGTGTTGCACGTAGCTAGTTCTCTATCCCTTTTGTGATTTTTTCCTTTACATCGCTTTCGAGTTTCTCCATACAGGCAAAGGGAGTTGCCGGTAGGTACTGTAAGAATTCGTGTAATTAGAGCAGGGACGTATTTACGGGGAGGAGGTCAAACGGGACTGGATCTTCCCAAAGAGTCGGAAAAGATGACGAATTTTGTTAATGTCTTAATTTTTAGGCTGTTTTATTATTTTTTCCAGCTGTGTACGCTAATATAGTAGTTAGTAGAAATTGTGAATGTCGTTTTCGCTGGTGTTAAGAAATTTATTTCACTATGTTAAGATTGCAATCCAAGCGACAGTCCTAACAATTGGGAGAGAGAGGTAATATATAATGATTAGGCAATCCGAGATTTATAAAGGAAAAAGTCAACATGATAAAAGATTAGTTTTCTCTTTATTATAAAAGCACTCTATATTACAAAAGTATAGTGTCTCTGCACTATATGGCGCGTGTCTCTAGAAACCAGGAAGAAATTTATTAAGAGTTTCAATTGGAGCATGTACACGTATGGCTCAGGAACCTGTACTTGGAGAAACTGCAGAGGAGCTACCTTGATGCTTTTGAGTTGTATTGTTGTACTAAGGCTTTAAGAATATCTTGGAGGGAAAGAATATCTAATGATGAGGTTCTGAGAAGAATGGCTGAAAAGAGGACGTTGATTGGTTCCATTGTGGAAAGGAGAAGGGGTGTGGTTGGTCACCTTCTATACCATTCAAACTGGTTCACCACCCTGATCGAGGGAATGATTGAGGGGCTTAGTGGAAGAGGAAAGCCTAGCCAGGAGTACACGGATGGGGTGGAAGGAGGAAGAAGGTATGTGGTCATCAAGGTATGTGGTAAAAGGAAGAAATTGCAATCCATCAACCTCGGGATTGAAAAGAAGAAGAAGAAGAAAAAGAAGAAGAAGAAAAAAGACAAAGAAGAAGAAGAAGAAGAGACTATCTTATAATGCTGCTTTTGTTCCTTCATCCTCACCAATAAATCTGTATTCTAGTGTGAATGTTTACAATGGTTAGACAGCTTCAGTGTTCATTGTATTTTGACGATTAAAACCTGCAAGTTTTTAAATCTAAGATTCGATGACGTCTAACTTGTCCCCGTTTTTCCCACACTTCACTGTCGTAAAACCTAATTTACAACACGTTTAGACTACTCAAAACGAGTAGTCATCTTCAGGCGTACAGAATATTTATGAAATGTAACGAATTTTGGAAATTGTATGTGAAAAATCGATTTGCAAACAAAACGATCTCGTTACAACTAAACGAGATCATTATAAGATATATTTACTTAACGATCTCGTTAAGTAACTTACTTATACGTAAGTAAACTGAGCTTAACGATTTTGTTCTCAGAGTAGAAGTGGCCGTGTGTAGAAGTGGCTAAATACTCACGTGACACGTTTACGACTGTTGCGTGTGTAGACGAGCTGTGCATCTGGCATGTGCGTGGTTAGTCCTACCGCTCACGGCACACACTCTACGACGCACTGTGTGATGGAGCGAGGCAAAACCAACTGTACCCCCTTTACTTTTAAGTAAGTCCCAGTAAAATTTAAAAGCAACACTCGTGCAGTTACACTTATGCGACACAGGCATCATTCGATATCATGTGAAAACGTCATCATCATCATCATCATCATTATCGTCATCGTCGTCGTCATCAGCCATGGCTTTATAACTCTTGGTGGGTCTTGGGCTGCTCCAAGAGTCGACTCCATTCTTCCCTATTGCGTGCCCTGGCTTTCCAGTTTCTTATGTTCAGCTTTCTGAGGTCCTCCTCTATCTGGTCTTGAACCTACTTTGGTCCCTTTGTTATGTTTCTTTCCCTTCTTCTACTACCCATTGGTTCCTGGTAGAAAATATGTTTCGTAGGCTGCCTTCCTCCATTCTCTCTGTGTCCAACCACCTTAGCCTGTATATTTTGATTACCCTGACAATGTCCGGCTCCTTGTAAAGATGGTAAAGTTCATAATTTTAGCGCCTGCGCCACATTCTATTTTCTTGTACTCCTCTAAATAGTGTTCCTCGTAGAATCCATCCGTCTTTCAAACCAACCTAGAGGTCTCTCCCTATTTTTTGTCATCGTCCAGGTTTTTGAAGCATATGTCAGTACTGGTCTCATAAGTGTTTTGTAGATTTTGCATTTCGTGCTTCTCGAGATGAAGCTAGATGCCAAGTGCTTTTTTAATCTACAGTATCTTTTATTTCCGAGATATATTCTTCTGCATATTTCAGTGTTGGTGTCATTATTGCTGTTTATCTGGGAGCCAACATATATGATCTCTTTTACTGTCTCCATGTCAGAACGTCATTTATCGTAAAAATCCTGATGATCAAACCTCTCCTCCTCTTAAGTTAAGCGAATGATTAACATTAACGAGCAGAGTGTATGTAAGAGGCGGCGTGACCCCAATATTAAAACTAAAGTTAGTGAACAAAATGTAGAGGTGTGCAACAAAGGTGTGTTTTATTGACTTCATACCACGGCAAAAAGCTTTGTCAAAGTTTGCAACTACAATGTTGATTGTTACAGTCGTTAGTGCGGCAAGTGCAGTTAAGTATGTTATTACTGTGCTTGTTAAGTCTGCTTCCTTTATTTTAAAATTTTGTTTTCTTGAACATAAACACGTAGAAGAAGCTGAGACAAATTGTAGTCAGCTTCTTTGAAGGACGGTCGTGATGGATTAAGGACATTAGAGTCTAAATGACGGACTTTTACCATCACGGAAAATTTATAAGACCGGCGTTTCGGCAAATAAATTAATCGGGAGCCGTCTTCAGGCTGACATCATCATCATCATCATCATCATCACTCCAAGGATTAGGCTCTAGACCTTTTCCGGAACCCATCTCCTCTTTGGCCTACCGAGAGCTCTCTTCCAAGTTGGGTGATAACCCAAGGCAGCCACAGGTAGGCGGATATTTTGCCGCATTTCCCAACGACTTCCGAGGCTCGTAGGAGTTCTGTAAGTACATATATTTTTACTTAGCCAGGGTACTGGATTGCTGTAAAACCCCAGGAACTGGCTTGGAGGACAAGGAACATTGGTTTCGGGCTGCTCTCCGACTAGAGAGTTGCTTTCACCTCAGCTGACGAGCTCTCTCTGCCTGATCACAGTAGACTAACTAACTCAGCCCATGTGTGCAGCCGTTGGCACTGTAGGCTGCTCCGTCTCCACACTGGATGGACACCCTGCTGTCGATGTGCACCATCCTGCCAGACTAGGACCCAGGATAACCCTAGGCTGCTCTGACAGAACCACCGTCTTTCGTTTCCTTACCGATCCACCTTGGAGGGATCCAATCGAAGGGATTGGCTACCGCAAGCTTGGAGTGGATTGCTCGTACGTGTAGGTGAGAGTGGACTTGGGGTAGAGATGCTGGTGCATTTCTTTTTAATGAAAGCATATATTTGCGTTACACCCCCTTTTGGACTCCAAAACTATAAACTAACTATAAGCTAACTATAAATTAATATGACGAATATAAGTAAAAAACAATACAATATCAACAAGTGATAGAGAGTCAAAAAAATAATAATAACCAATATTCACAAAGTATATGATCAAAACGCTAAATAATACAAACAAACAGTTTCTAGACAAAAACACAACACTCACAAAATAACACAAGCACAATTCACACGAACACTTACACTCTATCGAGGTCAACAAAAGTGTGGTTAACGTATGCGGTAGGAAAAATAAATATCGCTATGGAGAACCATACATGACTTCCATGTTTTAAGATTTATATTTAAAATTATTTTCGAAATGAAATATTTCCATAAAAAAACTACTTCTTCCTAGTTCTTGCTTCAGGCTTAACCACAGTACTGTGGTCACTAACGTATACAACCTCACGTTAGCGCACCGATTTTTACTGACGATGGCAGTCGATGGCACTGCCGAAACGTCTGGTTTTGCAGAAAACATTGGACCACGGCCAAACAGTCCGGGAAGGAATATTAACAACAAACTACTTCTTTGTTTCCGATAACGTAGTACACATAGAAAAAATTATCCCCTCCCCCTTCAACTATCATTTTAATTTATAGAAAATTATCCCCACTCCTTCAACTACCCTTTTTATTTACAAATATTTCATCTACTTTTCTACAGTGGAATATTATGACCTTTTCAGGATATTTTATTTATCAAAATTAAGTACTTTACTCTTGTTAAAACATAAAACATTGCAGGTAAACTACCCCTTTCCCTTAACCGATCTTCACCAAAATCAATAAACACAGAGAGAGTCCTCTACAATCCAGGAACGTGTGCAAAATATTATTTGATTCTGTGTGAATTTGCGGCAGTTATCTTTCGCCCTAGGAAAATTCTACTCACAGACACACAGATAGACAGATAGACACACAGACACGCACGCACGCACGCACGCGCACACGCGCACACACACACACACACACACACAATTTTCGAAAAATGGCTTTTCTTCATGTTTGAGGGTAGTGCAATCAGAATCAGCCCTTATCTCGAACACGATCTTTTTCGGCATTACCATACTTCCATTTCCTTAGGGAACATGGAAGTAATATAGATGGTAATTACATCAAAAAAATTATATTTTGTATTGAAACGTGAACGTTATAAGTGTTACATAAATAAATAATGAATGCCATAGTAAAGCGTCTCCTGAGGAGAATTTGGTACACACCGACAGCGCAGACTATTAGACCACTCACATTGGGGCTCATTCAAGACAAAAATTAATTGTGGAAGGACAACGAAAACGGTTAGGTCCTGTATTAGGTCATTTAGATTGTACTGCCAAATTGTAGTATTACATTTTGTATCCTTAATGGTGTTCGAATAAGAGGACAGCAACTGTTATATCGTCAAGGGATTTGTGCTTATATTCTGACCGAGAGTGAGATGGAGAGGAGAGATAATCTGTGAAGACGAAACAGACATTGTGTCTACTCCGTGAAGTGAAGAAAAAGAAGAAGGAGAAGACAAAGAAAAAGGAAAAGAAGAAGAAGAAGAAGAAGAAGAAGAAGAAGAAGAAGAAGAAGAAGAAGAAGAAGAAGAAGAAGAAGAAGAAGAAGAAGAAGAAGAAGAAGAAGAAGAAGACAATAACACCAGCACAGCCATTACCTTATAAACTTTTAGCCGAGTCTTTCTCTTTTCGGTCTCGATAACGTTCGACGAATTGTGCCAATTATTGACTGCAACGTAGCCAGCTTATGATCAAAACATAAGTCACACCATAAGTGATGTTAAAGGGAAGACAGCAGAAATGTTACGCCTGCTGTTTTTCATTATTCAATCCTTGCAATCGTAGGTAACCACTTGTTAGTTTGTAACGAAATCTTCTCAGGAGACTCATTACCATGGCATTTATTATCGATTTATGTTATTCCGATAGCGTTCACGTTTCGCTGCAAAACATAATTGTTGACCTAACTACCGACGTTATTATTTTTGCTATCGTACACTTTATAATATTTATCTTTATCTTAAAAGGGTATAATTGATAATATCTTATGACGTATTATAATAATATATCGATATTCATTTAGTTCTTAACTATGAACTACAGACGTTACTGTGGCCGCAGGCACGGCACTGAGCACGTCAAATGCTTTACAATGAGTAGGCTGGTTGGTCGCCACCCCCACCTACGACCTCTCATTGTACTTACAAAACTTTACTGTTTGCTTTAGACTTCAGTTTATTGGATTTAATGTCACTCCCCTTTCTTTTACTTGGCTTTAGAAAATAATTTTATTACGTTTTTAGCAGAAATCACTACTAAGATGTATACGTATAAAATTTAAATTTTCTAAGATTTCATAAAATGGAGAAAATGTTTAGCTTTAGAAAAAAGCTGTCGTTATTTGTTATAAAGCTTATTTCTTTACTTGTGCGTTTCAACAACCGTGTTTCAATTATTGTGATGTAAACACTGCCCACGGAAATACTGCTCTGCTTACGTCGCTTGCAGTGTTTGTTTGTACGGTATCATTGTGGGCAGAGTTGTCTGTGTAAATAAGTGGGGTAGGGTAAGACTTCGTCCTCAGTTTCAGTCGAACATAATGATTCATTATGTTATGATCGAAACATTTGCTTCTCAGAGTGTTCACAGTTGAAAAATATAGTTGTTTTCTATAAACTTATGTTGTCGGGTTTCTTTAATGAATTTTAATCAATTTTACAACACGGGCTAATATAAATTCTGTCCAGACGTTTGCACGATGATAAAATCTGGTCTTGATAATTGGGGCTTATGAAGTGTCTACCTGAAAAAATGTTAGGTTTAATGTTACGGTCTATATAAAGCGCCTTTATGTAGAAACCAGTGTCGGACTGGTTATAGGATATAGGAGGAAGGATGGCTGAGGAAATTCCCACTAATAAGAGGGTAAGATAAAGCTGCTGTATATCGCCACAAAAATGCTTTTCAATATATATATATATATATATATATATATATATATATCTTATATCGGCCACTCTGGGAGAAATATCCGTCAACGCGTCCGCGAACACGAATTGGCAGTAGCAAAACAAGAAGACAACACATCCCTAACGAAACACGCCTAAGAAACAGGACACACTTTTGATTTAAAAAACACAAAAATCTTGGCACGAACTAAGTATAAGAAAATAAGACAGAGCAGAGAAGCATCGAAATCTACTGGATGAGAGAGAGAGCGGTCAACGACAGAATGAATACACTAAATTAGCAACAACTTGGAAATTCCTAACTGATAGTGTCACAAATTAACAAACAACATATGGCCACAACACACTCACCCCCATGCTGTAACCCTCCCACGACAAAAACACAAGGGAAGCAAGATATAAAACGCGCGCTGTAGTTAAATGAAGACCAGTACGCCTTGAAAATGTTCCGGAATTACGGAACGAAACGTCGGCAGTATAAATATCACACACGCGGGTGTACCCAAAGCCCTGCTACAACACATAGATTGTACTGCTGTAAAATACACCAGTACATACTAAGGCCTAAATCTGAATGAAATTGAACAATTTATAATTTACAAAATAATATTATCAGCCATATTGAATGTACGTTAAAAGCTTCAGACCAAGCTTTGCCCGAGTATAAACATTTGTTTTGTAAAAAACTAATTAAAACCCCAAAATTGTTGTGATTATTTGTAAAACTCATTAATAAGTTGAAATTAATGAGAAATTGTTTTAAATAATATGGAATTAGTTTAGTTATAAATTTTGTTTTGATAGAATGTCATAAAACAAATGGAATATATTTGTGAATAACTAATCAAGTTTACCTACAGTTTATGAACAAATTTTGTACACACAAAAGGCCAAAAACTAGACACTCTTGAACAACTAGAAATATACAAACACATAAAAACAACATCCTAAACGAACAGACACAATTCAAATCACATGTATTATTCGAACGTATCACACCCCACACACAGAACATCGATCCTTCAAAAGTCGACGCCGTCGCCAAGAACAAGACGGACAGCGCTCCCGTGACACCCTCTGACGAAGCTTATAATGAGCGAAAACTGGTTCAGGCTATAAGGTAAAACTTTTACGTTTTTACCCATAAAAACTTTGCGTTCCGAGTCGGTAGTGATTTAGTTATATTTATATAAACGTCTTTAGACGCAAGCTATAATGCGTTTCAACATATACTTCTTGACGTGTTGCGTGTTATGAAATTTGAAACATTTGATAATCTGCTCTGGGAAAACAAAGCAACACCAGTTTTATTGCTTTTTATTTTATTCACAGTTTGTAACAAAGTAACATTATATAGTTTTTGTACACGCTTTTAAAAATACTACGCGTTTCGCACGTACTTTGATTTTGCATCACCACATTGGCGAGTGAAACGTGAAAGGAGAAAAATTATTGTGACTGTACTTTAATTAATCAGTTGACAGATATTAATCAATTAATAAATTAACTGCTATTGGAAGTATTGCCGCCTCAACACAAATACTAAAAGATGATTAAATTTTTTTTTAATTTAATTTCATTTACCTAGTATCTAGTAATTATATTCTAATACGTAAGTTAACAGTGTGTAGGATAAGCTTCCACTGGAGCATTCCTCAGTACAGTTACACTTTGTTCATGTGGTGAGAATTACTATACATATTTAGTTCATTAGTTCAAATGGTTTGTCTCTGAAACGGCGAACAAGTCCAGCATTATCAAGCAGTTGCATCACTTCAGTGTTTATGAGCTCATTAAGTCTTCTTTCATATTTATTCGCAGCCCGTTTAATCTCGTCAGCAACCGTAGACATTTTCAGGTCATAATTTTTTACGTACCGTGGCGCATCAACAATACTGCGAGGAACCTAATTTTGAAAAGTCTGAATTATTTCAATATTAGATTTCTTAGTTCAACCCCAAAGCTGTACACCATACACCCAAACTGGTTTCAAGACTTGTTTGTATAACAACAGCTTGTTATGCAGCAACAGCTCAGAGTGTCTTCCAAGCAGCCACCACATTTTCTTCAATTCTAATCCAAGTTCTTCCCGTTTCGTCTTAACATATGCTCTTTCCATCTAAGTTTGGCATCCAGAGTCATGCCCAAATACTTTTCTGAGCTTGTGTGTGGAATTCGTTGCTGATCGATTGCGATTGGTAAATAATCTGTTTTCCGGTTGGTGAAATTGATATAAGTAGACTTGGTTTCGTTCAGCTTGATGCGCCATTTTTTTGTCCATCCAGTGACGTACTCAACTGGTTATTGGAGAACGTCTGTTGCTCCTTCTATACTAACACCAGTAGCTAGTAAAGCAGTGTCATCAAGGCAACTAAATGATTCAAAAAGCTGTGCCGGCTGTAAGTAAATAATAGTACGGACATCTTGGACGATAAGGTCGAGAGAGAGAGAGAGAGAGAGAGAGATAGAGAGAGAGAGACAGGCAGACAGACAGACAGACAGACAGACAGACGGTCCTTTGAGTTTTGTGGAATGGCTCAGAAAATAAATATTAAAACCACAGTAATACCATATGCCTTGACTACTAGACGTAGTAAATGAACGAAAGCAACCTGGTTTGGGCATGAGGAAGGAGTGAATAACAGAAGTCGGACGCGGAGAATTCTGGAATGTTGAAAGAAGTAATTGAGGGATGTCTAGAAGACGTTGACTCATCTTACAAAAAAAAACAGCAAACAGTTAGTTAACACAAAAGTGTCTAGCTAAAGCTGTCTGGCCATCGGGTGACAAGAAAGGCCGCACCGTTATACGCCCGTGTTTGGTAAGTCAGAACTTTCCTCTTCTAGGAGTTAGACCTTATCAAAAGAACACGGTACTTCTCGTCAGCAAGTTGATGTTCCAACGTCTCGTATGCAAGATCACGCAGAACATCAAGACGGATCTCAGCTTACAAACGTTGGGCGTGGTTCTTCTTGCAAAAAGCTAACGAAAGCCTAGGTGTATGTTCTTTTTAGACAACAGGAAGTTGTGCACCATCCACGCTAAGAGCGTCACCGCAATGTCCAAATACATCCAGTTAACCAGACGTATTCGCAGAGAATGCACATACGAGGTTTGATCAAGTTCGTGCAGCTCTTGTTTATTTTAAAAACTACTCCTTCATTCATCGACACTTTTACTGCCCTCTTCAAAATAACCTCAGTTGAATGTATTAAGCCAGCCGTTTTGCAGTCTTCAAAATATTTTAAAGACTACACGCATTTTTTGGTACAACCTTGAGCTCGCTTAGCGATTTTCGTTTTTCGTCTTTAACGGTCGCGAATCGTTGTCCTTTCGTGGAAATTATTACTATTGGGAGGAGGAAAGATCGCGTTACGATCTTTGTAATAATAAAGGAGGAATTATTTACCACTGCGCCTAGCGATGAAATTTCGTGGAACAAAAAAACAATCTTCATCTGGCAAACACAATCTTCAACTCATTTACGACAGTCTTTGAAGTTTGTAAACTGTTTGTCCATGCACAGCAATCTCGCCAGAAGCCTTCTGAACACGTTTACCAGAGCAGAGCAGTTTATCTCCTAGTTTACACAAAATTTAATCTATGTTCTTCAATCTTTCATTGTAGAATGACAAAAAATCGCCTAATACACATAAGGATGACGTACTCAATTAGCTGTGAAATCTAAACTATGCATCAAATAGGCTAAAATTTGGACGATTGTCACTAACGTGTGTACCAACATCATATTAAAACAGTTTTTTATCGGACACTTGTAGCGGTGAAATTTCAAAATTGCACGAACTTTTTGATGAAACATCGTATGTCGCAATATTGATGAAGGTACGAAATTGTAATACACGAGAGCAAACTGCCCACTGAGAAACACGTGCACATCCCTGTTAGAAGTCAGTCAACTGAGGCATATTGAAATATGTAAACTTTATGTTTGTTATTAAAAATAAATATTTTTTAATGAAGGTGAATGTTTTAAGAATCTACTACAATTAAATCTACTTGCTCTTTAATGTAAGAAATTGGTAAAATGAAACGATAGAAAAATAAAAAAACGCTTTATTGGCTGCTGTGAGGTAGCCCAAGAGTTCTATAAATCTATTAACTTCACAAACTACCGTTAAAACTATTCAAAATGCGGAATATAAATATCAACTTGTATGTGTACACACAAAATGAATTTATGTGTATGCGTAGTGTAAATAAATTCGTCCATATCCGTAACTATCACTTGAAATTGTGTGACTGTAATTGCAATTGACTGTTTAGCTCAATATTTGCTGATCTTTACCTAAAAGTTAAACAAAATGATTAACGATAAAATGAAAACTGCAAACCCATGGCAGCTGTGAAGTGTTACCGTAGCAGTTCGTTAAACCGATAAACAATGCAAAAAGCATAAATCGATAAACAATTCAAAAAGAGAAAATCGATAAAAAATTAATAAATCAGTGTTAAATGGGATCTAATATTAAAAAATATAAATTACAGTACTCGCAGAAACACGTGAGTGCAAATAATTACGAGCGTATGCAGAACCACGCTAGAATTTTTGTGGGTGTAATTATAGAGAAGGCAGCGGCGACATTTGTTATTATAAGAAGATAAAAAATGGACGCTATAAAGTAACGCAAAGTTCTAAATGATTAATTTAAACAAATGGAGCAGTAAATGTCAGCATTGTTTGGACGCATGTTTGACATTTGAAAACTGAGAGTTGACGGTGGAAGAAATATTTTTTATTAACGTATGACTTTGCGCTCACGTTGTCTATTCATTAGTGTCGAATGTGAAGATTTCACCTATGGCAATCAACCATTTGTATTCTCATGTTGATTGATTTAATAATTTTTATAAAACTCAACTGCTGTATTCATTCAAAATGTGTTGGTTTTAGTTTAAACAGACTGTGAAAGTATGTGGTTTTGGCTGGAGGTATGTAAGCTGTTACAAATCCCATAAAGATACAAACGACAAAATAATAATATTTTCTAGGTTTAACGGTAGTCTTTTTATTTATCTGTCTCAGTCGAGTTACCGAGGTTTTGGTACGCTGAGGAAAAATACAGTGGCACCTCAATACCGCGAACCTCAATAACACGAATTCCTTGATAACACGATTTTTTTTCAATCCCCTTGAATGTCCCATAACACTCAGTGTTACAAATACCTCTATAATCCGAAATTCCTTAGTTAAAAAACCTTGATAAGCAGAAAATTTTGTTGATTTGAGATCAAAATACTGTACTAATTAACCTTTATAACGAAATTTTACTCAACAGAACCTCTGTATCACGAATTTGACCTCTATAAGACGAATTACACACGGCAGCGAGCTCAGTAAGGCGAATGTTATGAAGCAGGGCCTTGTTCTCTTAACTTTGATAAAACGAACCTCGCTTTGACGAATTCCTCGATAACACGAATTTTTTATAATTGCTTTTGAGATTCGTTTTATCGAGGTTCCACTGTATTGGTAACGACAATTACATCAGGCTGTCGACACTACGAGAGTGTCCTTCTGCGGGTTTCTCGGCTAGGCTAGCAGGTGCCGAGTGACTTCCCCAGACTGTTCGAGTACTCTTAACTAAGCAAATTATCCCAGAACGCCGCCAAAAGCATAGAATACCGTTCAGTTATTCCGTTTTTGTTGATGTTCTTGTACTTGGTAGATTGTAATTTGCCTTTTTGCTTCCCAATAAAGCGTTACTAAGACCAGTCGACAGTTGGCTAACTTATTACGTTTCAGAAGTCGTGATTGGTTCATGACGAACTCCTTCTTACAGCAGAAAACATATTCTGCAAATGACAAGTGGAGATCCGGTGCAAAGGAGCGGCCAGACAGTCATGTCCTGTAGTCACACACACAGCACAGCACAGCAGCACACACCACACACACACACACACACACACACACAGCAGTGCACGCAGCAGTGTGTGTGTGGACAGCATTCCATCTTGGAGAATTAGGAACCGGAGAGTTCTGCTATATGAAGGTCCTCAAATGTTTCCTCACAGGAAATTTTGTTGATCTGTTTCGATTCCGCTTTCAATGTTTATTTAATAATTTATTTATTTGTAAAACAAATACTACGTCACCTACGTACGTACGTTACGTTCATCTACGTGTTTTTATAAGTGTGTCCTAATTCACCATCACTTTTGAACATGCCTACAGATGACACATTTCGGTTATGGAATTCAAAAGTTAGCCCAGGAAAATCACTTCAAAGAAATACCACGTGTAAATTCTTTTCTCTACGCATACCACAGTGTAATAATACAGAAAACAGAAGACCAGAATTACAAAAGACGATATTTACATTGAATAAAATCCTACGAGATTATGGGATAAAGGTTTGTGATCCGATTGCTATGGCATTTAAAGTTAAACATCCAATTAGAACAGAAATAGTTATAGTACATCAAAGTTTAAATCAGAGTGGTCACTATAATTACGTGGTATGTAACGTCTCAGAGAGAAGTGATGAAGTGATACTGATTGGGAAGATAAGATCAGAGACATCTGATCAGATCAGAGGCAAAGTTCAGGGGCATCTGTAGAATGATCCATAGATGCTTACAAATTCTACCCGTATATAAAATTCTATAAATTAATAGCTATCCCAACGGCCTGTATGCCAGAGAAACACGGACCCTTGGTAAAAAAAAGAAAAGAAAATTCAAGCGGCTGAGATGAAAATTTTAAGAACCACTCAGGAATATTCTCTCCTGGATAAGAAGAGGAATGAAGATATTAGACAAGAACTAAAAATTGAATCTTTGCAGAAGAAGATTAAAGACAATAAGAGGAGATGTTGCCAGCACTTGGCCCCCATGACAAGTAATCGCGTACCATACCATCGGCAGCCTTGAATTATGAACCTAATGGAAAAGGGATGTTGGTAGACCGTAGAGAAGACGGATTTCGCAACAGGTCAACTAGGGCTTATCCGTGGAGTAAAGAAGAAGAAATAGAAGAAAAAGGAGGAGGAGGAGGAGGAAGAAGAGGAGGAGGAGGAGGACGACGACGGCGATGATGACGACGACAACAAGAACAAGAACAAGAACAAGAACAAGAAAAAGAAGAAGACATGGTTTATATAATTACTGTTAAATGTCAGATTGAACGTTTAAGAAGAAAATATTGACTAGTTACGTTTGCAGCGTATCATTGTATGGAACAGAGCCAGGGACTATCGTATGGAATCAACAGGGATCAACAAATTTCCTCGAAGTAAAGATATAGTAAAGGGAAAGGAAGACGAAAAGGAAACATAGATGAAAATGTATCAAGAAAAGGAAAATCAACTGGTTAGGGCATACGTCAAGAAAAATTGCCTTTTTGATAATATAATAGAAGGACATTTAGAAAAAAGAAAATAATAGACAAACTGTAACAATTGTTGTTGATATTAAGGGAAGAATCTCTTATGAATGTTTAAAACGTGTCGCAAAACAGAAATAAATTGCATGTGTTTCTAGATAAGTTAGGCTTCTAACAAAATAAGTATCGTATACTTACATACGGAGTGTTAAAACTCGTAGGCAATGTATAACGAAGGATCAAAGTACTTCTTAAAATTCGAGAATAACGATAGACGAGCCTAACGACAGATGGACCACCCAGTTAAATGTCACACACACACAGAACAGGCGAAGCGCGTCAATACCTGGGGAAGTAGTGTTATTATTATTCAACGTGTTGAGAATGAGCCGGATAAATTGGATTTAGAAATAATGAATAATTCATAACCGGTTTGAATTGTTGCGTAACGTACTGTAGCCAATCGATTTGACGACTCTGAATAATCGTCTCACCACCTACCCGCAACACAACACAACACAACACAACACTCATAAAAAGATGATTTATGAAGTATCTGCATCTCCCTTGACATTATCATATTTTTCCTATTACGCGGATAATTTCGTTTATGTGACATTTGTTTACTGGTATTGTTATTATTAGTTAAAGACTAATTACCCAGTTTTGTTTCTGTAATAAGGCGGGGTTTCTGCCCTAACATGGGAGAGTGGCAGATAGACCAATCTCTCTGTCTCCCTCTCCTATGTCACTACACCCCTTGTTGGGCCCTGGCCTCCTTCAATTTTCCCCCCATTCTCTTCTGTCGGTAGCCATTGTCCTCCAGGAACGCGCTTTCACTATTTTTCACATCCTCATCCACCGCGTTCTCCCATCTTCTCCTCGGTCTTCCCACTGGTATTTTTCCCTGGATTCTTGTATTCAGTAGTTTTCGTGGTATTCTGTCTTCCCCCATCCTGGCTGCATGACCAGCCCACCTTAGACGTTGTAGTTTTATGTATCGTGTTAGCGGTGGTTCTTTATACATTTGATACAATTCTAAGTTATATCTTATTCTCTAGCCGTGTACGTCATTAACAGGTCCCATGATTCTTCGTAATATTTTTCTTTCAAAGATAAGCGATAGACCAATGGCAATACCAATTTATTCAAGTATTCCCCTCGCAGTTCAATGCACTTCCGACAACGGGTCTGAAACAACTGTATCCCTTGGAGAAAAATGATTTGTCTTTGTCCTGAAGCCACGCGTTAAAAGCATCGACGACACAGCATCATTGTTTGCAAAATGTGTTCCTTTCAGGTGCATTTTCAATTTTGGGAACACATAAAAGTCCGACGAAGTTAAGTCAGGAGAATGAGAGGGATGGTCTATCACTTCATAGCCTAGCTGGTCCACTTTCTGCATTGTGATAAACGTCTTGTGACATGGAGCGTTGTCCTGAAGAAACATGATGATTTTCGCCAGCTTTTCCTTCCAATAGTAGTTGGCATTTGTTATGGACTCTTGCTGAATATAATCGATGTGGATGTGGGATTCCTCCGCATCCCAAATTCTCCATCACTTTGGTCGAGTTTACTATGTTCTGACTATTGACGTCATCAGAGACTGATTGCCTACAAATCGTTCGGTGGTCCGATGACACAGAATACGAAGCTGTACAAAGTCAAGTCGATCATTACAGTTTTATTATTTGGATTCGAAAATAATTTTATGCAAGATGAAAGAATGCAAGAAGCAGACATGAAATTTCTAAGATCGGTCAAAAGTTGTTCTAAACAAGATCGATTTAGAAATGAAGAAATTAGAGAAGAGCTGGAAATATACAACTTAAATGAGAAAATAGAGATGCATAGAAGAAATTTGAAGGATAGTCTAGAGCGTATGGATGATCGAAGACTAGCAAAAGCGGCAAGTAGATATAAACGGAATAAATTCTATGAAGCCGGAACACGTCCAAGGCCTAATCCTTGTTGGGGAAGAAGAAGAAGAAGAAGAAGAAGAAGAAGAAGAAGAAGAAGAAGAAGAAGAAGATAATTGCCTCACAGTTGCGCGTACTGTATTTGTTACACGCGCTTGTCACTTTTCAACATTGTCGCTACTTTTAGGCGCACTTTGTCGTTCTAAAAGTGCGGGTCCGAACGACGCAGTTAATGAAATTGTCGTTACTACGGCCGGGGCGTAAGCCACTTTGTAGCCTTTATATAGTAGCCTGCAGGAATAGTACGTCTGTGTCTAAAACTGGCAGCGTTGGAACTAAATATAGACACGTGCAATCGCAATGCCATGTACGCCTTACACGTGGGAACATTGTACGGGGAAAGCGTTAGAGTTTCTCTGAAAAACGCTTGGAGTGTAAGAGCAAGGATGAAACTTAAAGGAATAGAGACGTTACTGAATTATATAATTTATGTGCACTTGTCATAATCGGCCTTGACATAAATTTCTTCTTCTTCTTCTTCTTCTTCTTCTTCTTCTTCTTCTTCAATTTTTCCCACCCGTCCCCCATATTTTGGAGAATCGATATAAAAAACAATAGGGCTCTGTAGGGTAAATATGTGGACAGGACTGCAACGTTTTACGAAGATAATTTGTTGCGCCCAAAGAAACTTAACTTACATACACATTCTAAACGATCAAGTTAAAACTGAGAACTTGTTTCGCTATTTCATTTATTGCGATTATCCTTTTTGGCTCATTTAGTTGTTTATTTCGCTTATACGTGTAATACTGAGATCAATACAACGCTCCTAATATATTAAAAAATGCAAGAAAAAACCACTATCATCTACAAACTTTTTTTGCAAGTTTCAACTGCAAAGTTACTAGTCATAAAATGGTCCTGAACCTTCAACTGTCAATTGTATATGGCTTCTCCTCCTCCTCCTCCTCCTCCTCCTCCTCCTCCTCCTCCTCCTCCTCCTCCTCCTTCTTCTTCTTCTTCTTCTTCTTCTTCTTCTTCTTCTTCTTCTTCTTCATGGATTAGGCTTGCATCCTGTTCCGTCTTCGCAGCCACCGTTTTCTTGATCTGCCTCTATCTCGTTCTCCAAGAGGCTTACACTGGATTATGTTTTTTGGTATTCTCAAGTCAGCCATTCTGTTTATGTGTTGTATCCAGTTTTCTTTATTTTGTTTAATTTTATCCTTTCTTGACATAAATTTAAAAACGATATTTATTGAAGACTCGTTGGGCGTTCTTGGTGAAACATATTACTATAGAGGTTTTAAAAAAATGCACAAAACTTGGTAGTTTCAGAATTTATTCTTAACCTCTGATCAGGATAACAAAACATTCGATTCAACAAATTGTATTCTGTTTGTATCAGATAGGTTAATAAAGCGTGGTCTTAACATGCTATCAGCAACTAAACGTAATCTTTTCTCATTACCGGCAAACAATACAGAAATCTCAAACTTACTAGGGAAAATGAAATTTAACAAATACACTGTGCAGAATGCGTTGCTATTTTTGTATTGGACAATGTGGCCATGCTCTGAAACTTTGCATTTCTGAACATAAGCAAACGGTTTTAAATAATACGGCGAATACTGGTTTCACACATTATAGACACAAAAAACTTAATACTATTGTACAACATAGAAAAACGTAAGAAAATAGAATTTTTGAAAATTTTAGAAATTAGAAAATCAATTAAGAGTAACAAATATTTAATAAGGAACAGACAGAATTCTTGGTATTTCCTTTATTAAAAGTTGTTATTTAGTTTAGTTAATTTTTAGAATTTGTATTCCTATTATACTTAGTTTTTACAGTCACTTAACCTTCCCTATACTATCTTCTCCACCCCGTCCAACATACACATGTCCATAATATACACCCCCTTTACACATGTTCACCACCCTATACATTCTTTGTTTCTAGTTGTTCTTAACAGCTCTTTGAGAATAGCCTAATGGGCTGAAGAGGTTAAGAATAAATTGTGAAACTACCAACTGTTTGTGTGTTTTTCAAAAACCTTTCTAAATTTTAAAAGAGTGAATGAACATCTTGAAACAACGGGCAAAGTAGTGAAAACAGAAGGATACCGAGGAATGTAATGAACAGATAAAAATTTTAAAGTTCATGTCAAACAATATACGCTAACAATGGGAGCAAAATCAACAACAACCAGCACAAACCAGAAAGGTGTTAAACAGATATTATAATATCATGCCTTCTTCTGATAGTTCCTATCCGTTTCGGATGTTGGATATCATACAGACTATTTTAACTTTCTGTACTGCTGCACGGAATAAATCAGTTGTATTCATGCCAAACCGGGTAGGGTGTACTTAAATTTCTCAACCATGAGATTCTCGGTCGCCCAACTCCTCTCATCGGCGGACTTTTCCCTGTAGTATGGACTGCAATAAGTAAAACCTCTGTCCATTTCTCATGAGATGTCCCAGGTACTGAAGCTTTCTTATCTTCACTGTGTTAATAACTTCCGTTTCTTTCTTCATCTTTCTAAGAACTTCAACATTAGTAATATGTATTCTACGGTAAAGCTACATTTCGAAAGATTCAAATTTTTTAGTTGTGGCTTCAGTCAAAAGTCAAAAGATTCTACACCGTAGAAGAGAACCGAGAATACATAGCACCATAAAAGTCTCATCTTTGTGTTTATTGTTAAATCGTGACTTTTGAATAAACTGCTCATTCTAGTGTACACTGGTTTTGCTTTTTCAATTCTGCTCTTTATTTCTTGATAGTGTGGTCCCATTGTTCATTGACTATACTACCAAGATATGTAAATTTGCTTGCACGTTCAACTGGCCTTTGGTTATATTAAGGGAGCGGTTTGTTAATTTGTTCTTAGACGCAATCATTAGTTTCGTTTTATTAACATTGATAGTTTGTAATCATGTAATATCATGTAACAAATAATATTTGTCCTTTAATACTAAACCTTCAGTTCTAAAAAGCGTTAAAATAAAAATAGGACAAATAAATTACTAGAAGTATCATCATCATCATTATCATCATTACAGTCGTTTCCGTCACGGATTAGTCTTGCGAACTGTGATGGTTCCATGGATATTTCTCCTCGGGTTTCCTATGTCAAATTTCTCCTTCGGACGGTACTCAAAGGTTAATCCTAGTAACCTGCACTCTTCTATAAAACTGGCATGCTTTTTCCATTAGGACCTGTGTAGTTTAATTTCTTTGATTTAGTGAATGTTTAATTCGTCTCTTATTTGTGCATTCCTCTTCGTGTCAAATCCCGTCACACTCCCCAAAAATTAATTCTCCGCACTTTGTATTTAATTTGTTTTTTTCTTGCTAAGCACCTATGCTTCACTACCATATGCGAGAGCTGGTACTGCTATTATTTTGTACAGTTTTTAAGTAAAGTTTATTTTCTACTTTGCCCGCCAACAGTAATTTTTCTACATCACAGATTCATGGCAAGTTCGCTAACTTGCTATCGGTGTAATAATTCCAGGAAAGAAGACTCTTTCTCGGGTATCGTATATAGGCTGTGAAGATCAGATTTTTTTCTTGGTAGAGGGTTAGAGACGTGCAAATAGATCAACTGGGTTCAATTTGAACAGCTTTAGTGTGTACGTAGTAAAATAATATAAAACAAATTTTATGGAATCCCTCAATATAATTTAAATACTGTATATCAATTAATAAAACAAAAGTAATTAGGCTCACAAACTTTAAAGGTTGGAAATTAAAATGTAATGAGAAATATATCAAAGTATAAATAATATAACAGACACAGTGAAAAAAATACTAGTATTTTTTGGACATTTATATAGAATGGACGAGAATAGGTTAACAAAACAGATCTTCAAATATTTGTGGGGACAGAAGTCAACATCAAGTTGGAGTAAATAAGTCAACAAGGATTTATAAAAAATAATATAAACGCAGAAGAAGCAATTGAAAGAGACGTTTTTGGGGCAAAAGTGTTAAATAAAAATGGAAGGAGTCCAGGGTAGGAGAAGGGGGTAAAAACGTAGGTTCAAAGTGGACTGAAGACAGAAAGAAGAGACATAGTGAAAATATGAAAGAATATTGGAGAAAAAGAAAAGAACAAGGAATAAGAAATTTAAATTGGCATGTGGTCCTCAGATGGCCGATACAAATAGAAAAAAAACGAAAGTAATGGCTTTCAAATATCCCGTAAGATAAAAAATTACGATCAATGATAAAGTTCTGGAGCAAATATTCTACTTTCAATATCTAGGATGTAATATTACATATCAATTTGACGAGGACATCGAGAGAAAGATTAACAGATTTCTAGCTATCTGTAGCACTATTAAAAGAACTTTAGGTAGAAAAACAAGAAAAGAAACTCAAATGAAGTTCTATAAGGTTATGGCAGTCCCCACTATTTTATACGGTTCCGAAACAAGGGTATTATCTACAAAAATACAAGTCATATACAAGCTGCAGAGATGAATTTCATAAGATACACGATGAATTAGAAACGATGTGATAAAACATGACATGGGAACATTCTCTCTAAATGCAAGAATCGAAAAATGTAAGCTGAGATGGACTGAACATATAGGTACAATGTTGCCTCAACAAGTTTACAATATACCCCTAAAGAGAAAAGACCTGAACAGGTGACGTCGCCTAATCCTTGAATGAAGAAGAAGAGGAAAAAAAGAAGAACAAGAACAAGAACAAGAACAAGAAAAAGAAAAAGAAAAAGAAGAAGAAGAAGAAGAAGAAGAAGAAGAAAAAGAAAAAGAAAAAGAAAAAGAAAAAGAAAAAGAAAAAAAGAAAAAGAAAAAGAAAAAGAAAGAAAAAGAAAAAGAAAAAGAAGAAGAGAAAGAAAAACAAGAACAAGAACAAGAAGAAGAAGACGAAGAAGAAGAAGAAGAGGAAGAAGAAGAAGCAGAAGAAGAAGAAGAAAAAGAAAAAGAAAAAGAAAAAGAAAAAGAAAAAGAAAAAGAAGAAGAAGAAGAAGAAGAAGAAGAAGAAGAAGAAGAAGAAGAAGAAGAAGAAGAAGAAGAAGAAATTCTATGGAACAAACAGACTGGGGCAGGTTATCTTGAAAAATCCGTTAATGTACAAACCGGATGGTCGCAGATCTGAGAGCGAGGGGTATCGTAAGAGGCAGTTTGGTATTAACAAACCTCATCATTACTGTAATAAAACAAAAAGTAAAATGTTAATGGCTTTGAGTACAGACAGAATAGAGTGGGTATTATTGTTTTTCACGTGTGCTGTTAGACAGTACTACGTAATAATTAAGTAACGAAATGACTCAGGGTTAAAACAAAAGTTACTCAAGTCTCTCTCTCTCTCTCTCTCTCTCTCTCTCTCTCTCTCTCTCTCTCTCTCTCTCTCTCTCTCTCTCACGGTGTTACCACGAGTGAGCGCCTTTATTGACTACAAAACAACAACGCTTTACGATCTTCCTTGTTGCTGTGGTTTTACACAACTTTGCCACAATTAAATTGTTTCCCGCTGTTTACTCATAACTCCAATAATAGCGTTATAATGTGTTGCTCCTTACTGGGGACATTTTTGTGTCTAAGTCTTGTTTTTATTATTGCTTTTGATATTGTTGTTATTTTTTTCTATTTCTCTTCTTTCTTTGCGATTTTCATCATTTTCTTCTTCTTCCCTTATTTCAATTCTTCTTTTCTGCTTCTCTTTATCAGCTGAATAAAGTTGGTAAATGAGAAGTAGTACAAGCCACAGAGTAATATAATTTTTGGGTCCGAAACTAAAAAATTGTTCTTTTGTCTTCCGGAGTGCTGGTTGCCGATTTTATCAAATCCGCAATAGTCTTCTTTATTCGTATACTAGGATTTAGAATAAATTTCCTGTATGTACCATCTTCTAGTGGACCGTGTATTTTATTTCTGTAATGCGAGTTGTCTATAATGAAGGCTCGGGCACACAGAACGCTGTCTGTCGCGGCGGTCAGCGATCTGACTATGCCACACAGGATACGACAAATCTTAAGCGGTCTAGTGCCAGTGCAGTGTGTTCCTCTCCCGCGAAGAGATCGGTTCTGCCCCATTCCATCTGCTCGAACTTCAAATAAGTATTCTCAGGATAATAAATTCTTATAGCATGTCTAGTTATGAGGAGACACTGCTTCTTCTGTTTGCACTGAGCACGATATCAACAAAAAGAGAGAAAGCCTTGGCGAATACTACCGCCTTCGCCGAGAATACCACATGAAAAGGGAATAACAAAATATTTCCAAATATACTTACTGGTCATGGCCAGTTCGGCTGCTATTTCACCCCATGCCTCTGATTTTTAACATGATAATGTTTTTAGGCTGGGGGTCATTCCACAAAAATGTAACGTCATCGAAAAATGTAACGCTTCCACACTTTCGATTCCCCACAGTATAGAAATCTTCGGTCTCTGTCGTTTTAACATGATAATGTTTGTTATATAGTAAATATATTTGTTATATAGTAAATATTTGTTATATGCACATTATACGTTTCAAAAGCCTAAAAACATTATCATGCTTCGATGTTTCGGTTTCGTCGAATTTCTTTAATTTTGGGGATGTTTAGCCTATGTATACACTGTATACGGCTAAAATACAGCCCCTTAAAAGTATAGTATATTGTGTTTTAATCGCAACACGTTTTCCAAAAACTTTTATACTTTTGTTCACAAGGTTAGGTTCGTTAGGTGAGGTTAAAATATATTCCATCCATAGTAGTAAACTATATCTATTATGAAAAACATTTTAAATTTAGGTTCAGCATGTTTATGAACGAAGAAGAAAACGCTTGAATGTCACAATAATGCTCGGTTCAGTTTGATTTTGCTTATATTTTTTTTTACCAGGGTTTTGTAATCGTTGTGACTAGTATCATATAAAAACACACTCCCGCACTTTCTCGGTAAAATTTCTATGTTTTCGTCGGCCATATCGTCGTGCCCGCTCGTCGCGGTCTAGACTAGACCGTCGCGACAGATCACCTTCTGTGTGACGGAGACGATGCAATATTACGCAATACAACTTTACCGCGTTCCCGCCGCTATCCAGTATCGCTGACCGCCGCGACAGACCGCGTTCTGCGTGCCCGATCCTTGACAGTAGCATTACCCTTATCCGCTGGTAGAACAATTAACTGCTCGTTTTACCTGAAGTGTGACAATGCAAGTAGTTCTTGTTGCATAACATTCTGTCTAAGAGCTTTTGATATTCTAATAATGTTAGTGGCTTGACTGACCGCACAAATAATGCGTGCGGCGTAACACCTACAGGGCAGGGTCCACTTACCGGACCACCCACCGCCACTTATACACTACATAACCGAGTTCGCTTGTCAGCCTCATCGTCACATAGACCTGAGGATACTCATTGTAATATGAGTGAAACGTTGTCATACAAGACATTTCTGACCGGAAGAAGACTTCAAATACATCGTTATTACGGGCCTGTTCACTGTTTATACGAATTTCTTCTGAGCCACACTCTTCATTGGTTTATTTCCACAGCAAATCGTTTCAATTTCTAGAATACGTTCTTAAACAAGTCGTCCCTGTATTTTGCCTCATTACGGTTGCGGCCTCTAGTCTAAGAATCTTCTGTGATTAATTGACGCGAAGAACATGTAAATACTGTGTATCATATATAAAAAGGTATTATATTCTGAAGTAAGATTTCATTTTACTACTATCCTAAATGTAGTGTAAAGAACACTAGACCAATTGCTTGGGTGACTAAGCAAGTAGAGTTGATGGAGTTCTATGAATTGTGTAGTTGACTGATTAAAAATTAAGAAATTCAGAAGATACCAGAAAGGATGGTTTATTTCATCATCATCATCAACGGCGCAACAACCCATTGCGGAGTCAAGGCCTCCTTTAACAGCCTCCGCCATTTGTCCCGGTCAAGTGCAGCTGCTCTCCAGTTCCGGGTCCCAAGGATGTGGCGCGCATCATAGCTCACACCGTCTTCCCAACGTAGTTTGGGTCTACCAACTCTCCTGGTGCCATAAATCTGTTCTGTGAGTGCCTTTCTTGGTATTCCATTCTCCCCCACTCTGATCACGTGTCCAGCCCACCTGAGTCTACCAAGCTTTATAATTTTCACAATATCTGGTTCATTCAGAAGTGTGTTCAGTTCTTGGTTGGTTCTTTTAACAAAATTAATGTTATATTCTCTTACAGAGTTATAATAATGAATATACTACATGCAAAGTTTAATTGATTTACAACAACTATTTCAACTAAAACTTCAATTTCTATGTCTTTATAACAACTTTTACAATTTACCTTGAGTGTAACTTTAATTAACTAATCAACTTTATCTTGTAGTCGACTAATTAAAAAGTAATCAAATTTAATTAATAACTCTCATTAACCTCTTTGCTCTTACTTAGCTTTACTAGATTCCACTGCCAATTATTCTTGTACAGAAACAAAATATAATTCCTTATTTACCTATATGCTTTTTTTCTTCTTCTTCTGATTGTTATGTACTGGTGATGTGGTACGCACTGCAGCTCTCTGCGATTTATGCCATGGTCGTCATTTTACTCCGTTATAGTCTATACTTTTCAGAAGTAAAACATGTTCTCAATTCCTAACGATAATATATTTGGCTATGGCACTTTTACTTGTGAAAAGGAAGCTCTACGTAAGTTTCACTTTAGATGTGTATTTGAAATGGAACAACTAGTTGTGTAATCCTCTGCAGTCAACTACTGAACGAGTTGTTATACTAATCTCAAATATACTATTTAATGTATACAGTAATTTATTGTACGGTGGTTTTATGGATACTCAAAATTGCTTCGTGTCTCTCATTCCTATGTCAAGCATAGTTCTTTCCAAGCCTCTTTGTGCACCAAGCAATATATGACTCTTCTGGCACTACAGTCCTTGTAGAACCCTGGCCTGCTCAATGATTCTCCTCAATTCTTCTGTGTCCAGAGCCTTACTCCTACAACCTGCCACTCGCAGCTTCCTCAAATCCTCTTCCACATCTTCACACCATTGCTCCTCGGACGTCCTCTCCTCCTTACTCCCTCCAGCTGCCTTTCCAAAGCCATTTGTGGCCCTCGATCTCTTCTCATTCTCACCACGTGCCCCAACCATCTCAGCCTTTTGCGCCTTCACTGCCGCAACTATGTCCGCTTCTCCATAAAGGTCTCTTAGCTCACGATTCTTTCTTATCCTACACTTCTCTCCGTTCCACACTGGTCCATAAATTCCTCTCAGAATTATCCTCTGGAAAACACCAAGGTTTTCCAACTTCAGCACCCATGTCTTGCTTACATATGTTACTACAGGTCTGATTACCGCGATGTATATTTTCTTTTTGACATTTTCTGATATATTCTTGGATTAGAATATATTTTTTTAATGTTTAGTAGCTTCTGTTTCCTGCTGCTATTCTTGCGTTGATTTCTTCGCTTGTTTCATCGTGCGGTCCGTAATTTCATTCTTCGCTCTGTAATCGTACTTCCGAGAAATTTAAATTCTTGGACCTCCGCAAATACGGTTGGCTGTGTAATGTAAGAATATGTGATGTAAATAACATTGTAGGACTATTAGTTTACTGAAACGGTCAAGAATTGAGTTAAAAGTGCAAGTGTCGAGTTGTATACACTGCAACTAACTTTTATAATTGCCCGTGTGCATTCATGTAAATTTTACTTGCGATTTCCTTATTTTCTAAATTCCAATTACCGATAATGAAATCAGTTATCTACCAACCTATGTACCATACACGTAAAGTTGCTGATAGGACTAGACGTTTCATGTGACTAGTCGATCGTTTTCGGAGTGGGACTCGATTCTGTTGCAACAAAACAATTTCTAGTGTACTCGGATGTAATCAAGGCAGCCGTGACTAATTACATGGTGCTGATAGGACTAGACGTTTCATGTGACTAGTCGATCGTTTTCGGAGTGGGACTCGATTCTGTTGCAACAAAACAATTTCTAGTGTACTCGGATGTAATCAAGGCAGCCGTGGCTAATTACATGGAAACCAGGTAGTCGAATAATTACTGGAAACTAATGACTACTTTAAACGGTCTATTTAAAGGTTTCTCGATAAATAGCTTATTCCGTTACAAGAGTTCTGAGCGTCAGATCTCTGACTCCCCACGCAAGGCGACAATATGTGGGTGGGAAGTCACAGGATAAGGATGGGTGGGATTTTTTATAGGATAAGGGAGTTTTCATTTTATTTTTTCCCCACTTTACGTGTTAGCCTGATCTCATTTTTCTGGTACCTAACATTAGCTTTTGAAACTATTTTCCTCATGTCCTTTGATTTTGTAAGGTAATCTGTCAATAATTAACTGATCTAAAAAGTCTTCTTCTTCTTTTTTTCCACCTCACGGAGTAGGGACTTTGCTTGTTTCGTCTTAACAGAGTATCTCTCGATCTCACTCTCGGACTTCCTACATCTCTTGTACCAGAGGGTTTATATCGAAATGAAACCTTAGGTAGTCGTCCATCGGCTCCATTCTGTCCAGATGCTGTAACCATTCCCTGCGATATGCCTTTATTTTATTATGTATGGAGAATACTTGTATCTCTTCTTTAATATCCTCATTGTGCAAACGATCCTGTCTCCTGCAACCCTTTGTTCTTCTCAGAAACGTCATTTCAGAATTTTTAATCTGGTTTTAAATCTTTTTTTTTTTTTTGTAGGAACCCATGTTCAACATCCATATAGTAAAACATTGACTGCCATTGTTTTATAAAATTTAACCCTGGCCTCTTTCCTTGCCTTTTTCCCCAACATTCTTTGTATGACGCCACACGTCATCTGAAATCTCGATATTTTTGTAGTGATATCTCGGCCTGTGTCATTTCCAATGCTGATAGTGCAACCCAGGTAATTGAAGTCAGAGACTTGTTCCAAAACTGTTCCCTCAAGATCAATTTTTGATCTGACTGGAAACTTTCCCCAAAAAGCCATGATTTTTGTTTTCTGCTTAGATATTTGAAAATCATATTGTTTACAAATACGATTTAAACAATGTAAAGAATACTGCAACTCGTCCTCTGTTTTCTGTATTAAGACTGCAGCACCGTCAGCATACAGTAAAGTATGCAAACTCGTGTTCTGATCTAGAAAATATTTTTAATATTTAACACAAATTTTAAATTATTTGTGTCGACGTTTCGACAATATTTATTGTCATCATCAGGACCTGTGTACGAATACAAAAGAAATGTCAAACACAACAGAACAATATTACATTGAGCTATATATTGATGTAACAATTATGTAATTACATAATTGAACATCCCTATAATCTGTATTTAGCTATAATATGTTTTACTATGCTATATGGTGACAGGTATATGTATAAACGTTTTCTGCACCAATTCTAATATATAATTGTTGATTACTGCTTTTATAATTAATTACAAATACCATTACATTATGAGTAATTTAAATTGTAATATTGTATAAATTAAGTTTTGTGATATTATAATTTTCTCGTTGTATTTAAAGAAAACATTTGATGATGTAAAACAAACTGTCTCAACTCCTTCACATTATACAAGGATACACACATACGCACGCACATGGGGGCGGGCACACACACACACACACACTCACACTCACATACACAAACACGGTCACTCATGCAATTGTTCTGTTGTGTTTGACGTTTCTTTTGTATTCATACACAGGTCCTGATTATGACAATAAATATTGTCGAAATGTCGACACAAATAATCTAAAATTTGTGTGTCATATTTTTTGACCGATCCTCATAAATCCTTCACCGGAAAAATTCATTGATTGACGGTCACTAAGAATTTAAGGATTCAATATTTAAGTATTAAATAGTATTTCTACATACTAGATATTCTACATATGTTATACGTTATGTGTTGTACGGAATCGAAGGAATTCAGAGTGGTACCGGTAGTACTTTCGTTCCGGGTTAACTAGGAAGTAGTTCTAACAAGTTTTTGGGAATATATAAAGTAAAGTTAGCTGCCCTATACAGCTAAAACCGAACTAATTTGTTCGGGAAGGCCGGAGAATCCGTATTCCCAGATGTCCGTCAACTGAACAGCGCGGACAACGCACCGTCCCCAGTACGCGTCAGACGCCCTCCCTCGGGCGTCACTTGATGACTCCTCGTAGACATCACAAGAACCTCAACTCCACCACCATCCTGAGAGCTCCTGCATCCTGCTTGGCACAAGCCATACAACTCTCTAAGGAGGCGGCTTCCCTACGCTAGATTTGTAAACGAGCGTTCTGCCACCTGAGGCGTCAGACAGACAGTTTCAGTTCATCTTGTTATTTGAATTGGCAGTCTCTGTAATTCCAACTTTATCGTGCTTACTTGTTGGACTGCTATCTGTCATGCTTCTGGCGAGGCCTTTCAGTGTCTCCACTATTATCATTATAAAGTCCTAAACCGCGACAACCATGTTTGGCTAAGAGTTTTCTTTGATTTAATTTAATTTTTTAAGTATTTAAATATGATTCTTACCTTATTTAACTTGTCTTTACTTTTCACGCCCAATACGCTGTCATTGTTTATCTTCTTACTTGAGTTAGCAGTCTCTGTAATTCCTTCGTGGTTTAGCACTTGATGATAGTGGAGACACTGAAAGGCCTCGTCCGGAGGATAGCAGGTAGCAGTTCAGCAAATAAGCACGACAAAGTTGAAATTACAGAGACTGCTTGAGTTGCCTCGGCTGTCGTGTCGCTCAAAGCAGGGGAAACCACGAGGAGTGCAAGTGTTACCTTGCGGAGCTCACCGCTCCGACCGACGCCATCGGCGGCTGCGCCTATACACCATGCCAATACTGTTCTAAGCTCTTGTTGGTAAATCCTTAAGAGAGTATTACTTCAGACGTGGGGTCAGGCCGGTGAATTTATAAACAAAATTCAAGTCAGTGTCCACTTTGTCGGATCATATGTACTGAAACCCCGAGCACGAGAAACCACGAAGTGTGGAAGTGCCTAATTGGGGAAACCAATCCCCACCCATAGCGTGGCAACTCATCGTTGCGGCCGATAACGCCTACAGGAGGTCGAGCTTCTCGACTATACCAGCGTGCCTGTAAGCTTTTGCGGGTGAATCTTTAATGGATCCACCTCCGTCATGGAGACTGACTACAGAGATTCATGAACTGTTCTCATACACGAAAATGTGAAGAGGAGAACCGCACCATAATTCCTTGGCCGCAATATAGGGTCGCAGTGCATTCGTTTAAACATGGCTTTCGTCAAAATCCGACCCGGACAACTAACAACTGAGAATAAAGTGTGATGAGTCAGCATGACCTCGGTGCCGTCTCCTGTGTTACCTTCACTCTCGAAATGTTATTGGAATGCCCTCCGTTGTTGTAGCCTCTGTGCTAGGGTATTAGGCAGCCGAAAACTTAAAAAAAACTGTAGCGTGTGAGCCAGGGCCGGATTAAGGCATCTTGGCGCTCTAGGCTAATTATATTTTGGCGCCCCTCACCTCCCATAGGCTACTCTTCTGTTTATTTCAAGGGGCTGAATGAAACTTTAAACAATGATTCTAAGTTAAGCGTTTTCAAAAAATTCAACAGTGGTTTTTCTTCAGATCGCTTTTTCTTCTTTTCTTCTCCTTCTTGTTCTGGGTTGACAGGTCCATAGTCTTTTAAAAACTGAGCTAAATGCACACACTCACCAGGAAATGTCTGATCCAAGTCAACAGCATAATTTTCTAGAAGGTGATTAACTTTTTGTCTTATTATGTCATTATTTAGTTCAGAAAGTTCAGATAATTTCCACAAGAACCCAAACTTGTCATGTATATCACTGTAAATTGATTTTCTTCTGTTCAAATTAAGCAGAAGCGAATCTAAGCCAACGTAGTAGTTTTCAACAATGAAAGATTGCATCCCATCGTTCCCGTCTTAAGCGGCAGGACCAGTGTCTTCAGTTGTTTCATCAAAGTGCGCTTTTCGTATTTTTTTTCTTGTTACATCTTTTCTGTGGACATTTGATTTGCACGTGTGCAAATTTGATTTGTAGGAATAGATAAGGTGGTCGGCAATTCCACGAAAGTCGGGCGGCGGCATAGTTCTATGAGCGCCGGCCACTGATGACTCATAACCGGAGAAAACAGTTTGGAAAGCACTTGTATTATTTATGTACAGTTTTACCATAATTTCTCGCAAACAGGCGCCTGTGTTCAAAATGAACTCAAATATTTGTCCTTGTAATTTATTACCAATTTTACATTTAGTTGTAAAATTTTATTATTTTTTAGCTAAAATTTTGCGCCCCCCCAAAGTGCCGCGCCCTAGGCTATAGCCTAGTCAGCCTAATGGTTAATCCGCCCCTGGTGTGAGCGCAACCATTGATACATAAGAACGGAGAACCATTGTCTCGACACCTAAAATAAATATCGGTATGGAGAACCATACATGACTTCCATATTCTAAGATTTATATTTAAAATCATTTTCGAAATGAAATATTACCATAGAAACTACTTCTTTCTACTTACTGCTTCAGCCTTAACCACAGTACTGTGGTCACTAACGTATACCACCTCACGTTATCGCACTCGATTTTCACTGATGATGGAAGTCGATGGCATTGCCGAAACGTCTGGTTTTGTAGAAAACATTGGACTATGGCCAAATATCGGCAACAAAAAGGAAAAGAAGGAGCGCTCCGAAGTCACTCATGGACCCTCAGCATCTTGCAGAGGGTTCATTCCCTAAAGACGAAAAGTCTGTCTATGAATCGTTCCTCTGTAAACACGTGCAGTTACACTGCCCAGCGATCCACAGGAAGCAAATCGCTATCCACGCTGGACACTTTTTCGGCTTGCATGCGTTATGTTGGTATGGGTTCGGCACTTTCCATTTAAAAACCGTGCAAATGTAAGAAAATAAACGTGAATGAGGCCAGAAATAACGCGAATTGTGTGTGTGTGTGTGTGTGTGTGTGTGTGTGTGTCTTCCCTGCCTTTTTATTGCGGTAGTGATAATAATAAAATGGAAACGTAAACAGTACATAACTGAGATATGCTTGCCTGCCACGCACGATATATTTTCTCTTATACATGACTAGCAGAATACCCGTGCTTCGCTACGGAGTTTCACGTTGTACGTAATGAAAATGTTAGTTTAATTAATAAAGTTTAATTAAAGTAGGCTTCTTAAAAATAAATAGCTGTTGCCCACAACTTCGTTCGCGTGGTCTTCAATTTAATGCGATAATATATTTAGAACAGAATCTATTCTATTGGGTTGCCATAGTAACCAGATCGAATAGTTTTTTAAGACAGCAAAGGACCCCCCAGAGGATCGTATCGAAAAAACACCTGTCCTATGTTGGTTCTCCCGTTGCGTAAAATATTTGTGCCAAGTTTGGTTGAAATCGGTCCAATGGTTTAGGTGGAGACGTGGAAGACCCCAAAGGATCGTATCGAAAAAAAAACACTTGTCCTATGTTGGTTCTCCCGTTGCGTAAAATATTTGTGCCAAGTTTGGTTGAAATCGGTCCAGTGGTTTAGGAGGCGATGTGGAAGACCCCAAAGAACCCCCAAAAGGACCCCATCGAAAAAACACCTATCCTATGTTGGTTCTCCCATTGCGTAAAATATTTGTGCCAAGTTTGGTTGAAATCGGTACAGTGGTTTAGGAGGAGATGTGGAAGAAACCTTCGCGGACGTGCGCACAACTCACCGAAGTTTCATCGCAATCGGATGAGTGGTATAGGAACGCATACGGGACAAACAAATAAACATTCATTTTTATATATAAGATGTAAACTATACCACTTACTTGACATAAACCGTGATAGCTAAGCTAATGTACAACATATATGTATTAATTATACACATAAATGTTCCTCGATAGACACTCTATCTATTGGCGAAAACTTGAATAAAATCCGTTCAGTACTTCCTGAGATTAGCGATTTCAAACGCAGAGAGAAAACGGCCCGACTTTACTTTATACTATGTACAGATTTACATTAAAATGAAAAAATTATAATTTTATTGCCTGGCAACAAAATTATTTTATTTTTAACAATTACCATTGTTCCAAAAGTTTAAATGAATTTTCAAGTACTTTACTCTTGTTAAAACGTAAAAGGTTGCAGGTAAACTACCCCTTCCCCTTAACCGATCTTCACCAAAATCAAAAGGCCTTGAGACCTCTACAATTCAGGGATGTATGCAAAAAATTATTTGATTCTGTTTGATTTTGCGGCTGTTATCGTTTGCCATAGAAAATACGCTTGATAAAAAAACGTTGCAGGTAAACTACCCCTTCCCCTTAACCGATCTTCACCAAAAACAATAGGTCTTGAGTACTCTACAAATCACGGCTGTATGCAAAAAATTATTTGATTCTGTTTGCATTTGCGGTTGTTATCGTTTGCCATAGAAAATACCCTTGTTAAAAAAACGTTCCTGGTAAACTACCCCTTTCCCTTAACCGATCTTAACCAAAAACAATAGGTCTTGAGAACTCTACAATTTAGGGCTGTATGCAAATAATCTTTTGATTCTGTTTGAATTTGCGGCTGTTATCGTTTGCCATAGGAAACACCCTTGTTAAAACATAAAACGTTGCCGGTAAACTACCCCTTTCTATTAACCGATCTTCACCAAAAACAATAGGTCTTGAGAACTCTACAATTCAGGGCTGTATACGAAACATTATTTAATTCTGTTTGAATTTGCGGCTGTTATCGTTTGCCAAAAAAAAAAAATTCCCCTTGATAAAAAAAACCGTTGCAGGTAAACTACCCCTTTCCCTCAACCAATCTTCACCAAAAACAATAGGTCGTGAGTACTCTACAAATCAGGGCTGTATGCAAAAAATTATTTGATTCTGTTTGAATTTGCGGCAGTTATCGTTTGCCATAGAAAAAAAATCTACAGACAGACACACACACAGACACACAGACACACACACAGACACTTTTCGAAAAATGACTTTTTTTCATGTTTTAAGTGTAGTACAATCATATTCTGCAATAATCTCGAACACGATTTTTTTTGCCATCACCATACTTCCATTTCCTTAAGGAACATGGAAGTAATAGTGCTAATTAAGAAATGTTATCATCATCGTCATCTTTACAACACGGCACAGCCAAAGTGCTGCTGCCTGTTCCGACTTAAATATCGGTATGGAGAACCATACATGACTTCCATATTCTAAGATTTATTTTTAAAATCATTTTCAGCCAAACAGCCAGGCTGTGTCTTACCTGCCTTTTTATTGCTGTATTAAATGAAAAATATTATATTACATTAAAATGAAAAAATTATAATTTTATTGCCTGGCAACAAAATTATTTTATTTTTAACAATTACCATTGTTTCAAAAAGTTTAAATAAATTTTCAAGTACTTTACTCTTGTTAAAACGTAAAAGGTTGCAGGTAAACTACCCCTTCCCCTTAACCGATCTTCACCAAAATTGAAAGTCGTTGAGAACTCTACAATTCAGGGACGTATGCAAAACATTATTTGATTCTGTTTGAATTTGCGGCTGTTATCGTTTGTCATAGAAAATACGCTTGATAAAAAAACGTTGCAGGTAAACTACCCCTTCCCATTAACCGATCTTCACCAAAAACAACATGTCTTGAGTACTCTACAAATCAGGACTGTATGCAAAACATTATTTGATTCTGTTTGAATTTGCGGCTGTTATCGTTTGCCATAGAAAATACCCTTGTTAAAAAAACGTTGCAGGTAAACTACCCCTTTCCCTCAACCGATCTTCACCAAAAACAATAGGTCTTGAGAACTCTACAATTTAGGGCTGTATGCAAATAATCTTTTGATTCTGTTTGAATTTGCGGCTGTTATCGTTTGCCATAGGAAATACCCTTGTTAAAACATAAAACGTTACAGGTAAACTAACCCTTTCCCTTAACCGATCTTCACCAAAAACAATAGATCTTGAGTACTCTACAAATAAGGGCTGTATGCAAAAAATTATTTGATTCTGTTTGAATTTGCGGCTGTTATCGTTTGCCATAGAAAATACGCTTGATAAAAAAACGTTGCAGGTAAACTACCCCTTCCCCTTAACCGATCTTCACCAAAAACAATAGGTCTTGAGTACTCTACAAATCAGGACTGTATGCAAAACATTATTTGATTCTGTTTGAATTTGCGGCTGTTATCGTTTGCCATAGAAAATACCCTTGTTAAAAAAACGTTGCAGGTAAACTACCCCTTTCCCTCAACCGATCTTCACCAAAAACAATAGGTCTTGAGAAATCTACAATTCAGGGCTGTATGCGAAACATTATTTGATTCTGTTTGAATTTGCGGCTATCGTTTGCCAAAAAAATAAAAATTTCCCTTGATAAAAAAAACCGTAGCAGGTAAACTACCCCTTCCCCTCAACCGATCTTCACCAAAAACAATAGGTCGCGAGTACTCTACAAACCAGGGCTGTATGCAAAAAATTATTTGATTCTGTTTGAATTTGCGGCAGTTGTCGTTTGCCATAGAAAATACGCATGATAAAAAACGTTGCTGGTAAACTACCCCTTCCCCTCAACCGATCTTCACCAAAAACAATAGGTCTTGAGTACTCTACAAATCAGGGCTGTATGCAGAAAATTATTTGATTCTGTTTGAATTTGCGGCTGTTATCGTTTGCCATAGAAAATACCCTTGTTAAAAAAACGTTGTAGGTAAACTACCCCTTTCCCTTAACCGATCTTCACCAAAAACAAAAGGTATTGAGAACTCTACAATTTAGGTCTGTATGCAAATAATCTTTTCATTCTGTTTGAATTTGCGGCTGTTATCGTTTGCCATAGGAAATACCCTTGTTAAAACATAAAACGTTACAGGTAAACTACCCCTTTCCCTTAACCGATCTTCACCAAAAACAATAGGTCTTGAGAACTCTACAATTCAGGGCTGTATGCGAAACATTATTTGATTCTGTTTGAATTTGCGGCTGTTATCGTTTGCCAAACAAACAAAATTACCCTTGCTAAAAAAAAACCGTTGCAGGTAAACTACCCCTTTCCCTCAACCGATCTTCACCAAAAACAATAGGTCGCGAGAACTCTGCAAAACCGGGCTGTATGCAAAAAATTATTTGATTCTGTTTGAATTTGCGGCAGTTATCGTTTGCCATAGAAAAAAAATCTACAGATAGACAGACAGACACACAGACAGACAGACACACAGACAGACACACAGACACTTTTCGGAAAACGACTTTTTTTCATGTTTTGAGTGTAGTAGAATCAGAATCTGCAATAATCTCGAACACGATTTTTTTTGCCATCACCATACTTCCATTCCTTAAGGAATATGGAAGTAAAAATTCTCCAGCCATCTTTTCTTGTGTCTACCCACACACCTGTGTCCTACAGGTTTGTATTTCCAGACTTGTTTGGCCAGTCTGGAATCTGTCATTCTTTCTAAGTGTTCTCTCCACCGTTGTTTGTAATCTTTTAAAATTTTCATTGAAGTTTTCTTATTATAAAATTATAAGTCTTCTCTAATGGGCTCATTCTTTATACGGGCAAGTTTATAACACCATTTAACTCATATTAAGAACGTCACTTCCGTTGACTGCATTTTACTGTCTTATTTCTTGGTTGTTGTCCATAATGCACACCCATAGGACAGTACAGCGACTGCTACATCTTTGTAGAACTTTAATTTTGTACGTTGGTGTTTTATTAAAGCATAATATTAATAAAATTTAGGCCTACTATCAACAGTTGCGTGATAACCACGTTTCATAGTCTTAATTAAATTTGTCGCACCTAGTATACATTGGGTTACGAGTCGCTTTACCCACTGTTTTGTTACTTCCATATTCCTTAAGGAATGGAAGTATGGTGATGGCAAAAAAAAATCGTGTTCGAGATTATTGCAGATTCTGATTCTACTACACTCAAAACATGAAAAAAAGTCGTTTTCCGAAAAGTGTCTGTGTGTGTGTCTGTCTGTGTGTCTGTAGATTTTTTTTCTATGGCAAACGATAACTGCCGCAAATTCAAACAGAATCAAATAATTGTTTGCATGCAGCCCTGATTTGCAGACTACTCGCGACCTATTGTTTTTGGTGAAGATCGGTTGAGGGAAAGGGGTAGTTTACCTGCAACGGTTTTTTTTTAGCAAGGGTAATTTTGTTTGTTTGGCAAACGATAACAGCCGCAAATTCAAACAGAATCAAATAATGTTTCGCATACAGCCCTGAATTGTAGAGGTCTCAAGATCTGTTGATTTTGGTGAAGATCGGTTAAGGGAAAGGGGTAGTTTACCTGTAACGTTTTATGTTTTAACAAGGGTATTTCCTATGGCAAACGATAACAGCCGCAAATTCAAACAGAATCAAAAGATTATTTGCATACAGCCCTAAATTGTAGAGTTCTCAAGACCTATTGTTTTTGGTGAAGATCGGTTGAGGGAAAGGGGTAGTTTACCTGCAACGTTTTTTTAACAAGGGTATTTTCCAAGGCAAACGATAACAGCCGCAAATTCAAACAGAATCAAATAATGCTTTGCATACAGCCCTGATTTGTAGAGTACTCAAGACCTATTGTTTTTGGTGAAGATCGGTTAAGGGGAAGGGGTAGTTTTCCTGCAACGTTTTATGTTTTAACAAGGGTATTTCCTATGGCAAACGATAACAGCCGCAAATTCAAACAGAATCAAAAGATTATTTGCATACAGACCTAAATTGTAGAGTTCTCAAGACCTATTGTTTTTAGTGAAGATCGGTTGAGGGAAAGGGGTAGTTTACCTGCAACGTTTTTTTAACAAGGGTATTTTCTATGGCAAACGATAACAGCCGCAAATTCAAACAGAATCAAATAATGTTTTGCATACAGACCTGATTTGTAGAGTACTCAAGATCTATTGTTTTTGGTGAAGATCGGTTAAGGGGAAGGGGTAGTTTACCTGCAACGTTTTTTTATCAAGCGTATTTTCTATGGCAAACGATAACAGCCGCAAATTCAAACAGAATCAAATAATTTTTTGCATACGATCCTGAATTGTAGTGGTCTCAATGACTTTCGATTTTGGTGAAGATCGGTTAAGGGGAAGGGGTATTTTACCTGCAACCTTTTACGTTTTAACAAGAGTAAAGTACTTGAAAATTTATTTAAACTTTTTGAAACAATGGTAATTGTTAAAATTACAATAATTTTGTTGCCAGGCAATAAAATTATAATTTTTTCATTTTAATGTAATATAATATTTTTCATTTAATACAGCAATAAAAAGGCAGGTAAGACACAGCCTGGCTGTTTGGGCGAAAATGATTTTAAATATAAATCTTAGAATATGGAAGTCATGTATGGTTCTCCATACCGATATTTTTATAGTTAATAATGTCAAGCAACATGCAGCCGGCTATGTATTATAAAAAGTTAATAACGTAGGTAGTTTTCTCTCGTGATGCGCCCTGGAGACAACGTACGAACTGTTTTCGGTGGAAACGGTGACATATTTAAAAAAAACACACTTACTGTGGTTATTTATGACTTTTTTTTACCAAGTTATTAAAAACTATTCATTTATCTCGGGCCCCGAGATCCAGTCCAGTCGAAACCTGTTTGAATACACATGAGAACTTGTGTATCAGATAACGTCCTACTGCGTATGTTATCGCCACATACTATACATTAGTTATGTGCGCAACTGTACAATATATTAGTCTCCAGTGGTTCAGTGTCACAGTTAACCTACTGTCGTCCGGGCACGCATGTTATACCGTTACTGTACGTATCCCTATACAATAAGAACACAAGGAACATTCTCGCTCACGTGCGCACGCACACACGTATGCAATTTTTTTTAACATGATAATGTTTTTAGGCTGGGGGTCATTCCACAAAAATCGTCATCGAAAATGTAACGCTTCCACACTTTCGATTCCCCACAGTTTAGAAATTTGATATGTAAACGCATCAAGACAGAAATAATCGCTGCTGACATTGAGTTTAGCAAACGTTTTAGTGAGAATAAATTTGGTTTTACATGCTCTGTTTGTGATCGTCTGTGGTTTGGAAATGATTTACGTAATCCACCAAACGTAATCCACGTTATACGTTTCAAAAGCCTAAAAAAATCGAGCGGGGCTGTGTCGGGGCGCACGGCCGTTGGTTTAAACGTGAAACGTCTATGTCAGCGAGTCGCTTTTAGCGTATTGGATTGAAATGAAAACGAGATATTGACTGCGTACCAAATTTTATTTTATACAGACACTGAATGGTACATGATATTTATTTCGACTAATATTCGACGACGATTTTGTTTAACATTGGCCTGTGATATGAGAAGTAAGAGACATAAGGCATAATATCAACATCAATGTGTCTGGTGAACTTACAATCGATAGTGGTATTGCCCAGTGTTGTTGGTTCTGTGGGCACGTAGTTGAGGCCGAATTCATTCTTCATGAAGTCAACGAGGTAGCTGTTGTGTCGTGGATCGTTATTGAAGTCGCCACAGAGAACGATCGGAGTCTCCGAGTCTGGTCGAGAGCTCGGTAATACTTTTGTCAAGTTCGCTGAATACGGCAGGAGCGATTGATAAAGACATAGCTTAACATAACATAAGACGACGAATTTGCATAAAGGGTAAGCGCGGCGAAATCAACGGAACACTGATCGGGTCAAGCGGCGGCAGGCCGTCCGGCTTCGGGGGATATCGAAATCCGTTCGAGCGCGACAGCGTCGGGATTTTATTGGCATCTATCGACTTGCTACAGGTACTGCATAAACGAAATTCCGCTACATTTTCGCCGGGGAATTTAGTCTGAAGAAGAGGAATGTTACGAGCTTTCGCCTTCTTTAAATCTCTGTCGAACCAAAGTCGATCACAAACGCTACAAGATAGACGAAACGGATTGGTTTCGAATACCGTTTTGAAGCGTTCGTTCGCTGCACGCCAATGGTCCTGCATCGCATCAATTCGAGTGATGTTGATATCCATCAGCTCGGAGACGTCTTCGACAGATGTATGGGTGTTATCTTCACTCGTTATGTCCATTGGTTCGGGGACAGCAGCGGTAGAGGTGCTCGCGCCGTCGGCGTCGTTCACTGAGCGCGCCGTGCCAGCTTTGCGACGCTCCCGAAACAGTCTCGCTCGCTCGGCACCGGACATTGGGGTACCTGTGCGTGGCCCATAGCCTCCTCTTTCCAACGATATGCGTAATTTATATTTTCGGCTGGCTTTTGCGCGGGCTGAGGCTGACATATTGAATTTCTACAGTTTTTTACATACTTACTTTAAGTTTTTACATAGAAATATTGTCCAAAATACACTTATTATTACTTAATCGATCGATCTCTACAAACTCTATACACAAACACACGAATCACCGCGCTACCACGTCTGAGTCCTGAGTTACACTGAATGGAAAGGAGCCAGAGCGCCGGTTTTGGCCAATCAGCGCTGTGCCCCCTCCCCGCCAACCCGCTCGCCCGCGACGCGAACTCAAGGTCGTATCAGCGAGCTGACCATATATGTTAAAAAATGACACCGCACTTACCTCTCTGAGACTAATATTTAGGGAGTTATTAAGGCAAGACGATATAGACCTTTTCGTTACGGTACAAATTTCTGTTCTGGTACCCGTATGTTTCGGTGTGATTTTAAAGACGTTTCATGTCAAAACATTATCATGCTTCGATGTTTCGGTTTCGTCGAAATTCTTTGAATGCTTAGGTGCATAAATAGAGGGAGGGAGGGAGGGAGGGAGGGAGGGAGAGAGAGAGAGAGAGAGAGAGAGAGAGAGAGAGAGAGAGAGAGAGAGAGAGAGAGAGAGAGAGAGAGAGAGAGAGAGAGAGAGAGAGAGAGAGAGAGAGATTTTTTCTATTTGTATCGGCCATCTGAGGACCACATGCCAATTTAAATTCTTTATTCCCTTCTTTTCTTTTTCTCCAATATTCTTTCATATTTTCACTGTCTCTTCTTCCTGTCTTCAGTCCACTTTGAACCTGAGTTTTTCTCTCTCCTACCCTGGACTTCTTTCATTTTTAATACGTTTACCCGAAAAACGTCTCTTTCAATTGCTTTTTCTGCGTTTATATTATTTTTTTATAAATCCTTTTTGACTTCTTTAATCGAACTTGATGTTGACTTCTTTCCCCATAGATATTTGAAGATCTGTTTTGTTAATCTATTGTCGTCCATTCTATATATATGTCCAAAAAAATACTAGTCTTCTTTTCCTCACTGTTTCTGTTATATTTTCTATACTTTGATACGTATATTTCATCATTACTTCTTAATTTCCAACCTTCGGAAGTTTTTCGTGGGCCTAATATTTTCCTATATGTATTTATGTATTACTATTTCCAATGTGTCTCGTGTAATCTTTTTTTTTCATAATTTTCTCTTTGTTAAACTTTATACGTACAAACGCTTCTTGCTACACTCAATTTCTTGATACATAGATTATTTGATGTTCACTACTAATTTACAATCAAGATGTACACTTTCCTTACTTGGAACATGTTTCGGGAATCAAATATTTTTCCCACCCTCAGCCGTTGTGGTTTTTGATCATTATCATCTTCAAGGATGGTTTGTTCCGGTCTCAAATAGGCAAATATTAGACCTGGTCACTCCAGCGCTTCCTCGGACGTCCCACATCTCTCCGTCCCATCGGCTTATAGTTCCATAGTTTTTTGGGGATGCGGCAGTCATCCATTCGGCAAAGATGTTCCCACCAATTCAGTCGAGTATACTTGTAATATTCAGTTCCTACCGTATATCTGTGTTTCTTCTATGACCATGGAGAATATACCCTACCACGTGCCTGAGAAATCTCATTTCAACCGTTTTTAATCTTGTTGAATATTTGTGCTCAGCCTGGTGTTGCTATGGGTTCCTGTTGGCTTTTGGTAGTTTCAATTCTAGGATAAAATTCTGATCCTATGAGAAGAAGTGATTTGAAGGGTCTAACACTTTTTGCCAATATTTCATTTCTCGGTTACCTGTCCTAGGGTAGAGGAGATGTCTGGTATTTAGTGTTAAGCACCTGACAAACCTTTTGTTCTTAATTTGCTTATTGTCTTGTACGGATCAACATAGCGCCACAAGAGCGAAACATGGCTTGGAGTTTGGTAACCGCACCTCAGAGAAAACAAGACGGTTAGTGACTTACAGCAAATATTTTGGCAAATTAAGTCAAATGTAAAACCATCAGCGGTCTACATCTGGTGGATACGGGTTTAGCAAACCCGATATACCCTAGCTATAAGATAATAATAATATATAAGACACGTATAAGACCGGTTGTTACTTATGGAGGCGAGACCTGGGCAGCTTGATAGATAATGAAGTTTCCATAAATATGACAATACATGACAGGATACAAATAGGAAACAGGTCATATTATGCCAACAGCAGGCTATTGAGAAGCAAACTCATTAGTCATAACAAAAAAAACAAAAGTATATAAGACACTTATCACACAGGTTGTTACTTATGGAAACGAGACATGGACACTGATGCAAAAGAAACAAACACACTGAGAAGATTTGAAAGAAAGATCTTAAGACGTGTTTATGACCCGGTTAAAGAAGATGATGAATGGGAATAAGAAATAACCAGGAGCTAGATGAGATATTGAATCATGAGCCGAGGACATTGTAGGATTCACGAAGGCTCAACGAACACAATGGGCAGGTCACCTAGAGCGGATTAATGATCAGCGTATGGCAAAGAAAATTCTGAGGGCCCAGGTGTATAAAAACAGAAACGGGGGCCGACGTAGGATAAGATGGTTGTATGATGTGCTAGAAGATGTCAGGAGAATGGATGTGAGGGGTTACCAATGAGATGGCAATGGACAGGAGACTTTGGAGAAGATTGGTGTTGGAAGCCAGGACTCACGTTGGGCTGTAGTGCTGAAGAAGAGAGAGAGGGAGAGTGAGGTAGATAGAGAGTGAGTGAGTGAACGAGTGAGAGAGAGAGAGAGAGAGAGAGAGAGAGAGAGAGAGAGAGTTGCCCTAGTTGGATTATACCTTGCTTCGGTTTGTATTGGGCGGAATCCCTTTCTTTAATCTTTTACCTTTCTTTGATCTCTTTTGATCGTTTCGACCTGGTGCTTTTAAGAGCAAGAGAGACTTCATTTTTTCATACTTCAGCTTTACCATGTAATTCTTGTTTTCTTGTGTTTGCTTCATCATACCCGATAAGGTTCCGTCAGAGTTAAAGGTGAAAAATTGTCAATGGTCCAAGAGGCGGAAAAGGAAGGTTTCACAACGGCACTACGGACGGAAGAATCTAGGAGTTCAATCTCCGGACGAAACTCAAGAGGACCGTAGGCTCGAAGGCAACACTCATACCACTGTTATTACTGTATAGGACGTTGGTGACGTTCTTAGTGGACATTCACCTTATTCGAAAGTCACAAAGAGACAAATCGGATGGAAATGGTGTTTTGGCAATACAAACCTATTGGACAAAGAAGCGTAGGAAGACCTAGAAATCGTTGGTGAAGTGGATGTATTTCCATTGGGACCGGAATAGGTAATTCGCCTAATCTCTGATGGAAGAAGAAGAAGAAAAAGAAGAAGAAGAAGAAGAGGAGGAGGAGGAGGAGGAGGAGGAGGAGGAGGAGGAGGAGGAGGAGGAAGAGGAGGAGGAATAAGTGGAGGAGAAGGAGGGGGAGGAGAAAGGGTTTAAATGGGAGGGGTAGGAGGGAAAGGGAAGGGGGATATGATGAGGAGGATGAAGAGGGGGAGGAGAGGAGGAGGAGGAGGAGGAGAAAAAGAAAAAGAAAAAGAAAAAGAAAAAGAAAAAGAAGAAGAAGAAGAAGAAGAAGAAGAAGAAGAAGAAGAAGAAGAAGAAGAAGAAGAAGAAATAAAGTGTTAGTAAAATCACGTAGAAAGTAGATAACTTACAGTTTATTAAGTTCGTTATAGAAAAATAAAAAGTCGAAATAATGGATATTGGCCCTCATCTGTCTCAGAGTGTAGTGTATATTGATCACAAAATAGCTGGCTTAGAAAATATTGCATAGACCAGTGGGTATGGTACCTGGGTTCTGACCTAGTCGTCTTGGATTTGACTCTTGGGACACCGTAAAATCAAAGTGCATTTTTAACCTGGAGTTCGATTAGACAGTAGAAATGAGGACTTACGATAACGAACAATACTGAGCAGCCAAAGCGTACTGGTTTAAACTTGAGTGTGACGAACAACTCACATAAGACAACCTGAGTCCTAAACTATTAGGCCGTACAAAAAACAATGCATTACTAAACCAACTGCGCGCGACATTCAAAATTGTAATAAGCCAGTCATCTCTTTCTTGTTCTTCTTCTAACCAAGCATTAGACTATTAGCCTGTTTGCGACCTGATCATTTTGATCTTCCGACGGATCTCTGTTCCTGCGGTCGATTCTGTATATAACCTTTGGCATCCTCTCAGTGCTCATTATTTGTAAATGTTGTTCCCGTTAATTCTTATTCTCTCTAATTTCGTCACTTGAGCTGACAACATGTAATTGTTCCCTTATGTCTGTAGGGCCTATTCTTCATTCTGCCTCTCCTTGTGCAACCTGCGATCATCCGCAGCATTTGCGTCCCTACTGCTTGGATTCTTTTTACTTCCATGTTCCGTAAGGAAATGGAAGTATGGTGATCGCGAAAAAATCGTGTTCCAGATAAGGGCTGATTCTGATTATACTACCCTCAAAACATGAAGAAAAGTCATTTTCCGAAAAGGGTCTGTGTGTAGAATTTTTTCTATGGCAAATGATAACTGCCGCAAATTCAAACAGAATCAAATAATTTTTTCCATATGTGCTTGAGTTGTAGATGACTCAAGGCTTATTGGTGAAGATCGGTTACGGGGAAGGGGTAGTTTACCAGCAACGTTTTATGTTTTAACAATAGTAAAGTTCTTAATTTTGATAAACAAAGTATCCTGAAAAGAAGGTCATAATAATCCACTGTAGAAAGGTAGATGAAATATCTATAAATGAAATTGATAGTTGAAGGTGGAGGGGATAACTTTTTGTATGTGTACTACGTTATCCACAACAAAGAAGTAGTTTGTTGTTAAAATTCCTTCCCGGACTGTTTGGCCGTGGTCCAATGTTTTCTGCAAAACCAGACGTTTCGGCAGTGCCATCGACTGCCGTCATCAGTGAAAATCGAGTGCGCTAATGTGAGGTGGTGTACGTTATTGCCCACAGTACTGTGATTAAGGCTGAAGAAAGAAGTAGTTTCTATGGAAATATTTCATTTCGAAAACGATTTTAAATATAAATCTGAGAACATGGAAGTCATGTATGGTTCCCCATACCGATGTTTTCATTTGTTCCTGTGAGTGTCCATGTTTCACTGTAATACAGTAAACTCATGATTTTTATAGTTTTATAAAATATTGTGAATAGTTCTTTAAATATTAAATATTTCTGCCAATAATATTTATTATTTTGTTTTCCAATGACCTACGTTTCACTGATTATTTTTTATTATATTTTATATAATATTAAATTACAAAATAATTTTAATTTTTAAAATTATATTTTTTATTATTTCGATTATTCGTTATTGTTTGTATAGAAATCATATCGATTTGATTATTTGTTAATTCATTTATAAACCGCTGATGATACTGATGTGACCAGTGAAACGTGGGTCAGGTGAAAATATGATAATAAATATTACTTGCAGAAGTATTTAATCTTCTTCAATATTCTTTCATCTTTTTACTATGGCTCTTCTTCCTGTCTTCAGTTCACTTTGAACCTGCGTTTTTCTCTCTCCTAACCTGGACTCCTTTCATTTTTGACACTTTTGCCCGAAAAACGTCTCTTTTAATACCTTCTTCTGCGTTTATATTATTTTTTTTCAAAATCCTTTTTGACTTCTTTAATCCAACGTGATGTTGACTTCTTCCCCCACAGATATTTGAAGATCAAGGTTAATTTTTATTATTTATATAGTGTTATTTATTGATTACTTAACTGTTAAAAATGATAAAAAAGATAAATTTACAAGAAAAGCGATTTGAATAATCTTGAAACATCATTAAAACTTGGACTCGGTTAGGTTAGGTTAGGTCAGGTTAGGTTAGGTTCATGTATGGTGTGTTATGTATGATGCCCCTACAATGTTCACAATTTGTCCTTTCCTACTTTTTGTATATTCGAATTGTTTTTGTACTTTCCATTCACAAGGTAGTTTCTTTTTTGTCTGGGAGCTATTTAGAAGTTTTAAAAGTCTTTGCCATTAATTAATAATCATTTAAATTTATTCCATTTATCCCAGGAGCATTCTATTCTTCATTTTCTTTAAGGATTTCTCTACTGCGTTGTCTGTTTATAATTTCCCTCTTCTCTTTCCTCTTCATTTACCAAACCATTTCCTTCTGTCCACAGTTTTTTGTAGTATTTTAACATTCATGCTTACTAATAGACATAATTTCTCACGTTATCCGTTTCTTCTTTGTTTACGACTGTGTCTGTTTTCTGTGCAAAGCGTTGTCTCTCGTATATATCGTTTTCTACCTCTGATACGAAACTTTGCCAGCTTTTTTTGGTTCGTTTCTCTATACATTTGTTTAAATTTGTTCCTTACCATCTTATATTTTTGATTGCTTTCTTCTGTCTAACAATGCTAAATATGCTTTCTGTTTCTCTTTAATAGCATCTGCTATATCGTCATTCCAGCATCGTAGTTGTCTTTTGTTAATTTTCCTTATACGTTTACCCAAGTGATTCCAGAGCTGCTTTGTCGATATATTTTCTAATAATCCGTCATAAAGTATAAAAATCGGCGAGGGCTGTGTCGGAGCCACGGCCGCAAATCTTCAGAGCGTAGAATACGTCTGTGTGCTTTAGGGTTGCTAATGTGTTATGAATAAAATGAACAAACACATATTTAGTTTTACAAAGTACATAATTTTAGTTGCAAAATCATCACACAAGTTAATTAGTTGGTTCAAGCAAGACTTTATTTATAATGGGCCTATGATAGGAGAAGTAGCTGATATAAGGTAAGATATCAACGCTGATGTTTCTGGTGAAAGTCAAATCGACGGTGGTGTTACCCAGCGTAGTCGGTGGCATCATCAGAAATACGTATAAACATACATTTTATAATCGCTTAAGACAATTACAAAATATCTAGACGTATCTGTATAAAAAATTACAAAATATATCAATACAATCGCATAGTAAAAACATTAAAAACTGCAGGAACGGATAAAGGTATTGTTCCGATGCCGTTAAATATCATTTGTTTATTTACTTGTTACTATGGTAATTAATTCTGGTCTCCATGGTGTTGACTCGACTTCAGTATTTATTTCCTTGTCTTTTAAGCGTTGTCGGTAAATCCTATGACGTTCGGCATTGGTCATTTTGGGTTTTTTGAATTCCACATGATTATCTCTACTCTCCTGTATGCGTTTACGATACTTGTGAGCACGTTTAGCATCCATATACCGCGACATTTTGTCCGAACACAGGATTTTTACAACTTGAATTACGATTATTCAAACCTCTCAATAATATCACCGCTATTACGGTACACAATGTAGATAGTACTCGATGAGACAATTTAACGACACCTCACTCAACGTTCTATCGCATCGGAAACCGGAGAAATACTAATTTTAGTGCGCGCCGAGCGGCACAAAACATTTCTATTTCTCCCCCTGCTCACCCCGCGCTGGATGATGCAATAGCCCGCTTATAATGTCCTATTTATCATCTTTGTTCCTTTATCTGCCGAATCGTACCTCATATAAGCGTGAATCTTTTGTCGTTTAGATAATATTTCAATTTAAAACGTGACATGAAAACGTAACGCTCGATTTTCTGGTTGGGGGTGCCTATTGCTGGCCTGAAAGGTAAGACGTATTCTGCGTCAAAACAATGAGTGTTTCAAGTAATCTCATAAGAACCGTCCGACACGTTCAGAAAACACAGTACGGGGCAATTAATTTCAAAACGCCTGAAGCGACGCACTGAACGAGCGTGCGAAATTGATCAAACATGCATTTGCTTTCTCTGTGAACAAAGTTTACTACTAGCTGAAACCAACCATCATCACTTCTATAGGCAGGCAGGGAGCAAGAAAATGCCTGGAAAGCATCGTCAGTAAACAGATTGTTGAAAGCTTGAGATTAATTAATAACTAAAAGGAGCTTTCCTTTTTAAACTTGTTCATCAGTGTCTGAATATCTTGGCTGTGCAGTAAGCTACAAAGCAGAATATGATATAAGAGAGAAGATAAATAAATTTAGGAATATATGTGGTACGATTCATAGAATTCTTAGAAATAAAACAAGGCACAGCACAAGGATTAAATTTTATAAGACAATTGCAATACCCACATTGATTTATACGAGTGAGGCGTGGGTCATGACAAGAAAGGAAAGCGGCAAGGTTCAGAGTGCTCAAATGCAATTTTCTTCAAAACACTTTAAATTATACATTGCAAGATAGAATAAGGAATGAGGATATCAGAGCAGAACTTGAAGTAAAAGACTTTAATGAAATTATTTCAACTTACAGAAGACAATGGTGGGATCATCTGCAAAGGATGACAGGATGACAGAGGATTGATTGCCGAAAGCAGCACTGAACTGTAAAGCCATTGGTAGAAGAGACGTGAATCGTCCGAGGATGAGATGGGTGCCGGAACAGGTTTGTATAACCTAATCCTTGAAGAGGAGAAGAAGATTACTTTTATATTAATCTAATAATAATACTTAGTTGGCAGACCGAGACGGAGATGGTGGAGCCGGAACAGACAACCTGCCTAATTCTGGACAGATAGATGATGATGATAATACTTTTCGTACAAGAATATATTTTTTATTATTTTTTGAATATTACACTGTTTCAATATATACAAATTTGTATGTCTGATGATGATAGTTAAATACTATTGAAACATAACAGGAACAGGAATATCAGAGCGAAACTCGGAGTAAAGGACACAAATGAAATTGTTTCAGATTACAAAAGACAATGGTGGGATCATCTGCAAAGGATAACAGATTTCAGATCGATTTCCGAAACCAGCACTGAACTATAAAGCCATAGGTAGAAGGGACGTGGATCGTTTGAGGACAAGATGGGTGCCGGAACAGATTTATATAACCTAATCCTGTAATAGAAGAAGAAGGAGACATCATTATTAATAAAATTAATGTGTTAAAAGAAAAAAGTTTAATCCATCATTAAAACTACCAGACATTTTGATTCCTGAATTGCAATAGTCGTCTTCAGCGAAGTGTCCTTTTTTCATAACCACTTAATTCTTTTTCCGACATTTGGTAAAGATGAACAGAAAGAAGAGGTTGACTAGAAAGAAGGACGCGGCTCTGAACATTAGTTACGCAGCTGAAAACAAAACGTACGGCCGCTTCATCATGGACTGTGGGTTGATCGCTTGGAAATTTTATCACCAAAACGTCCGGCTACGAAATCTTAATCAAACGTTGAGATGCTTATAGCAAATGTCGTAATCTTCCTCAAAGTAACGTGAAAATAGCTTGCAAAGTGTACGGTTGTGCTAGCACAGATTTTTCAGAAAGTTTGCCCAACGTAGTGAAGTCTGCCTAACGTATGCGTAGTCTGACAATCACTAACACAACTTTATTGATTAAACACAGTATAGTTACAACTATTCGGCCTCAGTAATTCCGTACCATCCAGCCCGGCCCTCGGCCTATTAATTAAAGATTAGAAAATTAGAAAACCAAATACCGTATAGAAAAGGGTTGATTCGACTTAATTTGTAATCCTAAGAGCCTCTTAAAGTAAGCTTCTATATCTATTATTTAATATTACAGGTAAACTTGAGCGAAGAAAAGAACTCAGCATAAGCACAGAGGAATCAAAGAATTTACCGGATTATAACTGCGTATATTGTAAGTTAATTAAATTTTTTATGTTTTAATTCTTTGTAAAAGATAACATTGTAATCTATATATATGTATACACACACACACACACATATATATAAAACTCTAAGTCTGAGGATTTTTTTGTACCGAATACAAATCTACACCGATACACCGATTGTCACCAAATTTTGCACATGTAACCTTTGACACGCGGCGAAAAACATTGTCTAACTTCGATTTTGATATTCTGCCCCGTTCACACGAATTAGTTCCTTTTATACCCTTTTGTTAACGCGAATAAGGATGTCAACAACACCATGGAGACCATAACTAATTACCATAGTACCAAGTAAATAAACAAGAGCTATTTAGCGGCATCGAAACTGTACCTTTATCTGTTCCTGCAGTATATTTTCTGCAACAATTTGCAACAAGTTTCAGCAGTTCCTGAAACAATTTTTTTAAATAAATAAATTGCAGTTTCATTTAAAGTTAACTTAATTATTCTATTAGTATGCTCACTGAGCTCCAGAATTCGCTTAGTATTTTGAACAACGTAGAATATATTATTTTATAAATTTTGAAATTAGATAATTTTAAAATTATCAGAAAAATGACAAAAATCCCGATTAACCCACTACTTTTTGTTTAGTAAAGTAACAATTGTAGAGCAACATACAGTAAATGCTTGAAATCGCTAACAATCGGATTTGTGTTAAAATTCCCTTTATTTTTCTACTGAATTTTTACAATTTTTAAAATCTTTGGATATTGTTGTCCATGACGTGTCCGTTGATTGACTAAATATAAGTATATTTACTACCGACACTGCGTGGTTCTGACAAAGGTTTTAATAAGCCAAAAACTGGTTCAGGCTATAAGGTAAAACTTTTACGTTTTTACCAATAAAAAACTTTGTGTTCCGAGTCGGTAGTGATATACTTATATTTAATTTAAAACAATTTTGGATCTCACATTTGGACCTTGGGGTCAATTATTATTTTTTTATTTTGGAAAACTGTACTTTTACTGTAATTTTGGTAACCAAAATTCTGATATTGGTTACAATTCTTTTCAGTTTACTATCCTGGATGGAATTTGAAATTTCATCTCTTCTTCCCACTTTTTGGGCCCTGACGTTCCAAAATTTTAGAATTTTCAAAAATAACACTACAATTAGGTTTAGTTGAAACTTCTTCTAATTTGGTAAGCCAGGTGAATTTTGTCGAATTTATTATAATTTTCATCCGCTTTTTGTTATATACCCGGTGTAACAAAAATTTTCACATAAAAAAATAAACACTTAATTCATATGATGATATTGATTAATGACTCGTTGGCCACTTGGTGAAATATATCAATACAGAGGTTAAAAAAAAGATACAAACACTTGGTAAGTTTCACTTTATTATTTACATCTGATAGCTGTTTCAGCTTATTAAGCTATTCTCAAAGAGATCATAGAAACAAAACCTTTGAAACCTTTGAATTCATGTTATGGTTAAAATTCCTGTTAATTTGACCCCACACGGACTTTTAGGATTTTTACAAAATTTAGAATGCTCACTTTTTTACCTCCCGCTACCCTATTTTTTGGGTAACCAGTCTAAAAAACAACAGGGTTGTGTAGAGTAAAAGTATGGACGTGCGTATTAAGTTTTACAAAAATCGGTTGATGCGTACAAAAGGTATCGTGAGACAAATCTCAAATAGGCAGATAGACAGACAGACAAATGATAAACGGTTGAATTAAAACTGAGACTCGCTTTGCTCGTTGAATAATTACCCAGCTTATTGAAATATTGAAATTAGTTTTAGGGTTTATTTGATTAAAAACAATATTATCTGTGTTATAAGATATTTTTACGTTTGTATCTTCAAATACTTTGCTTAGTTTACGAGTTATGTTTCCGTAGTAAATAAAGTTGATATATTTTATATTATCATTAGTGGAAAGATTTTTACATGAAGCACCATTTTGTATGGTGTTTATGACTATTGGTAACGTTCCCACCTTAAAACAGGAATACAATTACCGATTGCTAGAAAAATAAATTTTTCACATCTTAAGTAATTTCAGCAGTAATTATTTAGGGCCGTAAAATTTATTTGAACGCAGTTTAATTTGAGTAATAAAATTAAAAAAAAAGCACAAAATTATCTAAATTTTTGAATTTAGAGCTCAAGGACCATTTTTGTGGATTCTTTATTAAAATTTGTATTGCATTTGGTTGCCAAATTTTTAATTTAAAAATTTTGAATTTTAAAAAAGGATAAACATTTTTTTAATAAGAAAACAAAAAATTAAAACAGTTATGATGGTATTACATTATTTTTGCAGAACGCTACAACTTTCAAGGCAACGATTTGAACAAATCGGTTTGTAAAATTTCCCGACAGGCCCTCCCTTTCTATGAGATTTGTCTTGTAGGAAGGAAGCCCACATTTAGTTTATAAGTATGGAATTATTTCTGACCGAATTCATCGGTTCAACCAGAGGAGGATTGCGTTTGGCTCCTGAAGGGATTCGAACGATGTTTTTGCAGTTTCAACACTGTCGCCTCTTAAGCTGCGATTCCTCGGTCGTTCTCCGTAGGAATGGGTTTATATCGGAGTCTAGCCTAGTAAATATACTGAAGTGGGGGCGAAACGACGCGTTCCTATTGGTCCGTTCCTCTAGGCCAAGCACACAAACACATACACAAGCACACAAAATATTATTCTGTAACGGTAAACAATTTATATGTTTTAGAAAAGTTAAGTGGTTCATAAAAAAAACTTATAAAGTTAAAATTTCGTTTAATAGAAACATTAATTTCTTTACGAAAAACAAATAGTTTCGAAATTGTTACGCGTAGCGTGGGAGGCGTGAAAACTTTCCCGGCGAATTGTAGGACTGTACACGAAAACGATATAATAAAAAATACAAAAAAAAAGAAAAAATGCCAGACGGCATAGCATAATTAAATTATTATTTACTACTTTGGGCGGAAGGTTGTGCGTGCGCGTGTCCGTGGGGGCGTGAGGGGGAGGGGGTACAGCGCAGCAGCGACGCACGACGCCGATACAAATACAAATACAGAACGGCGGTCGCTCTCCGTCTGTCATCACAGCAGTAGCGTCGCTTCCTGTGTGTGCTCAACGTCCCTCAGTCACCGAACCACGGTCAGTACAACTTTTCCATCACACTCAGCAACTTTTTTGTTCTAAGCAAATTTATGCTGAAACTCGTTATTCTCCTGTTGAGAAACAGTGAAACAACTTTATGTAATTTTAAAAAAAAATCCGAAAAAAGTTTTAAATGTTTTTAAATTTTATGTGCATGTATGTAATATGAGTTTTGTTAAAAAAAAAAAAGAAAATCATTTGACGGTGACAACTATAGTGTTTGGAATTCTCCCAAATGCTTGTCGCGATTTTTTTTAAATTTACGACTAATATAATTTGACAGGAAATACTTCGAAAAAGTTTTTAGAAACTATATAAAATTTTATATACACATGTGAAACAGGCTTTCTGTTAAAGCGCGATAATTTTTTTAATAAATTAATTATATTTCAATTATAATATGAAAATTGGTCATGTTTTTCTTAGTTACAAAATTCAGTTACTCATACAAGTAAAAGGCGAATGTTATTAAAGATTTTTAATTACATTAAAAATTTATGAAAACTATTTCAAAAGGGTTGAGAAACAACACGTTTTATACTAAAATCTTTTCCTAATTTTTGTATTATTTTGTAATATGACTAATATAGTTTAATAGAAAAAACTTTGAAAAAGTGTTTAGAAACTGTATAAAATGTTATAGACACACGTGAAACAGGCTTTTTATTCAAACGCGATGTTTGTTATACAAAAATTCATTACATTAAATTTAAAATACTGAAAATTCTTAGCGTTTTTCTTAGTTGAAAAAGTCAGTTATTTATGCAATTAGGACTGAATGTTATTAAAGGTTTTTAATTATATTAAAAATTTATGGAAACTATTAGAAAAGGTTGAGGAAGAACATGTTTTGCACTAAAATATTTTCCTAAATTTTTATTCTTTTTCAATATGACTAATATATTTTATTAGGGAAAACTTTGAAAAGTGTCTAGAAACTATTTAAAATGTTATAGATACTCGTGTCCCATTAAAAATCTATGGAAACTATTTCAAAAAGCTCAGAATAACATGTTTTATACTAAACAATTTTTTAAAATTAAAATACGTTTTTTATGAAGAAGCTATCCAAGACTGACTCAACAAATGTCTGTCAGAACCTTAATCTCCTGTTCATAGAGTAACTATAATACATAAATTGTGTGAATACAACATATACTCCGTTCATAATTCATTTGAATAGAATCGAGTGCCTTGTAGAAAACATTTAAATAACTAATGGCATTTGTTATTAACAAACGCGCGCGCGCGCGCGCGCACACACACACACATTTTGTAGTTGAATTTGTATAGATATTACAACAGTATAAGTATACATTAAAATTGTATAAGTGTGTGTGTGTGTGTGAGAGAGAGAGAGATAATAACACAAGCCATTAGTGAATTTGTTAGTATCTTCCTATGTATTGAATTATTTAGTACCATTAAAATCGATTAGTGTCAGTAAATATAGTATAATAACTTACATTATAAATTGTTTATTAAGTTCGCTTACTTATAATGGTAGGTTTTTTCTTTGTATTAAATTTATTTAAGATTTAAACGGTCAATGTGCCTTCGAGGGTTGTGTCTACAGTAGGTAAATGGTTGCGTCACCCCAATGTTTTTCCGTTCCAGTCAAATAAAATATGAACGTTGGTTGAGTTTATCAAATATGAACGTTTAGCAATTATAAACGAAGTTGTACAGAAAGACTGGATAAACTTTCGATACTTTTGGTCACGTGTAGAAACATTTGTTTTATTTAACTAACAAAACGGTTATAAGTACTGGAAATAGTAACAATTTTATGTAGAGTTAATGTATTGTGTAAATTTTATTTTAAACAATTTTTTGATATACTAATAAGAGTTTCTTATTAATTATACCTATAATACTACTGACTCGGAACACTAAGTTTTTTTATTGGTAAAAAATGTAAAATTTTTACCTTATACCCTAAAACAGTTTTCGCTTACTAAAAGCCTCTGACGAAGCTTTTAATAAGCGAAAACTGGGTTTTATTATTATATCAGGCTATAAGGTAAAAATTTTACATTTTTACCAATAAAAACTTTGTGTTCCGAGTCGATAGTATTAGGCTATAGTTATAATTAGTTAATTAACAGACACGTCATGGACAACAAAATCCAAGAGTTTCTTGTTCTTAATAATTACGCTTGTAACTCCAAAGTTAAACTATCGTGCCGTGTACGACAATTTCTGGCGTTGAAACCCCAAAATTGTTCCTTGTTGTTCTAGCCAAATATTTTAATATCATTCACACCTGTCAGATTTCACCATCAATTATCACCTACACATTTTGCCCTGTGTTATTAAAAATTATGCTTTTGTCTTCAATAATATTTTTTTGTCATTAATTATATCAAATGCACTTTCATTAAACAACTGAAGACATTATCTGTTCCTCTGTCTGTTCGTCTACTCTGCCTGTAGATGTGTACACAACCGCGGATTCGTTTGGTACTCCGCGAAAAATTTTGACAATTGAACGAAACGAAACTCGAGTGTTTTTACGCTCGCTGCATACGGTAAATGTTTTTTTTGCAGAACCTTTCAGAGTAAAAAGGTAACCAAAAGATTTAAACATTCATTAAACTAGTTAATCAGCAGTAGGGTCGGCGAATATTTGTAAACAAATATAAAGGCTAATGGAAAACATAAAAAATATGTACAAATATCTCAAAAGTCTCTATTTTCTTATAATGGATATCGGAATCCTTATATCCTTACACACACACAAATATTATTAAATAATATTAGACACATAAATTGTAAAATCATACATCATACAAATATATTACTAAAAAGGAATAAGGTTTGTCTCAAGAGAAATATATTGATAATTCTATAAAAATTCTAGCAATTATAAGAAGTATTTTATTTTGTGGACGACTTCAAAGTAGCAGTTTAAACAAAATACCGAATGTTTTAGTTGCTTTTCAGACATTTCTTCCCAATGTGCCAAAAAAAGTATTTCTCTCACGCACACACAAATATTATTAAATAATATTAAACACATAAATTGTAAAATTAAAACATACAAATATATTACTAAAAAGGAATCATATACTTCGTAGGCTTACACGGCCGGAGTCGATGTTGTTAAAACTCATTCCCGGGCTGTTTGGCCGTCGTCCATTGTTTCTTACTAAAACAGACGTTTCGACAGTACCGTCGACTGGTATCATTACTGTAAAAAATTCGAGCTGTACTAACGTAGGGTGGTACTCGTTAGAGATCACAGTACTGATGAGTGAATTTTTACAATGATGACGGCAGTCGACTGTACTGTCGAAACGTCTGTTTTAGTAAGAAACAATGGACCACGGCCAAACAGCCCGGGAATGAGTTTTAATAAAAAGTAATAAGGTTTGTCGTAAGTTAAATATATGGTGATGATTAGGTAAAAATTCTAGCAATTACAAGAAAAGTATTTTATTTTGTGGACGAGTTCAAAGTAATTATGAGACAGTGTTTAAACAAAATACCGAATGCTTTAGTTGCTTTTCAGACATTTCTTTCCAACGTGCCAATAGAAAAAATTATTTCGCGCGCGCGCGCGCGCACACACACACACACTCTCTCTCTCTCTCTCTCTCTCTCTCTCTCTCTCTCTCTCTCTCTCTCTCTCTCTCTCTCTCTCTGTCTCACATATTTATAAGCAATCGTACGCAATAATATAGATTTTACTAAAAAAGTAAATTTGTTGAAAAATGAATACGGGCTTGCAACTTTCATTATACACGGCAGTTCTATACCACAATACTAAAAGTTTGTATAATATAATAATAATAATAATAATAATAATAATAATAATAATAATAATAATAATAATAATAATAATCCTTTTTCTTCTTCCTCTTCTTCTCCTCTTCAAGGATTAGGTTATATAAACCTGTTACGGTATCAATCTCATCCTCGGACGACCCACGTCTCTTCTATCAATGGCTTTATAGTTCAGTGCCGTTTTTGGCAACCAGTCCTCTGCCATCCTTTGCAGACGATCCCACCATTATCTTCTGTAAATTGAAATAATTTCATTTAAGTCCTTTACTTTGAGTTCTGTCTGGTGTGATATCTTCACACCTTATTCTTTCTTTCAAGTAAGTATAATTCAACTATTTCTATAATTTAAAGTATTTCAAAGAAACTACATTTCAGCACTGTGAATCTTTCCGCTTTCCTTTTTTGTCATCACCCACGCCTCACTCGCACAAACCAATGTAAATATTGCAATTGCCTTATAAAATTTAATCGTTGTGCTGTGTCTTGTTTTGTTTCTAAGATTTTTATGAATCGTACCACAAATATTCATACGTTTTTTTATCTTCTCTTTTATATAATATTCAGATTCACAGCTTACTGCACAGCCGAGTTATTTGAAACGGCTCACTTGTTCTAAAGTGCTGTTGTTTATAACTATTTTAGTTCTCACTGGATATTTACCTTTAAAGGCCATGGTTTTGGTATTTATTACTGAAATTGCTAGCGTGTACTCTCTTGCCACTTCTTGTAATTGAAACATAGCTCTTTGTAACTGATCCTCATTTTCTTGAATAAGAACTATGTCATCCGTATATAGTAGGGAACCCATACAAATTGATTTGTTAAGCCATGTTCCCGAAGTCACTCTGGATTTCCATGCTCTCAGCATGTTGTCAATGTGTGTGTATATATATATATATATATATATATATATATATAATGTTGGGGAAACACAACAATTCGTTTTGTACAAGAATATATTTTATTATTAAACACCTTTTTTTTAATTCTTTCAATAATAAAACACAGAAAATCAAAATATTAAATATATTAATTTCACATACGTAGACAATATTAATCTTAAAATTACATAATTATTTAAAAACAAAAATATACAAATCACCTATAACAGTAATAAGACAGATTTTGTTAGAATCAAAACTAAAGCAGATAAATCAATTCATAATTTAAATGGAGTATATAAAATTGAATACCCCGACTGTAACAAATTTTAAGTTGGCCAAACTAAGTAACGTTTAAAAAAAGATATCTACAACACCGTAATCTATATGTAAAATTACATATATTCAAATGAAATTTAGCTACACACTCAGTCAAAAACAAACACACATTTACAAATTTAAATAATGTCAGTTTCCAAATAATAAATTAATACCAGAACAAATTCAAATTAATACGAAAAGTGATAACTTTTCAAAATTAGTAATTTAATAAAATAATAAATATTTATATTATATTAACAATTAATTACATAACATGTTTTTACATACATATATACACATTAAATTTAGTCTACATATAAAACAGCTGCTTTGAACAATAACTTCTAAAAATTTTTAAATTTATTAATTTATATCTGATGATGATAGTTAAATAGGCCTACTATTGAAACGTCGTAATATTCAAAAAATAATAAAATATATTCTTGTACAAAAAAGGATTATTATTATTAATAATAATATAAAATGTACAACAAAAAAGAGCAAATATGAAGGCAATATAGTAATATATTATATTATTATTAATAATAATACAACGTTTTACAAGAATATATTGTTTATTTTGTAAATTACATATCTGTTTCGATAGTGATCTATCATCATCAGATATAATTTAATAAATTTTTAAAATTTATTAAATTATATCTAATGATGATAGTTAGATCACTATCGAACATGCATGTAATTTACTAAATAAACAATATATTCTTGTAAAAAGTTGTATTATTATTATTAATAATATAAAATATAAAACAAGAAAATTGAGCATTTATGAATATAGTAATATTATACATACAAAGTTTGCATTTTTGTACTACAGTATATTATATTTTTTTTTGTGAAAGTTTTCTTCTGTTCACCGAAATGCAAGATTCCTTCATTTGTTTAAGGCAAGGAATCATAAGATGAGTATATAGTAGATGGTATTCGTAATGCCGAAACGTCGCCAAAAAGTCTGTACCAGGAACGAGAATTTAACTGGACAATATACCATATCGAAACATTTGTGTATAATCTATCTAATGCTATTTGCAAATTTTGGGAAATTTATTCACTCGCCTATAGGGGTGGGTTTTTGTTAGCAGTAAATTTGTTAAACATTTTAACTGTCAAAGTGTGTTGGAGCATTAGGTAAAGGATTGCATCACCCCAGTGTTTGATGTTGGAATTAAATTAAATGTAAACTACGTTTGTTGAGCTTATCTAATATGAAAGGTAACATTTTCTGAGGAGTTTTTCCGGTAAAGGGTTTGTGAGGATCGGTCAAAAAGTAGCCTATAACACAAATTTTTAAATTATTTGTGCCGACGTTTCGACAATATTTTGGTCTTTATCAGTACCTGTGTATGAGTACAAGAGAAAATGTCAAACACAGCAGATCAAGCATTTGAGTGAACGTGTTTGTGTATGTGTGTGTGTGTGTGTGTGCGCGTGAGTGCGCGGATTTGTGTTTGACATTTTCTCTTGTATTCATACACAGGTCCTGATGATGACAATAAATATTGTCGAAACGTCGACACAAGTAATTTAAAATTTGTGTTATATTTTTTGACCGATCCTCACAAACCCTTCACCGGAAAAATTCATCGACAGACGGTCACTACGGATTTAAGGATTTTCTGAAGACTCTTTTGGTTTGTAACAAATTTTTAAATGGTCAAATGAAACTAAACGGAAAGTATAAACGTGCCTTAGACGAACTCAGTCAACACAAACTCAACAAGTGTTCGTCGAATATTGTTTCTAAGGAGTTTTTTCACGCCTAAGATAAGCGTCTTGAAAATGATGTGAAGTATATTAGTTAATGTGTACACTTTGTGATGTGTGTGGCTATTATGAACAGAGATACCAAAGGCGGATTTGGACATTTTGCTGCCCTAGGCAGTTTATACCATGAGCCCCCCTCTTTAAACAGGAACATTTACTACCCCATTATAACACTTATACAATATACACATAAATACATGTACGTTTACAATTTATTATACCATTATATACGCATAAAATACTTTTTTAAAAGCTTACTAATTAGTTATATGTGGAAAAATTCAATGGTCTGGTATATGTAAGCCTGTTGTTGACTTCCTGATTTAAATAATTTAGTTTTCCCCATTTAAAAAAAAAAATTGAGCCCTACTCCGGCTTTAAACTGATGCCCAGCCTGCCTAGACGGAAATAGACACCCCCATACAATCATATACAAAGTGCAAGCCAAAAAGCCTAAAATCTGAATGAACAGTGTATCAATATTTAAGTAGCTTTTATAATTACTTATATTTCCAGTCGGTTTTCTTTCAACATCTGATGAACACAGATCCGGTGATCTGTTGATGTATACAGTACCAGTGTAAACTGTATACAGTGGAACTTGTTTATAACGAGATTCAAGGGACCGGACAAATGTGCTCGTTAAAACCGGGTGCTCGCTATATCCGAGTTGCTGACTTGCAAGCCTAAACTTTATACCGTGATTATCGAACACACACACACACACACACACACACACACACACACACACACACACACACACACACACACACACACACACACACACACACACACACACACACACACACACACACACACACACGCGCGCGCGCGCGCGCGCACGCACACACACACACACACACACACACACACACACACACACACACACACACAGAAAAAGTCTACTATAGAAAAGACTTTGCACAATAAAATATTGACATGTTTTACATTCTACGTTTAAAAGTGAAATTTAGACTTTAAACACTTTTTAGACGCTAACATTTTTGCTGAATATTGGCGTATAGTGCTTTCGCGAAATATAGTAAAAGTAACTGTGTAGTAAAAACTTACTAAAAATCAGCCGGCTATCTGACAAAAAAACGCAAAACTTTCCATGCCACATATACAAAATTTATTTTTAAATTATAAATGCTCGGTACAACTAAGTCTCTAATGCGTTCCTACTCGTTAAAAGCGAGTTTAATTTTCATTACTAAGATAAAAACCAAACAAATCTCGTACTTTTCTCGTTATAAATGAGTTCATTTTTCGCGAGTTCCACTGCATTATGAAATATTTAAGTATTCAAGTTGTGTTCGATCACACCTATAAAGTTGGGTTTTGCTCAACCTTGTAATTTTTCGATATATTACGATCCTCCTTATTGGTCGCTCCTATATGTGTGAATTGATATCCAAGGTATGGGAGAAAGTTAAATTGCTCAAAAATAAACTGACGTGTTATGGAAAGTTAATAGTTTTTGAGACTACTCTGAATGTTTGAGGATGTCTGCATTTTCACTTGTAGAATGTTAAATATTCCAATAAATCTTTTTAAGGTTTAGTTTGTTTAAATCGGGTTTTAAAGAAATTATGAAATTGCAAGTTTAAAATTATTTTACTTAACTTCCTTGTTGTTTAAAATTTTTCTTCTTCTCCAACCAAGCATCAGACTAATAGACTGTTGCTCGTTTTGGTCTTCCGAGGGATCTCCGTTCCTTCGGTCGGTATGTATAATATCCTTTGGCATCCTCTCAGTGCTCGTTCTTTGTAAATGTTGTTCCCATTTATTCCTTTCCTCTTTTATTAGGTCACTTGACCTGGCAATTTGTAATATTGTTTTCTTATTTCCGTATTCCTCATTCTGTCTCTCCTTGTGCAACCTGCGATCCTCCGTAGCATTTTCATCCCTGGTGTTTGGATTATTTTTTCGTTTGTAACTAATTTAGACAACCATTTAATTAATATCAATTATACGTTTACAAATTTAGATAATTCAATTCTAATAAAACACGTTAAACAATTTAATTACGAGAAATTTTAAAAATATATTACATAGCGTAAACGTAGCGTTACACTAACTGAAGAATTAATTCACATTAAAAGTAAAAATTAGGATACGTTTCTAAATAATTTTATTATTTTTTAATGGTATTAATAATAATTTTTTTACGATGAAGGGTTTGCGAAGATCAGTCAAAAAAGTATAACACAATTTAAATTATTTGTGTGGACGTTTCGACAATATTTATTGTTATAATCAGTACCTGTGTACTGATACAAGAGAAAATATCCTGAATTGTATATTATTGTATTCAGGAAAGTCAAAATTTCAATAAAAGCAAGCAGTTCGAAAAATTGAAAATTTTTAATTTTTTGTCTCCAGACTTCACTTAAAAAGAAAATGTTACTATTCTAAATAAAACATAGCATTCGTAGACCCATGATTTTATGATATTTCTTTCTAAATTTCTTCTTTATCTTCACTTCACGTTTTAGGCGTTCTGCCTGTTACGGTTCCACCTTTTCCTTGGTCTACCTAAATTTATTCTTCCTCTGGCTTTGTATTTTCTAGCTTTCACTGGAATCCTGTATTGTTGCATTCTTTCTAAATGTTCTTGCCACTTGTTTCTATTAAATTTTATCTTTTCATTTAAGTTGAATACCTGAAGTTCTTGTCTAATCGTTTCATTTCTTATTCTGTCTAATTAATCGACTACAGCCTTTAACCCGTCTTAAGAATCTCATTCCCTGTGCCTGAATTCGATTTTCTTGTCCCTTTGTCGTTACCCATGTTTCGCTGCCATATATAAGTGCGGGGACAGCCATTGTTGTATAAAATTTCAACATTGTCTCTTTCCTGGCTTTACTTTTCAGGCATCGACTGATAGTTCCGCAAATACGGTTCGCAAAAAGTAGGCCTACTAATTTTTGGTCAATATCTTTACTGTAATCGAAGGAAATGTCACAACCTAGGTATTTAAATTGTTTTATTTGATCCAGTGTTCTATCGTTTCAGAAGATTTTGGCTTTTATTGGCTCTTTTCCTGCGAATGCCATTATTTTTGTTTTAGGAATTAAAATTTTTAAATTGTATCCTTCGCTAATTTGCTGCAGTTTGTATAATCCCTTTTGCAATCCTTCCTCTTTTTTCCCAATTAGTGTGAGGTCATCAGCATACAAAATTACATTTAATATTGTGTCTTTTTCTAAATATATTCCCTTTTTATGTAATTCTTTCCAGTTTCGGATTATATCACCTATATAAATATTAAATAACGTGGGTGATAAACTGCATCCTTGTCTTACTTCTATATTAGTCATTACTGAATTATTTATCTTTCCGTCTAGGCTTATAAAAATGTTTGTCTTACTAAATTTGATCAGTAAAATCACTTCGTAACATAGTTCCGAATCTCTCAGAACACTCCGTAGGCCTGTGTGTACACGCGTTTGCTTACATGCAAAAGCACAGTCTTAAGTTTATGTGGACACAAACGTGTACAGAGAAACATTACGTTTAGGGTAGTTATTTTCAAGTACTTACGAATCATGTAATTGTATTGTAATTGTAATTGTGTGAGATTTCACTAACGTCTACATTTCGTTGATGTAGCAATTTGTCTGGATTTTGTTCTCACTGCTTCACTAATCTGACAACCGCGTCTTAGCATAATTACACGTCATTCAATAATTATAATGACGGTACATTAAACCAAACGAGAACAATAGGCAGAATAAACGATGCGGATTCTTGAAGACTTAAGAAAAGAAAATTTATTATTACTGTTTGGGTTTCTTATTAGTTATTAAACTAGAACTTAAGAACGTGAGTGTATGTGAAAACGTGTGTCTTCATGTGCTTGTGTGTACGTGCTTTTAGTTACCACTCACCCAAACACACACACACACACACACATTCTATATATTTTGTTATTATTTTATTTTATTCTATCTATATTTTATTATTTTAATTTATAATGATTTAATATAATACTGAACAGTACATTATAAAACTGTTTTAACACTGAAAGTAACAAACATTTAATAATAATATTTATATAATATAAATATATAATGTATAATAATAAAAATATATTCTTGTATCAAAATGTATTGTTATTATATTTTTATATATTATACATTATTATTATTTTTGTTCTTCGATAGAATGTTATTCTCTAGCTTAACGAGTATAAAGGTCCCAATTGGTAAACCGCTGAATGGTCATCCATTCAAGTCTGTTGTTATATATGTCGCGCTTGATTTTATAATTAGCTCTTGAACCCTATTAACGAATAATGTGCGTTACAAGGTGTTCTGTCTGTTTTATTGTAAAAAGAAAACACAAAATAAACACAATAAAAAGCAAAAAATTTAAAGTTTTATTTCAATACTACAAGACAACGTTAACAAAAAGGGAATTTAACGTTTAATCTAGCATTCGACTTTTTATTACTTCGATGTTCTACAAGAAAAGGGAAGTATGGTGATCGCGAAAAAAGTCGTGTTCGAGATAAGGGCAGATTCTGATTGTACTACCCTCAAAACATGAAGAAAAGTCATTTTCCAAAAAGTGTCTGTGTGTAGAATTTTTATACGGCGAACGGTAACTGCCGCAAAATCAAACACAATAAAATAATTTTTGCATGTGTACCCGAATTGTAGAGGCCCTATTGATTTTGGTGAAGATCGGTTAAGGAGAAGGAACAGATTACCTCCAACGTTTTACGTTTTAACAAGAGTACAGCACTTAATTTTGATAAATAAAGTATACGGAAAAAAGGCCATAATAATCCACTGTACAATGGTAGATAGAATATCTATAAATGAAAAGAGTAGATGAAGAGAGAGGAGGTAATTTTTTGTATTCATGTTATAAATTTATTCGACCAAAAGCTTAGAACAATTTAAAAATAAAACAATTGATATTCTTCCACGTAAAGAAAATATCGTAACCACGTATACGTAAACAAAATAATGTTTCGTTTTTATGAAGTCACAGAAAACAAACGTTGGGCTGTATTCGCTTTCTTTTGCGTTGTTTAAATACAAGATAATTTAATCAAATTAATATTTATTTTTAAAATATTAATAACTATGTACAATTTGTATTTTGATTATCTTTTGCAGCGTTTTTACTAAAAGCATACTGATATATTTAGTTTCGTTCTGAGTGTACTTATTAAAAATAAGTTTATAACTAATTAGAACATGGAAGTCATGTATGGTTCTCCATAACGATTTAAAAAAAATTATAAATCCTTACAGATATTTGATCATTAATTAAATTTTCGATTTTAGAAATCTTGAAGTAGATTACTTTAACAAGGTGGAAAGGAAATGCGGCTACAAAGTGTCTCCGAAAATGAACCCCGTATACTCTACACTGTAAAGCGCGCGAGCCCGCACACGCACATTATAATTATCACAGGCCAAGCTGATTATTCCAAATTAAAAATTACCAGCTGAATACCCGTGCTTCGCTACAAATTAGAAAATAAATGAAAATTATATTTTCAATCCACTTTATACTCATTGTGCTAACTTATACTATTAAACTTTTAATTTAATATTGAATAATATGGTTTGCAATTAAAATTAACATATAAAAAGTTTTTATGGAACTTTTTTTACCAATATTATGTTATAAGATTGATACATAAAAATTATTATTATTTTCGGCTGTACAGTGATTACACATTTCCGGAACCAAAGATTACAGAAGAGATTGAATTCTCATCTTGCACTGGTGCTTGTCAATCCAAAGATCTTAAATTTCTCATTCCCTCAATATAGTATGAATTTCTTCTATCCAAGTGATAGGCAATCTTCCTCTTTTCCTTCTTAATAGTGGTGTCCATTCCATAACTCTCCTTGGCAATCTTTCCTGTGCCAAGGAAAGGCTTAGAAATTATTTGGATTAAATAATCTTGGAGAGAGGGAATTTCCAAGCTCTCCCCTTAAAGCCGTCAGTTATTTTTTTCAGTCGTGGAGAAAAAATGTTTTTGTCACTTATTTTCTACCAACCTCCAACGTTTCTTAGGGATTGGTTGAAACACTTTATTAGAAAATTGATTTTTATATTGAGAAAAAAATCCACTTCCCAGATACCCACCTTTAAAGTAAAATGTCTCAAAAAAATTCCTTAACGACCACCTTCGACCTAAGAAGAATTTTTGCACAAAATTTTGTGTTTGTAGGCTTTTTAGTTTTATAGATTTCATGATCCGTCAGTGGCCAGTGGTCTTGGATTTACACACACGCACAACACACACACACGCGCACACACACGCACACACACACACACACACACACACACACACACACACACACACACACACACACACACACACACACACACACACACACACACACACACACACACACACACACACACACACACACAGATTGACCTATCATAGTTTTCTTCTATGGGATGGTAACGAAAATTATTCAAAGTTAAAATATAGTTTTATACCTGTAGAAAAATTGAAATTGCGATAATTATGATACAACAGCAATAAATTGTAGCAGTGTTCATATATGCATAATTTATTTATTGTCGTCAACAATAACGAACACAAAAATAGTTAATCATAAAAATGTTAAAAACATAAAGACAAACAGCTGGTGTGTAAGAAACATCGTATATAAAGTATAATAGTAAATCACTGCGATGAAGAAATAGTTTTGGCAGACAACGCCCGCCGAGCCGTTGAAAACAAAAGCACCGCTATGAAATACGTGACAACTGGTGGTAACATCGAAATGATTGATTGGAAACCGTCGGATATTAAGTCGGAGCCCATGTGTGTGTGTGTGTGTGTGTGTGTGTGTGTGTGTGTGTGTGTGTGCGTGCGCGGAATAAGAACATCTTACCGCCGGGCTCCACTCACTTGTTGCAAATCCTTTGTTAAGTCCGTTCGTTGTCGCATCATCGTTTTTCATTCAACTCGTTTACCGGCCACAACACAATAATTTTTCCAACATTGTTGTTACAATTGTTACGTTGTGTCTTGGGTTTATGTTGATTTATATTACAAAAAACTAATTATGTAAAATAATTTCTACACTTGTAAGGCGCTCCTATATGCGTGTTCCTATTTTTTTAATGAATTAACACATTCTTTTACACACAATTAGACAAATATACACACGTGTTGTTTTATTTTTTATAATTCTTCTTTATCTTATCTTTTCATTAGGAAATAGACGAATCGCCTGACCCGGTCCCAAAGCAATAGACACACTTCACCAGCGCTTCCTATGCCTTCCTATCGAAGAGGCTTGTATTGCGAAACTTCTTTAGGCAACCTGTAACAGTTTTCAAAAGGTTTACTAATATTTAAAGCGCTAGTTTCTTAATTAAGTTTTTCGTTTCAGAGTTGCAAAAAGAGTTCAGCAAATTTGTCATAAAATACTTGCGTGAAAACGTGAAATGATTCTATAATACTATTTCGTAAGATAACATTTACTTTTATATTTTGCCACTCTCACTTCACTTTAGTAACAATTAGATTTTAGGTTTGCATTGTTGAATAATTGCATAATCATTAACTTACTGTCATTTATTATATTATCTCTAAAGTGTAGCAGTATGTGAGAGCCATAGAAACCTGCGGTGTGAAATTTTACAGAACTATATGTGACTGAATGTATATATTGTTTCAAAAAGAAAACATCCAGAATATGTTAAAAGTAATACGTTTAATATAATATTAACTTGGAGAACCGGTAAGCCATTGTTTTTCCGTTCAATTATTGTTGTTGCAGCTATTTGAAACAGGTATTTTACACAAGGTAGTCTTATTGATCGTTAATGTAAAGTGGTTATAAGTTTATACCGAACGTTGAGAGATAGAATGGCCAGATAAAGAAGAAGAGGTAACTTTATTTTACATTGCGCTGTTGTATTGGTGAATCTTTACTATGTTTTGATTTTCATATAATGGTTTGTATATAACGGATAAAACTAGTAAACTCCCTGAGATCCAAAACTTGCTGACTACTTCGAACGAAATAATAATTTGTTATTAAGTTAGATAAATTTCAATATCAGATAATTTTTTGATTGTCAAAAACATTACGAAAACCTTGACTACTGTACTATTTTTGTTTTAGTGAAATAACAATTATTAAAGCATCTTATGAACACTAATTCTTCTGAACTACTGCACTGATGAATAGTCTAACGAAAAATTAACTGGGCACAATTTTTTTAATATTTGGTTACCTGTTTTGTTTATTTGTTAGTATGTTTAAAACTTTATGAATATGTTAAATTTTTTTTTCGTTAAATTTGTAACCGTAATGTATAAATAACAAATAATGTAGTCTTAACTTTTGAGTTTGTGTGTGTTTTCATAGATATCTATATGCCTATATCTAACACTTTTCACATATATACATAACTTATAACAATATATATAGTTTTTTTTGTAAACATAACTCACAAACATTGAAAGCGATACAAAATTTGCAAGGAGTGTTGAAAGACATTAATTTTGCAGAACTATTACAGATACCAAATTTGTGTTTTGAATAAAATACGTGATATCTCAATCCCTTACTTGGGCTTATATAATTTTCTTAAAATTATGAGTTCCATTTTTGGCACTTGGTGCCCTCAAAATTAAAAAAAAAATCATATGAAACGCCACATTTAAATTCGGGTTGAAATTCCTTTTAGTTTGACACGAGGTTAGATATTTACAATTTCTTCCAAATGTTGACTCCTTTTTAGGTCAATTATTTGTTACCAGGTTTTCCGTTGTATGTTGTTAATTATAGTTTGTCTTGTAAATTTTTCTCTTGGTAGTTTGTTAGTTATATCTTTCTGGTAAATTATTACTTTTTTGACTTATATTTCTTTTACTAATACAGCACTTTTCCGCTTCGATGTTCTCTTAACAGACGCATAAACAAGAGTGATTTGTTGTCTTTTTCTACAATACACTATTGTTAGAGACTAAATTCTTCTTCTCCTCTTTGGCTTAGTTTTATACTAAAATGTTTGAAATTAAAATACCAATATATCCTAAAGTTTGGAAATTTTGGAAACTAAATATTAAATTCAGGTTGTGGTTTATAACAATTATTTTGGTAATGTAAAACACTGTCTCAGGCCACACACACACACACACATTAAATCAATTAATACATCTGTTTGTGTTTGATTATTTCTCTGTTGCCGATACACATGTCCTGACGATGACAATGAGTATTGTCGAAACGTCACCACAAATGATGTAAAATTGTGTCCAGGTTATACCTACTTATTGGCCGATCCTCGCTAAACATTTGTTGATTGACGGTCACTACTGACTTAAAGAATTTACACACATCTACTTTATTATGTAAACGTGGCACCAGCGTGCGTCTGTGTGAATGACCATGTTATTTATTTAATATTAAATGCTACTTATCAGGGTCTATTTGAAATCTGTTGTTAATACATAGGGTGATTCAAAATTGCACGGCGATCTCTCGGAAGCTGATTCTATAGCTAAAAATAAGACAAAAGTCCATATAAACATAGGTCCGAAAACGGTTCGTTAGCGAGTTACGGCTCGCGAATCAGTTCGCACTGATTTCTGCTCCCACGGTAAAATGACGCCATACTGAAATTCTTGGGATCTAAAATGAAAGGTAAATTTAGTGGTTTCTTATGGCTTTTGATCTGAAAAATTGAATAAAAGAGGTCCAAGAGCTCTATCTCAATTAAGTTCTAAGAAAAACTGTGTAAAACACAAAACATTGGAGTCGACAAACTTTTGGCCTGTTTTGTTTTTAATTAAAGTAGAATTTGTCAAATTTTTACTTATTTTTAATAAACATTATATACATCAATTTTCTCGTAATTAAATTTTCTAACTTGTTTATTGGAAAATTAACAAAGTTATTTTAGCCCAAATCTAAAAAAGTGTGTTTAACTAACCATTTTCGGACTATGTTTATATGAACTTTTTTTCTTATTTTTTGCTACAGAATCAGGTCCTGCGAGATTGTTGTGCAATTTTGAATAATTACAATCACGGTAGTTCCGTTAAAAAAATACCTTCGATTATAACATTAAACCAATTATTATTACGGTAAAACGTTATCCGGTATAATGCACGTACTCAGCACGGCTTCTAAGCGCCTATGTACAGTAAAAGTTTCGACTAGACAAATTATTACACATTTATTAGATAAATAAGTCTCAGATTCGCGCTGTGTATATGTGTGCCGGCAACAACAGGTTACTTCAGTGATTGAGACGTGAATCCTTTGCTGTCAATTGCTTGTTACGGATTCTTTGTTAGACGCTTATGTTGAACTCATTTTTAGTAGAAGATAATATGTTTCCCAACATTGTTGTTATAATCATTGGTAGGCCTACATCACTGTTCATTTCAAGTTAATTGTATTTTATATATTTAAAGAAATATTATGAGTATTATGTATTTAAATTTCTACACTTAAAAAGATGCTTATTTTTTTTACGTTTATGTGAAGTGAAAAATCAAGTTCAATTTTATGTTTATCACAAAATCGTGTTAAGTTCACTGCCACACAAATACACACGTATTGAACTTTGTTTTATAGACATGTTATTTATATAATCAAATTACTGAACGAGCGAAACGAGTTCTCAGTGTTGATTGAACCGTTTGGCATTTGACTGTCTGTCTGTCTACTTGGGCTGTGTCTCACGATAACTTTTGAACGCATAAACCAATTTCGTAAACCTTGGCATGAGTGTTCATACTTTTACACTAGAGAATCCTATTGTTTTTTTTGATAGATCCCCTAATTTTTCCAATGCAGGTCGGAGAAGAAACTGTGCTCACAAGAGCCGTAATTAAGTAAAACTTTGTGTTTGGGTATACTGCTGGACACAAAGCTTACGTTTTGGTTACAAATAAAACGAGCGGCTATTAAGCCGGCAAGTGTGACCGCGGCGCTTAGTAGAATTATGGCGAACACCAGTGGACCGAAACCTTCGAAGCGACAGTTACTTATGTCACTTACGCATTCAGTGCTACTTCATGGAGCGGATATATGGGCTGATGCACTCAAACCCGACAGATACAGACGACCCCCCAAAAAAGGGTAGGAAAAATGGGGAGTCAAAATTGTGTAAAATTGCAAAAGCCCACGCTGGGTATCAAATTTAAAAAAGGAATTTTAACCACAGTATGAATATAGTACTTATTTTTTAAATTCTTCAAAGTAGAGATTTTTGTACATTTCAAAAGTGTTAGTCACCGCGGCTTAAAAACGCGGTGAAAATTTTGATAAAATCGCAAAAATTCATGTGAGGATTAAAATTAAAGAGAATTTTAACTAATGTCTGAACGCAGTGTCAAGTTTTGGAAATTTCAAAACTTCAATACGTAAGGGCCCCAAAAAAGACATCAGAAATTTGAAAACATTGTGAATATCCAGCAGGGTGTCAGAATAGAAGAAATTATACATAATTGAAATCCGAATATTTACAATTTTTAGCGTTTACTGTATGACCTGAGTGCTCTACAATTACTAAAGACTATATATTACTAAAGACATAGTAAAGTAATCGGGATTTTTGTAATTTTTCTGATAATTGAAAAATTACCTAACATCAATATGTACCTAATAAATGTACTTTGTTCAAAGTAGTGAGCGAGTTTTGCTGCTCGGGGGAGGCTTACTAGTATTTCTGTAATTAGATTGTGCTTATTTTTTTCGCTGCATTTCAACCTACCTAACGCGCGTTTGCAAGAAATCTTGGCACAATTGTTATCGAAAGTTGTCAAAATTTCGACTGCTAAACAAACTCCCTTCCTGAATTTTAATTTAAAATAAGTTAGAATCTTTTAATCTTTTAAACAAAGCTACATGTTTTAACTTTTATTCTGATTACATAATTATACATGTTTCTACAGATTAGAGTTAGTAGAAATATTATTAGTTATAATATAATCAATACGCTTTGTTTTGTTATTATTATTTCCGGCTGTACAATGTTTACATATTTTCCGGAACCAAAGATTATAGAAGTGATTGGATTCTCATCTTCTACTGCTGCTTGCCCATTCAAAGATCTTCAATTTCTCGTTCTCTCAATATATCTGAATTTCTTCTATCCAGGTGATAGGTGGTCTTCCTCTTTTCCTTCTTCCTGGTGGGGCCCATTCGATAACTCTCCTCGGCAATCTTTCCTGTTCCATTCTTTTCGTGTGTCCATACCATTGTAACTTTTTTGTTTACAAAAAATTGACAATTGAATTTTTCACATTCATTCTGTAGTTAATTACTTCATTTATAATTTTCTCACGTCTGGATACTCCGAACGTGTCAACAGTCCATCTCTGCTGTCATTAATTTTGTTCTTGTTTGTTTATTAGTAGTCCAAACGTTTAGCCGTAGGTCATGATACTTCTAACAATGGTTTTAAATATTTTGGTCTTAGTTTCCAAAATACGCTTTCCAAAATAGTTTCTAAATACGCTTTATTTTTAATCGTTTTTTTAGTTAATTAAATAAGTTAATCATTCAAGTTAGTTAATATGAGAGATAATAGATTTTGTTTTAAAATATTTATATTTATTATTATTTCATTTTGTCTTGTGTAAAGCTTTTATTTTTTTCCTTAAATCAAATCGATTATTAACAAATATTTGTATAAAATAAATTAATATAAAAACAAAATACAAATCAAAAAAGGTGATCACGTTAACTTCAATGCTTTAACGATACTGATTGAAGACTCGTTGGGCACTTAGTGAAACATTATACTACAAAGGTTTTTAAAACACACAAACACTTGGTAAGTTTCACAGTTTATTCTGACAATTCTTTAAGACTAGTAAGTTATTTTCGAAGAGATGCTAAGAACAACTGAGAATAGCTTAATGGTCTGAAACAACTGTCAGAGGTTAAGAATAAACTGCAAAACTTATCAAGTGTCTGTATGTTTTTAAAAACCTTTGTCAATGCGTTAATTTCTTATGTATTTTATTACACTGAACTAAAGGCGGCTATTGACGCTATCGTCAAAACGGTTTCAAGCTGCAAAACATGATTGTTTAGTTACTGTGTGTGGGACGCTACTCGCTCACTTGTGATTCCATTGTTAGCGTCGCGTCTTTCATTCATTAAACTCACGCGGCGATAATTTTTCTTATATTGTTATCAGCATTAAACAGCTTTAACGTTATGTGTTGAGTTTAATTTAGCACCGCGATAATTTATTTATAAAAACTAATTATGTATTAAGAATTTGAAACGCTTCTAAAGTCCAAAGAATTAATTTATCTTTTGTAATTTCGAAAACAAGTTCCCACGCACAAAGTGTTGGCCATTTACTCTTTACGCATTGTATTTTGTCTTTTACAGTAACAGGATATTATCACTATAATATTAAATACAGGTCGTAGAGATAAAAGACGAAGAAATTTTAGAACGAGTTACAAAGGGCGACAGAATGAGAAACGCGGATATTAGAAGATATTTCGAGATGCCACCTACATAGACGGAAGATAGTTGAGTTGGTGGTAACATTTATTACGTATAAACGGGAATGATTTTGGTTATGATAGGACTTGTGATATTGATGTTAAGTTAGGTAAATTCAAGACAATCTGTAGGAGAATCAACCGTATTTTTAGAAACAAGATACGTCGAGATACAAAATTAAAGTTTTACAAAGTTATGACAGTACAGGGACTGTCCTATGAGTGTGAATTATGAGAGTAAACAACCAAGAAAAAAGATTGCCTCGGAAATGGCGTACTTAAGAGGAGTTAAAAGGTGTTCTAGTCTTGACCGTATAAGAAATGAGACTATAAGACAAGGATTACAAGTTTTCAAATCGAATGAAAAATTAAATGATTACAAACAACGGTGGAAGAACACTTAGAAAGAATGTCAGACTCCAGACTGGCCAAACATGTCTGGGAATACAAATCTCTAGGACACAGGTGTGTGGGTAGACCCAGGAAGAGATGCCTGGAGGACCTTTGAAGGCGGAACAGGCAGCACATTGCCTATGTCTTGTTATGAAGAAGAAGGTATTGATGATTCTTGTAAACGCAAGTGTTATTTATTATCAACAATAAATGATAATTAATAATAATTATTATTAACTTTTAATAATAATTATTATAATTTTTAATTTATATTAATTATTATAATATAATATTATATTATAACAATATATTATTATATAATATTAATTATATTTTTATTATAATTATTAATTTTTATAATTATTATTAATTCGGCTGACGGCAGATCGCCTGTCTTGGTCTGTGAATTTCGGACTGCGGTTAGTTGCAACTGAGATGAAAATCTGAACCCGTCCAATTGCTGTCGAAAAGATCACTTATGCGTCATAGTCATCAAAGCATTAGATCCCTACGCTTGGCCCTTTAACGAGAAGTTTCTACTCGCTCCACTCGGAGTTAAGAGGTCATCGCACCACATAAAAAAACTTATAATCACCTGTAAGTTCGAACTTTTTGAACAGAAACAATTTTACTGGTTGCCACGGATTCGGTCGGATGCAACCAAGTGAAATGATGTGCGGAGGGCAATTGATTCAGTCAAGAACAGGTTTGGTCGCAACTGACCGCGACCGGTTCTTACGAGAGCTGATAATGACAATAAATTTTGTCGAAACGTCAACAAAGATGTTTTAAAATTGTGTCTAATTAATGGCGAAACTTTACAAAACCGTTATAATGTTCCCAAGTGGTATCGGGTGTTATATTCCGCGCACTTATACGTACTCCTGTCTTCTTCTCCGAAGACGTAGTCCTGTAAACACAACTTATGCTAATATGTGTGTGGGCGCCACTTGGATATTTTAGTCCAAGAAATTCTTATTATATTAAATTGACTTTTCGTTAAATTAGTTATAGTAAAAAAATATAAACAGGACAAGTCGAATGCGGTTAGTTGCAAATAAAATACATTAAATGATTTTTCTTTTATATAAATTGTCTGAAGGACTAACAGTAAAAATATGAAAAAATTGCAAAGTTACAGAAATTATTGAAAAATTTTTATTAAGTATCGGCTATTAATTAATTTATAACTCAGTTGAATCGCATGAATTTAATCTTTGAAAAAAACTTTATACTCAGGACGTGACTCCTTGGAACTATCAAGACAAATCAGCGTGATGCTTTACAAAATTTGTGTGAATTGAAAGTGTTTGATATATGTAGTACAATTGTGTGACAAAAATACCAGGTAAGAGAATTTAATTTTTGACAACTCACGTTCCGGTAGGTAGGTTTTTCCTACACTGGACACTGTTTTTGGAACGACTCCTATCTTGCGTATCTTCGTATTTTCGTTTCTTCAAGCACTTGTAATTATTTAAACGTCAAATTACTATTTGAAAACTCCGCACAAAATTTAAAAATCGTACTGCTTCTGTACTTTGAAATAGTTGCCGGCGATGAACAGCTGACTGCGTTGCGTGACCTTGCTCTGCTGACGTCACAGCGCTAGTTCCACATCAACTCAATATAGGCTTGCGTTCAGTAATTTGTTTGGGATTTTGTCAAAGTCTGTTTATGTCGCTAATACCATCCAAATTTGATTTTTTCTCTATTAAAAATCGGTCCTTGGCAGGGCCGCTGGATATTTGGCTATGTGTGTTCTATTAGAATTTGTGTGCTGTTGCTCTATTCAAAATGCACGTTAGCGGTATAGCGATATACTCCTTTGCAGGTTACGTGTGTGTTTCGTCTGGTACGGGGAAATGCCTTGTTTGAGTTTTCGGATTGGATTCCTCTTCTTAAGTTCGCCTTGGATTAGAAGTTCTCTCTTCGAATTCGTGTGTGTAGTGTCTCTGGTGGTTTCAAAGCAGAAAGAGAAACTTGGGTCGATTTTGGTCTCGCTTATATACTCTTTGTAGGGTGCATTGTTTGAATTTTATTAATGACTTCCGGTGTTTTTTTTTTTAGTAAAATTTTCTTCTGGAACGTTCGAGAATATGCAAATAGAACATGGTGGAACAAATTCGACTTCCGTAGAAGCATTAGAACATAAACTTCTTTTACTTCATACTAAGGGATTTTACTGAAATTATTCTGGTACTTGTCAAACAATTTTACAGAACTACTTACAATCTGTATGTCATTATTATTTTTAGATTCTCTGCTTTCAAATGATTAAAACGATACCATTCATGATTGGTTTTTAATAAATTAAACCTATGAAATTAACACAAAATACACATCCTTACCTTGTAGTATGTATACAAAATTACAGTTTTCTTAATTAATTGTATAATTAAGTTCCTCTGCTCTTACTATAACATTAACAAATAACATAATTAGTTGTACATAACAAAATAAACAAGTATTAATGCACATAATATATAAATAACTTCATTTTTCTGTAGGCATAATATAAGGCCTACTTTTCTTGTCACTGCTATTTATTGTATTTTGTCTTTCCTGGTATTATTTCTGTGATTTTTAGGATATTCACTGAGAGTTTGTTACATTGTTTATCTTTGGGAATACCTGGTTTTCTCTAATACATTTTATTTTTATTGTATTCTCAATTAGCATCTCACTGTCTTTGTACAGATGAGCTATTTCATGTGTGTGACAAATTTCACTTTTATACTCAAAAATTCTTTATGAATTAAGCTTGTCTTCAATTGAGCAAGTATTTTTCCATTGTAATGATAGAATTATATCCTTTTTCTATATTCTTTCTAGTATTAATCATTTAATCTGTCAAATATGGCTAATTTTGTGACTGTTTTTTGGCTCAACCTAGTATGGTATATGTAGTTAGTTTTATAACTTAATTGTTAAAGTGTTTTAGGTGGTCATACTTATAGGTATAGTTACTTTATATTGTGGTTCAACTTTAAAATACAAGTTTGTTGCATTTTGATAACCTTAAAGTCATAAATTCTACAATTTTACATGTTCACTACATTTTTTCAGTTTAGCACTGTTTTTGGTTGTTTTCATTGATTTCTAATCAATTTACAGATTTCTCTATTTGAAGTATTTTGTTTGTCTTTGTCTAATTGACATTTGCATCTAGTTTTTTTCTTAATTTTATAACAATTAATTTTCACATACATCTGAGTGATTGGTCTCAACTCTAAAACTTTGATTTTCTGTTACAAGTTTACATTTTTTTATTTCAATTTATATCCTCTTTAATGATGGATTTAAATCATTTGATATATCTATTTTATATATATTATAATGTATTGGTCTAGATCTTGTCTATTATTTCACAATAAATTGGTTTTGGTGCTCTATTCTGAGTTACATTTCTAACATGTCATGACCCCGTTTTGGTCATTTCTAAGATTATGTGTTTCTCTTATTTTACAATATTAGCTTTATTCTATTCTTCACTTAAACAATATATGGGGTTCGAGTCTTGGTCAAAGTCTTCGTCGTTTTTACATATTATTGATATTAACTATTGAACAATATTACTAAATTTTCTTGATTACTTGGGTTCGATTCTGTTCATTTCACCTTCCTCTTATGATAATTTACTTTTGGAATTATTTTCTTTATGAAACGTTTTGTGACATTACATATGCCTCCTTGTTAAAATTGATAATTTGGGAAAAACATTTCTTCAGTTTTGATGAAATTATCATTTTTATATAAACCTTTTATTAGCTTGATCATTTTTGCTATATTCTCACATCATTATTATTTCATTCTTTTATATTATAATTAGATTCCTGAACTACTCCTTTAATATATTAATCCATCTCACTATCCATGTCTCAATCCTTAACATAAATCCTGTTCCTTTCCTTTACCTTGTTGTTAATTATTTAATCTTTGATACATTATACCTCCCTAACAATTCCCTAACTTTTATAGTGGGTTCGGAGTCAGAGGGGCCCCATTGGCAATCCATTCTCCGCCATTCCCTAACTATAACCACTGAAATCAGAGGAAACACATCTCTGTCCAGAAAAATATAAGACGTACTTATAAGTTGCACCTTCCCAACAAATAATAATAATATTCATTTAAAATACAATATTCAAAGATCATAGGCTCCTACACATAAATCTTAACCTCTCTTTCTTAATCTCTTCTGATGATTTCTCAATTATATCAATATACTGTTCTCCGCAGGTAAAATTATCTTTTAAAATCATTCGATGTCAATAATAGATCAGTTGTTGTTTTCATAGCTATATTTATAAATTCATCATCACCTCCTTATGTAACACACTGTTTCGCTTTTATTTTCAATTATCATTTCCTTTTAGTATCAATTATATGACAGTATTTCTCCTCCTTAGTAATATGAATTGTTATTTGATTGTTCAATATTTTATTTAATCAATTCGAATAACATAGTAAATTATGTCTTTTCCTCCTTTCCTTCTCTCCTTCTATAAGTACGGGTAAGTTGGTAAATTAACGTTGACTAATATTTTTTATTCATAATACCTTCTTAACGACGCTTGATTATACGTACCCTTTATTTTATTATTGATAGTGTCTGTTACTTCGTATGTATTATTTTCTTTACCTTTCGTAATTATAAAAGGTCCCGTATATAAAAGTAATAATGTTTTAGTTATACCTTGTATAGTACTGGGCAATTCTCTATTCCGGATTAATACCTTTTCTCCTACTTTATACTTAATAGCCTTTGGTAGGGACTGAAAATATTTCTTTCGTTGTTGTTCGGTTTTCCTAATATTCTATTATAAAATTTGGTTCTTTCAAAGTGATATTCAGGTTCGCTGGGAAAAGTAATAATGTCCTTTATTTCCCGGGGTGGGGGTCTTTCGAACATAACTGTGTACGGTGTCTCCTCTATTGTATTATGATAGAATACATTGAGAAAGTCCTCTGTTGACGCTAGGTATTCGTGCCATTTCTTCTGTTCATCATGACAGTAGGTCCTCAATAACCGTCCTACTTCCCTCAACACTCTCTCGGCTGGATTACTATTTGGGTGATACACGGATGTCTTATACGTCTTTATTCCGTGTTCTATAAGATTCTCTCTCCATACCTTTCCTTTAAATTGGGTGCCGTGGTCTGTAATTATAGAATTTGGCTTGCCTACTTCCATTATATACCTTTCTATTATAATTTCTATAATTTTCTTTGTTGTAGCCCTAGTTATCGGATAAAGCTTAGTATATTTGCTGAAATGGTCAAAAATAATTACAATGAATTTATACCTGTGCCTTCCACCGCTGCGTGGAAATGGTCCACAGATATCAAGAAATACCTTTTCTAATTTTTCGGTGGATGTTATGGGTATCATAACCCCTTCCTTTCTTTCGTTATTACATTTTACCTTCTGACAAATATCACATGACTGTACCGCCTGTTGCACCTTTTTATTAATCCCTTTGATGTATACCTGTTCTTCCAACGCTTTCCTTACCTTGAGGGCACCCATGTGTCCGTATCTAACGTGATAATCAATAATTAGTGGCCTTTCTATTCCTGGTGGGATTACTAACTTCCAATTCTCTTGGTGTGGGGTGTTCCTTATAAATAAAGTATCATCGTGTATACAGTAATATTTATTTACAATTTCATCGCCTTCCAGTACCCTTTTCCTAATATTTCCTAATTTTGGGTCAGCCTCTTGTTGTGCCTTCACATCTTTTAAAATATTTCTCAAATCCTCCCTTTTTTTAATGATATGATATACCTTCGTTATTTGTTCTTTTTCGCCGTCAAATGTCTGGTTTTGTAAATTGATGCGGGATAGGACGTCGGCTGCTATGTTTTGCTTGCCTGGTATATACTCCCACGTGATATTATATTCCTGTAGGGCCAAAACCCATCTCGTCAGCCTCCTATGATTTAACTTGCAATGTTTTAAAAACGAGATAGACTTGTGATCACTCCTAACCGTGATGGGGTATCCCAATATATATGTTCGAAATTTACCGCATGCGAAAACTACACTCAATAACTCCTTTTCTGTGGTATTGTAGTTTCGTTCGCAACTGTTCAGCACACGGCTGGCGAAGCTAATCACTAAATGGTTTCCATCCTGATCTTCCTGATATAAGGCAGCACCTAAGCTAACATTACTGGCATCGCAATTTAGATAAAATGGCTTCGTAAAGTCGGGGTGATGTAACATAACCGCTTCTAAAAATTTCTCATTTATCAGATTGAGCACTCCATCTTGCTCTGGTCCCCAAGTCCATTTGCCTTTTGCTGATAACTGCTTTTGAAACCTGGCAGTTAGTTCCGAATAATTGGACTGAAACTTCCTGTAATAATTACAGATTTCTAAAAATGATTGAAGCTGTTTCCTGTTTTTTGGGGTGGGGAAATTCTGTATTGCCTCTACTTTCTCTTTGGATGGAGTAATCCCTTGCTCGGTTAAATTAAAACCTAAAAATTTTACCTCGTTTGCAATAAACTGGGACTTATCTAATTTGAGGGTAATATTATTCTCGGATAGCTTCTCTAACACCTGTTCAACCCTATTGCAATGGTCATCCCAGTTAGCTGAAGTTACCAGTAAATCGTCGACGTATACTGTCGTAAATTTCAGCACTTCCTGTCCCAATATCCTGTCCATTATTTTTACAAATACCGCCACTGAATTAATTAAACCAAAGGGTAATCGCTTGAATTGATAGTTTCTGCCCTCAAATATGAATGCCATATATTTCCTACTATCTGGGTGGAGTTCTACCTGCCAGTAACCGCATACTGTATCCCATGAACTTATATATTTTGTCCCGTGAAACTTTTTTGAATATTCCTCTATCTCCCCAGGGGATGTGCGGTCGTTAATAATCATCTTGTTAATCTCCCTAGCATCGAGGCATATTCGCACCTGTCCATTCTTTTTTGGCACAGCTATGATTGGGCTAGTATAGGGCGAATGACTATATTCAATTATGTCGTCCTCTATCATTCTGTTCAGTTCCTCCCTAACTTCATTTTTTAGTGAGTAAGCAATCGGATATGACTTTTTATTGAAATATACAGGAGTTTTAAATTTGATGGTGCATTGATAATTTTTGATCTTGCCCGGAGCATTTGACACACACACAGGTTGTCTATTTGAACGAAACGTTTTTTAGTAAGTTTACAGAGAAACTTACTTTGGTAAGTTGTTAGAAAAGTTTTTCTACAAGTTTAAAGGCAAACACAAAATTCAATTCCAGCGTATCTTACTCCAGGCATATATTATTACGTTGTGCAGAATTTTGATAATTAAAAGTATAGACGAAGAATTTAATTTTAAAATTATTTAGATTATTTTAAGGTTTAGTAAAATTAGATGTTTAGACTTTTATTCTACGGATGTTGGAATACTTAAGTTGTTTATACTTTAAGTCGGAACGGGCTATAACCCAAGACATGTAGTGAAGAAGAAGAAGAAGAAGAAGAAGAAGAAGAAGAAGAAGAAGAAGAAGAAGAAGAAGAAGAAGAAGAATGAATATTAAAAACTGACCTAGAATATTTTAATAACGTCTAGACTACTCAAAAGTAGAATTTAAAGATCCTAAGTGAACTTTATACAGGCCTTTCTGTATACGAAGACTTCTTCAGGTATGGAAGGCGTCGAAAAGATCTTGTAAGACAACGTTTCACCCAAATTGAAATGGGTATGGTTAGGTCCACGTACCAAGGTCTATTTAATTTGTATATAATGAGTAATTACATATTAAGTTGTTTACATTTTATTTGAAAACAGTTTTATTTAAGTAGACCTAAACTTTAAAAATGGATATTTTATATTCTGAGCTTTCTTTAAACTGACTTTTTATTCTAATGGGTCGAGTTATGAACATTGAACTGTACTTTTGTGTAACATAATTATGTAAGCTATATTTTGTATAGGAAAATGGTGTGTGACACACGAAACCTCACACAGTACACGTTTAGAGATACGTAAAATTTTATTACAATTTTCACGTTAAACATGAAATATTTTGTTACAGCTTTTTCAGTGTGTACTGCTGCTGCTTTGTATTCATGTCCAACGCGTGTATACACCAGTTGTGTTGAATTTATTGTTTTGCCTCGTAACTAACAGCTGGACTGCAAATGTAGGTACTACTGAAAGTCATGTACGAGGCTGTTGTCGGACTTCGTTAACACCGAATGCGAACTCTAACATTAGCGTGATGGCAAATGTCTGTTTGTGTGAGAGCAACGACAACCGTTCACTGCAATATTTTATCGATTGAATGTAGAATATTTAGGTACAGATTTACAGTTAATAAAAAAGGTTTAAAATGGAGTTCGTTCGTGCTATATATAATAATTAATATTTTATTGGTTACTAACCAGCTGATGAGAAAAAAAGTGTTTTACTGAAATTATTGCGTCTTCTTCTTCTTCTTCTTCTTCTTCTTCTTCTTCTTCTTCTTCTTCTTCTTCTTCTTCTTCTTCTTCTTCTTCTTCTTCTTCTTCTTCTTCTTCTTCTTCTTCTTCTTAAGAATGATCTCAGATCTCGTGCTATTTCGTAGTTTTGTGTGTGAAAATGTTTAATTTTTAACAATTTTTACATCATCATCATCTTCTTATTATTCTTCTTCTTAACGGTTTTAGGCTTTAGTGGCCTGTTCCTATTCCATGGTCCACCTTTACTTAAGTCTACCAACTTTTCTTCTGTCTCTAGGGTTGTACTCTTTCACCATCTCGGTATTCTACTTTCATCAATTCTATATGTTGAATCCATTTTCTTCTGTAATCTTTAATTCTTTCTTTAACTGCAAAATATCTAAATCACTTCGTATTTCTTCATTTCTTATATGATCTCGTCTATTACACCTTTTAACTGATCTTATAAATTTCATTTCTGCTGTTTGTATCTTCTGTTCATCTTTTTTCTTTATGACCCCAGTCTCAGAACCAAACATGTATTGTCATTGTTTTATAAAATTTTATTTGGCTTTCTTTTCTATATTTATTTTCCAACGTTCTCCAAATCGTTCCACACATTCTTGTGAAATTCGTTTATTGATTACGGGTTCAGTTACAATAAAAAAAAAAAAAAATAGAGCCTATTACTAGTTGTTTGTTTTTAATATTTTTCTAAATTTCACTGGGGAGGCTTAGCCTACCTTGCCTCCCCTGATGAGGTGCCGCTGATAATAAACGATAGACGTGGAGAACGGAAGAGAAATTAAACCGCAATATCACAGGTCACTATTCCATAATTACGAGTGTATCATTAATAAAACTGTTACTGTGTCAAAGCTCCCTGCTGTTGTCTTATTTACGTATATGAAAGGGACGTGTATGTGTGTGTGTACAGTGTTATTCAAAACAACGCCGACGCTGACACAAATAAACAACGCGTGTGCACGATTAAAGCGCGCGTTCTCAATAGCAACATGTTTGGCGTCATTAATCACATTACCTGTTGGCAGCAGCACGACGCATGCACGCGACCATTCTTAATACGTATGGATTTATATGTACTGTAGAACTTGGAAACGATGTTTATAGGTAACGTGTCTAGCGGTTGTAGACTTGCGGGGTACGTGTATAGAAAAAGAGCCCTTGTTATTCCTTAACCATACATCCAATACTTTCACAGTTCTCTGACCTACCTTCTTCTTCTTCTTCTTCTTCTTCTTCTTCTTCTTCTTCTTCTTCTTCTTCTTCTTCTTCTTCCGAAACCAAAGATTACAGACGTGATTGAATTCTCATCTTCCACTGCTGCTTGTCCACCAAAGATCTAATTCAATTTCCCGTTCCCTCAATATAGTCTGAATTTCTTCTATGAAGGTGAAGGTGGTCTTCCTCTTTTCCTTCTTCCTAGTGGGGCGCATTCCAAAACTCTCCTTGACAACCTTTCCTGTGCCATTCTTTTAGTGTGTCCATACAATTGTAATTTTTTTGTTTGGATAAAATCAACAATTGAATTTTTCACATTTATTCTGTCCTTAATGATTTCATTTCTAATTTTCTCACGTTTGGATACTCTTGCAGAACGTCTCCAAAAGTCCACCTCTGCTCTCATTAATTTTGTTCTTGTGTGTTTATTAGTAGTCCAAACTTCTGAGCCGTAAGTCATGATACGTCTAGCAATGGTTTTAAACATTGTGGTTTTAGTTTCTGCTGTAATTTGCTTATCCCACAGGACTCCATTTAATGTAGATATAGCCATCTTTCCCAATATTGGATTGTATTTATTTGTCTTGTCTCATACTGACCGCAATTTTCACCCCCTAAATACTTGTATTCCTCTGTATACCAAATCTTCCCTATGTCTTCCTCCAATATCAAGTTTTGGTGAAGGTCACCTATTGCCTTCAGTGTTTCAATGAATCATTCTCTATCTTCAGACGTTTCTTTATAAAATATTAAGAAACTATGATTAATCAAATTAATTAATTTAACATTTAAAGGTTCTTTGTTAATTCATAAAGAAACCCTCTGAAGGTACAGAATTATTCTTTGAAACGTTCGTCAGGTGAAAATATAATAATATAATTTAATAAATACACTTTCAGAGGTACTAATTGTTTAAAAACATATTTATTATATAAAAGTTTAGTTGTAAATTGTGTACAATCAAAAATAGTGATCATTACAAGAATTTTAATTTACCATTAGAATTAATTGTTGATGAACGGGTCTCTTGTTTTCCGCCATAAATTGTAAAATGTCACTGTCGTGTTCATTATTTTATACAACATAAACGGAAAATTAAAATGTCCGTGACGTAATGTGACCATACGACCGTTAAAAACAATAAAAATACTGATTCTATAGATACGAGTTGACGAGACCTAACCAGATACTGGAACGTGCGAAATTGTTTGGAATGTTTAAAATATTTTTTTCGATGTTGGAGGGAATTTTTTTACTGTTTTGTTATGTTCGCTCGTGTACCGGTGGGAAAATTAACTCCCGCTGGCGAATTCTCTTTTATCAAACATTATTGGTTAAAGTATTCGCAATATTTTGGTGGAATGCTGTATTTTAAAACATTTTGTTATAAACAAATATTTGTTGTTTGTTCGCTGATGCTGGCGAGTTTCGCTGACATTGTCAAAATTATTCCCAGTTATAACGTTTACTGCATTCCTATCTCTATGTAGACCTTCTCTCCTTAACTGTCTTTATCATTTAACATCAATTTACGTCCTACAAGTTTATCGGTATCTAAAAGGTTTACTCAACGTAAGACAATGCAATGCCCACCATCGCTATCTCTCATCGCTCCTCCACAAAACCTTTAACCGTTTCTTATTTTCACTGTCCCAACGAATAAAGAGCCATGCAGGCACGCGCTTCACATGAACGTCAGAAAGCTTTGTGAGATTTTTTTTGTTAAAACTCGTCGTTCATTTATAATGAAAATTACATTTTTGTATAATTTCGCCTCTTTTAGAGGAAGAACAACATGGTTTTAGGATAGGACGCTCTTGCATAGGCTGCATGTTTACCATACAACAAGTGATAGGAAAACGACGTGAAAAGAATTTAGAAACATATATTGCCTTTATCGACTTCAACAAAGCTTTTGATAGAGTGATCAGACCGCAATTATGGGATATATTTGAAAATAAAGGTACACCAAAACATCTAGTTCAGGCCATAAAGAGTATTAATAGACACGTTGCAATAATCATAGACGGCGGAGAAGAATCTATCCTGATTGAAACGAACCAAGGCGTAAGACAAGGTTGTTGTCTGTCACCATTTCTTTTTAACCTTTGTCTAGATAATCTCCTCAAAAAATGAAAAGGATAATCCCTGTCATAAAATGACAGTGGATCCCCTGACGGTATTAAAATCCACTGAAATAAAAGTTTGAAAACCATTCTCCTCACGGATGACCAAGCTATATTTGAAACTTCAGAAGACGATCTCCAGCGAGCATTATACATCTTACATAAAATAGGAAAAGAATATAACAGTAACATATCTGAATCAAAGGCAAAAGTCACCGCCTTTAAAGGAGGTGAACCGGTTCGGACCAAAATGTGCATAGACAACACATGGATAGAACAAGTAAGACATTTCAAGTATCTTGGACGTGACGTTACTTATGATCAAGATAGAGATATAGAAAATAAAGTGACGAATTTCACAAGAGTATGTGGAACGATTTGGAGAACGTTGGGAAATAAATGTAGAAAAGAAATTTAAATAAAATTGTAAAAACAATGATAATACCTCCACTACTGTATGGTTCTGAAACTTGGGTCATAAGGGAAAAAGATAAACAGAAGATACAAACAGCAGAAATGAAACTTCTGAGATCAGTTGAAAGGTGTAATAGAGGATATCATATAAGAAATGAAGAGATAAGAAGTGATTTAGATGTTTTTGGAGTTAATGAAAAGATTAAAGAATACAAAAGAAAATAGATTCAACACATCAATGGAATGGAAGAAAGTAGAATACCGAAAACGGCGAAAGATTACAACCCCAGAGGCAGAAGAAAAGTTGGTAGACCTAAGAAAAGGGGGACTGTGGAATGGGAACAGGCCGCTAAAGCCTAAAACCGTTAAGATGATGATGATGACATAGGTTTCCCTTTGCCGTATAAACAGTGCTTTTATATTAGTGAGAAGCTTATGAGCTATTGTAGGAGAGGTTAAATTATGTTAGCCGTACAAGACTCAAGAGGCTGAATGTGGTCTAGGTAGTTTTTCTGGCTGGTGAGCACAGATAGCCGTCAAATATATGTGTGAGGCGAGAGACTGGTTGGATGTCACATAAAACAATCCAGCCGGAGATGGATTCGAAGCCATTATTCGGCAGTTTAGGAAGCTAGTACACTGTGCACTATGCCACTAGGACTCCATCATTGTTAGCAATCATTAGAATTTGTATTAAAGCTGGTACTTTTATGATCTAGTGGAAACAACTATTGAACCCTTGTATAAGATATCACAAGACAGATATTTGAATGTGCTGTTGTTTGCTGACGACTTCCTTGTACTTCAAAATGCAGAATCTGATTTCTAAAAATCTGTTTTCAAGCTTTAACAAATTTACAAAGAATCCAGTATGAAGTCTCCAATATAGAAACAAAAGTAGTGGCATTTCGAAGCATGGAACCAATAAGAACAGAGATAAGAGTAATCGTCAAATTGTAGAACGGGTGAGCCATTTTAACAATTTGGGCAATGATATTAGCTATGATGAGAATTATGATATTGAAGTTATGTTAAGCAAGTTCCAGAGAATCTGTAGGACGAACAACCGTATTATTAGAAAGAAGATGCTTCGAGAGACGAAACTAAAGTTGTACAAGGTTATGGAGGCTCCTGTACTGCCCTAAGGGCGTGAATTATGGGCAACAACCAAGAATCAAGGCAGTAAAATACAGCCCTTGGAAATGGCATTCTTAAGAGGAGTTAGAAGTTGTTCTAGATTTGATCATATAAGAGAAGAATTACAAGTTTTTAACTCGAAAGACAGTTTAAAAGATTATAAATGACGGTGGAAAGAATACGTATCGTGCCCAGGAATATTGTAACCAAACGTGTTACAATGGTTTCTTAGCTTCTTCCTTTATAGTTAAACCCCACTGTTTGGGCTAGCCAATTTGTAACAGTCCGTTACAAAAATATAAGAGATTAGAGGTTCGTTCAAAATAAACCTCCACTCTAGTAAGGTTTCGCTCCGCTGTGGTAGTGTAGTAACTCTTTTAAGCCCCACTGTTGCGAGCGCCACTTTGTAACCCGACCCTGTATGCCGGTCTTTACAAAAATAAAATAGTAGATGAAAAATTTTATAAAAAATAAAATTTTCAATAAAAAAAAATTTGTTTATGTTAATCAATGTTTGTAATTAAGAAATAATGCTGTTTTAAAGGTTTTTGTAAAAATTTTAAGAATTAGGCAGGTATTTATTAACTATCGAGCACTTCTGGAGGATTTGAACCAAGTCTGGAGTTAAATAGATTAACTCCAGTCAGCAATCGATCGATGATTTTTCTTGCTGGTCCAATATCTCACTCAAATAAAATATTTTCTTCTTCTTGAAGTATCTTTGCCTTAATAAATCACCTTAAATTAGCCTGTGAAATAATAACAAATAAATACAATTGAAATAAATGGATTTATTAAACAATTTAATAAATAATCGATTTTTTTATCGATTGAGAACAATTATAGACTCCGTCTCAGGGAATTATCGATTGTGCATACAGTAGAAAAATTATTAAGGACAGTAGAAGTATTATAAAAAGGACAGGTTCTTTGAGCGATTAAATTAATAGTCAGAGAAGGATAACGAGAAAGTATAACATTAACAATTAAAATAAATTCTATAATTATTATTTAACAGTATTTAAATAATTCTGATATATAATGTTTAAGAAAGTTGTAGTCAAACCATATGTAGACTGACGTCACCACTGGATGAGGTAGGCAGATTCGTAAATTTCAAGATGACCGCTACTAGATATGGCGAGTTTACTGCGATGTCATCGTGTCAAAAAATCACAGCAAATATACCTTCACGAATGTTCGAAATGTTCCCGCACTGGTGTAATCTGTCTATTAGGTTGTTTGGTGTGTTCTGAAGAAGTGTTCCGTGTAAACTGGTGTTAATTAGGTTATTTTGTATGTGTTCACTTCTGTGGGTTAAGTTTCTCAAAATGTGGTTATGATTTGTAGCGTGAATTAGATTAAATATATTGTTTTACTGTTTTAGATCACTTGTATAATGAAGATAGGTGTTAGTTTTCACTATTGTCGTCAACGTTTTGGTAAATTTAGTTAAAAAAGTGTTTATTTCATTTAACTCTCGCTTCACTTATATGAATGGCTAACTGTAATACCATTTTTCGACTCCGTTATAAGGAACGTTTTTTCACACAACTATTCAGCTTGATATTCAACAAAAGACTATATTAACTTGGTCAAAATCTGGCCCAGTTAATCTTTGAAAAAGTATTGTTAACATATTTCGATTACCCATACACATGATACAATATTACATTACATATGGAATTTATTTATTTTATTCATCACTTTCATGAATTATGAACCTTATCATTGGTTTAATCATCTCATTCCTTTTAAATTGATGTATTATAGTCCATATCTGTAGACATTTTTTGGAAATTAACTAATTTCTTTCCCTTTTGGAAATATAGGCTCAAAATTTGATTTCCGCCTTCATACAAATTTTTCTTCCATTTTAATTGTTATTAATACTATTATAATAAATTTTAATTAGTCATATTTCTCTTCCTTTCCTTAAATACATATAAATTGAATCTTTGAACTGGTTTTTTGTGTTAGTCTCTGAATTTGACATTGCTCTTTAAAATTAATTAATTTATACATTTTGAAAATTTACAATATTTTAAGGTATATTTCCTTATTATTATTTTAACACATAGGATCATTCCCAGTAGTGGTTAACTGATCTACTTTATCTAAATCTTGCTAGTTTACAGGATTTATAAGTGAATTATACTGGTTTATATGGTTTCTGTGAATTTACCAAATGGCCTAGAGTTTAGAATTTTACATTTCTGTCTTTCTCAAATAAATTTAATCCCACCACTCCTCTGACTTTACATAGTTACTATTACATGAAAATAAAATGGTTTATAACTTATTGTGAGGTGTAGTATTGAATTAACATTACTGTTATAAAAAAAATAATTATGAACATTATTTAGCAATCTGTACAATTGAACTTATTGCTGACATGGTTTGAACATATACATTTAACTCCTTTTGAATTAACACATCATACCTACTGAAACATTATTAATGGTATGTATGCTGTTATTTAGTAAACATAATTCATTTTAAACACATAATATAAATCTTATTTTCTAATAACTCTTACAAATACATTGATTTTATGGCTGTGAACAAACAGTCTATTTAAACATTTTAAACCTATGAATACTAAATTAATGCCAGTCCTTTCTGGTCTAAACCATTATTATTTATGATCCCCTTCATCAGTAAACATGACCACCCATACTCTAGTTATTAGCATTTTTTACAAATGTTTTGTGAACAAAGAGTTACATCAAAATAATAAAATACTGGAAATCTTCCATTTTATTATTTTATTATGCTGTTTATTATTGGATATTAAAGTTGTTATATAGCATATTGATAAGTTATAGTATCACTAACTTTAAGTTTATTGCATTTCCAAAAAACACTTACACAAATTCACTTTCACTGGTGGTTCTGATATTTTGAGTCTCACTATCTCAGACCAGACCTTTAGTAATCATGGACTGTTAAGACTTGTTTATTTTCTTACCACACAATAGCTTTAGTCGGTTCACTTCTTATAATACTATACAACACTTTAGTTTTCTAAATAATTACATTTTATAGGATTTTGGTATGTTATACTTTTTTTTTAATCGTTTTAGTGGGTTTGGGGTTGATGGTAGTTAATAATAATAATAGGTTTTACAACGGTGTTTCTTTCATACTATTTCTTCCTCTCCTCCTGTCTTCTTTCTTGTCTTTCTTCTTATCTTCTTTCTTGTCCTTCTTCTTATCTTCTTTCTTGTCTTCATTCTTGTCCTTCTTGTCTTCATTCTTCTCTCTTGGGTAAACCAAGGTACTTTGTGTTATCTCGACTGATGTTTAGTTTGGAGTATCTAATTTATTTACTGACACGAACCTTGTTCTTCTCTAAAGGTTTCAGGGTATTGTTTTCTTCCTGATCACAAACTTTATTCTTCCTTCTTCTTGTCTTTGGGGTATTTTGGTGTTCACCACTCTTAAACTGATTCTCTTTCTTCTTGATATGGTGTTATTTAATTTGTTTACTGCTCCTAGCTTCCTGGGTAAATTACTGATCTTATAATATGAGTTGCTTTCAATACTTTCTTTGATATTTAAACAGTGGTTTTTATATAATGTAATGAGGATTTTTATTTTATCGTGGTTCATTCCTTTGATTTCATTAAATCTCATTCAATATTATTTTAACATATGTGGTGTAATTAAATTTTATGATGTTATATGACTTAATAAGTAGTGGATTTTCTGTCACGCTACAATATGCGACAAGAAATGATGCCTTTTGTTCTTTGCCAAACTTTTTTTCTCAATAATGTAACTTAATAATATTATAAAATGACATTTTATACAACTCTAATGTTTCTGAATGTATTTACATCCGTTTGTAATGAGATTTCAATCAGCGGTACCGTGTACCGCCGGGGCACAGTGTGAAAGACTCGCGTGGGGAACGGAGTAGTGGTTGGTATGCGGTACCGCTGTGTAGGGAAGGCTATGTGACTCACTTTGAAGAGACCACATATTGTACAAATTAGTGACGAAAAAAAATATTACGATAACGCGTTTCAAAGAAGAAATCGTAGAATTCTTTCTTCTTCAAAGTGACCCCGTAGCAGTTGATAGGCCTTCATCATTGACATTACAAGCTCAGCGACCACGACATTCTCTCCAAAGGAAAGAAGGAGAAAAAATAGAAAAGTTCGAAGAGGCTGTAAGGGATGTAAACTGAAAAAAATCGAGGGCGAAATAACAAAAAATCAAATAAAAAAAATTGTGACATATTGCCCGACTTACCCATGAGAACCCTTTTATTGTTTACCATGTTATAATGAGAACCATAAATAGTATTATATCATTATATATCATTTTATGTTTGCATTTAAATAAAAATTGTTAAAGAACAAAACTAGTGAATAAAATGTCCTTTTACTGTGAAACCAATAAAACATTAAAAAAGAAAATTGTTTTTGCAATCTAACTTAAAAAAAAATAATAATAATAAAAAATAACAAGCTAAGTGTGCCAGACGTTTGTTTGGTGCCCGAGCGGTCCCTAACGGCTGCAATTGATCATTGGCGAGCGGTACCGTGGCGTGGAGGGAAAGTTTTCTCTTCCAAAGCTGAGCGGTACGAGGGACCGCCTGGGCACTTTTGGGGAGACCCAGTCGGCCACCGGGCGGTACCACGTACTGCTATGGCACGGTACGTGTTAAAAAGAATGTCAGATCCAAGACTAGCCAAACAAGCCTGGAAATATAAAGTCTGTCTATAGGAGACAGATATGTGGGCAGACCCAGGAAGAGGTGACTGGAGGATCTCTGAAAGTGGACAGGCTGCATATTGCCTATGCCGTGATGTGAAGGCAATGATGTATTTTTAATAACAATTAAATAAAGTTAATCAATCGTATTTTTAATAACAGCGTACGTTGAGAGCCAAAGTAAAGTTCTACAAAGTTATGGAAGTTATTTATTAAACGTTGTGTTTTTTTTTGTTACATAATTTAGAGATGCCATTGAAATTTTCAAATCATGAGTGTGTACGGTTGTAGCAACGTGAATGCCCGGGCTGAGAACATGAACACCAATGCAGATTTCCAAAAAGAAGAACACCTCATGAAAAACTGTTTTCCTGGTCTTTGACAATTTACAAAATAAGAGGTTGTTTCCAACGGTTGCTTGTTCTATTGAACGTCCTGTAGAACAGACTGTAGTTGAAAAAGAAACTATCCTATGGGTGTGAATTATGGACAACTACCAAGAAACATGAAAGTAAAACACAAGCATCGGAAATGGCGTTCTTAAGAGGAGTTGAATGATCATATGAAGAATGAAGCCATACGAAACGAAATGAAAATTTTTAATTTGAATGACAGATTAAAAGTGTATAAACGATACTGGAAAGAACACTTACAAAGAATTTCAGATCCAAGACTGGCCAAACAAGACACAGTAATATTTTCTAAGGCTTTCATGGCCGGTGTCAGTTGTATTTGGAAAATATCTACCGGGCTGTTTGTCCGTGGTCCAAGGTTTACATTAAAACCAAACGTTTCAGCAGCACCACTGGCCGCCATCTTCAGTGGAAACGTGCCAGCCTTCACCACAGTACTGTGGGTCTGACGTACGACACCCCGCGTTGGGTAAACTCAAACATCTACTGAAGATGGCAGCCAGTGGCGCTGCTGAAACGTTTGGTATTAATGTAAACCTTGGACCACGACCAAACAGCCCGGTAGGTATTTCAAATACAACTGTAGGAGACAGGTCGTGGGTAGACCTAGGAATAGATGGCTGAGGGATCTCTGAAGGACGAACAAGCGTCATCTTGCCTATGCCGTGATGTGAAGATGACAATGATGACGTTTATTATCTCTTCCATTGATTGACGTTTATCGTTTAAAAGTAAAAATACAATATTCCATTTCTTGAATTTTTAACGTACAATCGTCTAGAACAGACGTGAAATATAGATTACAAGGATAATACACATATAAGAGCGTTCAAACAGAGAAAGCCTCGCTTTCATATACCACTGTTTGTAAACCTTGAGCTCAACTTGCGTTGAAATATACATGTTTACAGACGTGTTTTATTTGTCTCCAAGGTGCACTATACTGTATAATGTAGGCTACATTCGTTTCGGCGAAGTGTACACTGTGTCTTGCTTGTATTAATAAACCCAGACATCCATACGTTGCATAAAGACTGTTTGATATGATAATGTCTTTTAGCTGGATATCGTTTGAAACTTTCTGTAACATTTTATTTACCGTCACGCTGTATGACGTCATCATTTCAGGCTGGGGGCCATTCCACAAAAATGTAACGTCATCGAAAAATGTAACGCTTCCACACTTTCGATTCCTCACAGTCTAGAAATCTTCGGTCTCAGTCGTTTTAACATGATAATGTATGTTATACAGTAAATATTTGTTATATGCACATTATACGTTTCAAAAGCCTAAAACATTATCATGCTTTGATGTTTCGGTTTCGTCGAAATTTCTTTAATTTTTGTAGCTCAGAGTAAGTATAAGAAATTCATTGCTGTAAAGTGTAGGTCACACACAACTGTACTCTATGCCATTGCAATTGCAATTTGTTTATCGTTCTTTCTAAGCTTTCTTTATCATGCTTCCAACAACCGTCGCACAGAGAATCTTATTTTGAGATGCTCAAACTAGTGTAATTAAATAACATAATAATAACAGTAAATATAATATATATTTGTAATATATGTAACATGTAATAATATTATTTAGTGTAATTAAATTATATACGATATAATGTATAAATTACAAAATCCGAAGGACCGCATACACTTAGAGGTACAAGGTGTATATCAAATACCATGCAAAAACTGCGACCCATCTTATATAGGCCACTCTGGGAGAAATATCCGTCAGCGCGTCCGCGAACACGAATTGGCTGTAGCAAAACAAGAAGGCAACACATCCCTAACGAAACACGCCAAAGAAACAGTACACACTTTTGATTTCAAAAACACAAAAATCTTGGCAAGAAGTAACTACAAGAAAATCAGAGGGTACAGAGAAGGCATCGAAATCTACCGGATGAGGGAGGGAGCGGTCAACGACAGAAGTGAATGTACAAAACTAGCGACCACGTGAAAATTCCTAACTGACAGTTTACAAATTAACAAGCAACATATGGCCACAACACACTCACCCACACGCTCAAACCATCCCACGGCAAAAATCACAAGGGAAGCAAGACATAAAACTCGCGCCGCAGTTAAAATCAACATCAGTAAGTCTTGAAAATGTTCCGGGATTACGGAACGAAACGTCGGCATTTAAACATCACACACACGGGTGTACCCAAAAACTTACTACAACATATACAGGGTGATTCACGAAGAAACGGAAATACTTCGGGAGATGAATCTACATCGAAAAATAAGAAAAAAAGTACATATAAACATAGGTCCGGAAGTGCTTTAAAAAAACCCCATTTACTGTATTTGTCCAATAATATTTTTATTTATTTTTTTTTCAAAATTTGTTGGTAAAATTATTAACTGTTTTTTATTCAGCTTTTCTTGCGTTTACAAGATCTTTTTAATTATGTATTTATTTATTTTATTTTATTGTTTTATTTGAAGATATTCTTGGACATTACAAGTATTATTCTTTTAGTATAAAAATTAACGGATTTTTCCAGCCAAGTTTCGGATATTTTGATGTTAATAAAGTTTATTTTTTGCAACTTATTTTTGTTTTGTAGTTGACTTTATTTACATCAATTTTCTCAGAATTAAATTTTCTACAAATTTAGTTCAAAAGAATTAGGTGTTTATTACCCATTTAACAATGTTATTGTACGTCAAATATAAAAAACGGGGTTTTCACCCCAATTTATTTCCGTTCTACACCAGATTTCTCAAAACCTATTGCAGATATGGTTCTGGGACCTATTTTATTTTATTCGATTTTTCAGGTCAAATACTTTAAGAAACTACCACTTTTGTCCCTTACTTAACGTCCTAAAAAATTCAGGACGACCTCATTTCACCTAGGGAATTAAATTCCAGGCGAAATATTTCGCTAGCTGTAACTCGCTAACGAAGCATTACCGGACCTATGTTTATATGAACTTTTTTTCTTATTTTTCGATGTAGATTCATCTCCCGAAGTATTTCCGTTTCTTCGTGAATCACTCTGTATATATTGCAACAATACATATATTTGCATGTTTGCCAGGGCGGTATGTTTGTAAATATTTAGCATAGAAAATCTATGATGAACAGTTTTTAACAATATTATGCAGGCTCAGAATTGTCAGAAAGCGTACACCTGCCCCCGCGAGTGAATACAGCGCTTGTATGTTTGTGCGTGTGAACGCAAGCTACGATAGGGTGATGCGTACGAATTCTCTGTAATCAGGTTTTAACCGGATAAAAATAAACTAATTAATACGTTTTAAACCTGTGAACGAAGACTTACCCCAATTATAAAAACTCCATTATATTAAGGAATTTTTAACGAATATAGTGATGTAAAAGTATTGCAGAAATTTACAATAATAAAAACGCCAAGTAATTTAATGTTAATTACTAGTGTAATTAAATAGTAATTAATAATTGTGTTATATGCGAGTCACCAGGGAAAAATTACGCAAACGATGATATCGCTTGTGCTACGAGTATGTTTACGAAATCGCGAAAATGAACCAAAAAGTGATTTGTTATTAAAAGGACGCTTTGCACGAAGTGACAATATCTAACAGGTCGAAAACAGTCCTGGACTTGTCAGATTACCGTCCATTATAAATACCACCGGCAATTTTGGGCCGGTCCCAGAGACTCAAGATATCTTCACACAACGTCACGCTGCCGGTCTGCCGACTGATCGACATCTTTACCACACACACCAAGACTTATGGATGAACTCTGGACCATCACAAACAACAAACCGTAGAGACAGAAAACACAGCATCAACATCATCATCATCATCATCATCATCAAATTCGCAGGATCAGGACACACACACACACACACACACACACACACACACACACACACACACACACACACACACACACACACACACACACACACACACACACACACACACACACACACACACACACAACGGTAACGTCGGCAGTACGCGGGTGATGAATAAACAATTATATTTTTGTTTGTGAAAAGAACTCTCAAAAAGAAACTTATGTATGGGGTAAAGACTTAAAGTTTTAAATATAATCACTGTACATAAAAATAAATGGTAGTTAAAGAAAATAATTTAATTTTACAAGAAAATTTAAAAATACTAATCTTCTGTTATATGTTAAAATTTGGGTGTGTCAATAGAAATAAATAATAGGTTGGAAGTAAATGTTGTATTTTTTATTTTGTTTATAGCAACAATTAATTTTATTCTTGAGTCACCAACAATTTAAGGATTTATTCTTGGGATTGAATATTATTTTTGTTTGTAAATGAGTTGCTATTATTTAAAATTTGAGTGAAAGTCAGACACACTGAAATAAAAAGGTTTACATAATTTGTTTAACGTGTCTGTTTAGCTAGTAAGATTATATGGTTGTTTATTTTATATGTCATGAACAGCATAGAAGGTTACATTGTATTTGTGTAAACTTATAAAAAGAAAATATTTTTATTTATCTAAGATTCGAATTTTTTAATATTTGCATATTTTCTACTAATATTAATAAATCATAGAATGATTATTTTGAAACGATATTAATTAATTATTTCATGTCAACAACATCTAACTCCTCTTTGAAAGTTATTTAATTATTGTGCAACTACACATACTTGACGCAACGAGAATAAAAAAAATCCTGCGACCTGGCCGGTGTAATACACTTCATAGTTGCGTTGAGTACATGGTAATGTAGTTGTGTGAATTTTTGAAATACTTGTAACTTTGCAATATATATAAATGTACACACACACACACACACACACACACACACACACACACACACACACACACACACACACACACACACACACACACACACACACACACACACACACACACACACACACACACACACACACACACACACACACACACACACACACACACACACATTTCACAAAAATGTTTTTTTACTGTCTAAAAGTTACTTATAACTAACAATTTGAAGATGTTTCTTATCGACTAACATATTATGTCCAAACCTGCAGTCTCTACTTATAAAAAATTTTATTTCAACATGCTCAGACTTCCATTACTAATTTATATGCACATTCTACTCATTGGAAATAGTAATATATGATATTAATATAGTAAATGAATCTTGTTTCATATACAGTTCGTGTTTATAAGTTTTATTGACGTTTACATTTTTTATATCTCTTGCAGATTAACAAAGGGCATTACTCAAATTTATTGACTGTACTTCTCAACTACATATTTTCACAGGTTGGTCAAATTTTATTTTTTGTAATGCTATTTTTACTTTTACTTTTATTTGTATGTGACTATTTTATTTTAATTTTTAAGGCAATTTATACTTTAACTTTACTCTAATCTTTTGAACATTTCATTTTCATAACCGCCCGAACTGCTGACCTAATACCAAATGTTGGCCAGGCGAATCGTCGATGATGAGATAACAAAGTCTGTGTCCACTTCTTAGCAATTTCCTTTTTACTTTTTCCATTTGTAGATACCGTGGAGATCGAATTCACCCTAATTTATAGAATTCGTCTTCAATGTTTTTATAATACTTTCTTTTGAAAATTATTTGTGAGTTCGTATTACTGTTTATACCTTAAGCTCACACGGCCCGTGTCAATATACTCGCAACGATTAGAAACCGTGCTGGTAGGGTGTGGTCGGTTCCTGTGTGTATAACGGCGAGATCGTCGGCAACGCGGTTTCGAGTCCCACCCTCGGGGAGTTTCTTCAGGCCGCAAAAAGTGACAGAGTGTTGTGAAACAGTTATGGCGGATCTTGGCCGAACTATACCCGACATCTTTTTTGGGTAAGGACAATTACCATATTATCACCTAATAGGTGTTACTACGGACTAGTGAAACATTTAAAATCAAAATTAATAAGTCAAGAGACAAAAACCACGCTGTACAAGACCTTGATCAGACCAATTCTGATGTATGGCTCGGACTGCTGGGTGCTAAAAAAACTAGACGAGCAGAAACTAGCCGTGTTTGAGAGGAGAATCTATGGACTTTACTATGAAGGAAAACGAGATTTGGAGGCGACTGGATAATCGAGAAGGTTATGCAGTCGCATAAGATGTTTAAATGTGGAAGATGTTTAAACATGGTACGAAAGGTTTAAACATCTTCCGATTGTGCAATTCATACAAATTAACAGATTGCGTTGGGCTGGACATGTGCAGAGAATGGGGGAGGATAGAATCCCAAAAAAAATCATGAATTATTTACCGATGGGAAGGAGAAGGAGGGGAAGACCGCGTACAAGATGGCTGGACCAGGTTGGTAAGGAGGCAGTGAGGCTGGGTGCAGCAAACTGGTGGGCATTGGCCGGGATTAAAGAACAGTGGGGACGATTTCTTTTGGAGGCCAGGGCCCGGACTGGGCTGTAGCGCCGAGGATGTATGTCTGTATGAAATGACCATATTACTATGTTCGTTCATATTACTATGTTTAGTACAGTTCCACAGGCAACTTTCGTAGTCCCTGTGCTTATAATGTAAATCTAACAATATACTTCGTACGCTTACACGGCCGGAGTCAATGTTTGGCCGTGGGGTCCATTGTTTCTAACTAAAACAGACGTTTCGGCAGTGCCATCGACTGCCATCGTCACTGTAAAATCGAGTTTCGCTAACGTAAGGTGGTAGACGTTAGTGACCACAGTACTGTGGTTAAGGCTGGAGAAGTCCCGTGAACACTACTCCTACTTATAAATTCTCTAAGTGCCACGATAATCAGTCATAAATCAACCACCAGCCAATTCATAGCGATCACAGAATGTTTCTGGATCTGGACGGACGGACTTCATATGAAGGCCAGGGAAATACGCACTCACCACCGACAAAAGCTTTGTCTCATCGAAGTGGACCCGATGGTCAGCGTTGGGGTGAAAGCCTGTCATTAAATACTCTATAGAAAGGTGTGTTGCGAGCCTCTAATACACGTTCTTCTTTCTGATTGGCTGCTGGTTGATTTATGACTGTATCGTGGCACGTAGAGAATTTATAAGTAGAAGTAGTGTTCACGGGACTTCTCCAGCCTTAACCACAGTACTGTGGTCACTAATGTCTTCTACCACCTTACGTTAGCGAAACTCGATTTTACACTGATGATGGCAGTCGATGGCACTGCCGAAACGTCTGTTTTTGTTGAAAACAATGCGCCGAGGCCAAACAGCCCAGGGATGAATTTTAAATCCAACAATACTAGACCGAATGTTTTGGACGTCTTAAGTTTACATAATATACTAACTACAGAGTTACAGTAGGCATGTCCGCATCCATAATTCGGATTTTCCATGCCAGGAGGCGCTGCTAGTCAAGAGTGGACATTACACAGATTTGTCGTGGAATCAAATAATCTTAACCTCTCCAACGGGTGACTAGACCACAGTGGGGGAGGTATTATAAAATAAAGATGTTATCCATTGGCAATACTGATATTTACTTTAGCATAATTTTTTTATTATCGTGTAACGTATTTTAATTCGTCGCGCGTCACGAACCACGAGCTGCATGCAATTCCGTTCGTGACGAATGTAAATCTAAGCCTAACGAGGAGAGTAATGCAAAAGTCGAACATTTCGTAATAACCGTACCTGCACTAATTTTCGATATTTTGATTATGCGATAGTCGGTATATGTTGTGAATATCTCATATAAATTTAGTAAAATCGTCGTAATTTATTGGTTTACGTTGTTCGTTTTGGTTGTAATTGTCTTTCAGTTTTATACGTTACTCGTACGTATAAGTTATGTATACCTTTACATTTCTACAAAAATATTTAATCTGAGAAAAAAATTAAAAATTTTTTAAGTTGAAACACATAGAAAGCCCATTTCGTTTTCGGCACGTTCACAGAATTTTTCACAGCGCTACAAGACCTTTGTTCTTTCGATGAGGCTTACTTTCGATGCGCCAAAAAACGATTCTGCCGCGAAACAGAATGTCGCTCCAGTGTGCGGCCGGCCTAACACTTGACGATGTAACATGTCAGGAGCCTATAATTTCTTGAGGAAATATGGTGATGACGATAACGTTAATGATGGATCACGAACATGATTTTCATCCTTAGTATGAGTGGTTACTATGGTGACTAAACTTTATAATTACGCCTCCAACTTATACGTTTAATTTAAACGTTAAAACTTGTCAAGGGTTAAACCTGGTAGATTCCCTCACCCAGCATTCAGATTTTTTCACTACAAAAAAATTATTTAAATTCAAGTAGCATAATTTAAATTATTTGATTTCTTCTGAGCCGTCGGATAATAACATAACAATCTCTCAGCACTTTAATACATATTACTAAATAAATAAACATGTCTTATTGAGCTCGTAAAACTATTCAGATTAGTGGGTTTTATGTAATTGAACAGTTGTTTTAACCAACTGCAAACAGCACAGGCTTTAACTAATTTATGCAATAAAAGTGTCAACGCCGACAAACTCAAGTCTGAATAACGGAGTGCAAACTAATGAATATAAGCATTAAACAAACACAAGACAAGACGTTTATCATTATTCGCTAATGATATACGAGGGTGTGTTATTCAGTCTTTTGTTACTTTAACGAGTTCTGTATTCTTGACAAACTTAAACACTTCTTTCTTTTTATATAACTGGTTAAAATTGTAACGATATTTAATAAATGAGATGAGGTCATGAGATGTCTCGCGAGTAAACAATGTAACAATTTAAATATCACTATAATATTGACGACTCGGAACACAAAGTTTGTTATAAGTAAAAACGTAAAGTTTTACCTTACAGCCTAAACCGGCTTTCACCTATAGAAGGCTTCATCAGAGGCTGTCGTTAGTAGCGCTGCTCGTCTTGTTGTTGGCGACGAGAAAGTGTTTCGAAAGATTGAAGTTGTGTGTGTGTGGTGAGATGTGTTCGAATAATGCGTGCGATTTGAATTGTGTCTGTTCGTTTAGGATGTCGTTTTTATTTGTTTTTGTGTGTTTGTATATTTCTAATTGTTCTAGAGTGTCTAGTTTTCGGCCTTTTGTGTGTACGTGTAGTATGTTCATGTTATTGTCGATGTTTTTATATGTGTGGTTTGCTTCAATGAGGTGGTTTGCGAAGGTAGATTCTGTAGTGGTGTGGAGTGCTTTTGTGTGTTCAATGTATCTCTGTTTGAAGCTACGTCCTGTCTGGCCTATGTAGAATTTACTGCAATTTGAACAATTTAGTTTATATACACCGGGTAGATCGAATTTGTTTTGTGCTTTGGGCATGCGTTTTGATAGTGTGTGTTCTGTTTTGTTAGTAGTTTTGTAAGCGATTCTGTATCCTGCTTTTTTGAATTTGTGGGCAATTTTTTCTGTTTGTTTGTTGATGTATGTTAGTGTTATGAATTTGTTGTTTTCTGTCTTTGTCTGTTGTTTGTTTTGTGTTTTGTGTAGGAGTTTACTGACTATTGTTCTGTCATAACCGTTAGATTCTGCTAGATATTTTATCGTGTTTAGTTCGTCTTTGTAGTCTATTTCATCTAAGGGGATGTTGTTAAGTCTATGTATCATGGTTCTAAAAGCAGCTAGTTTGTGTTGTATTGGGTGATTGGAGGTGTTGTGTATTAGTGTGTCAGTTGTAGTTGGTTTTCTGTATATACTGAATTTGTGCCTGTGTTCTAGTTTTGTGATGGAGAGGTCTAAGAAGTTTATGGTATTGTTGTGTTCGTATTCGGCAGTGAAGGTTATGTTTTTATGTATTTTGTTTATGTGCGTTAGTAACTGTTCACATTGTCTTTTGTTTCCCCTGTATAGTATTAGAATGTCATCAACGTATCTGTGCCAATATAGTATTTTATGTGAGTGTCTGTCATTGTTTGTGAGTATTTTTGTTTTTTCTAAGTGTTGGAGGAAGACTTCTGCTAGAATGCTGGATATGGGGGAGCCCATGGGTAGGCCATCTTTCTGTGTGTAGTATTTATTGTTATAAGTAAGTAGTTTTGTTTTGTGATAATGTTCAGAGTTTCTGTTATTTCATTGATAAGTTCGTCTGGTGTGTTGTTCTGTTTGAGTTTGTTTTGTAGGATGGTGATTGTTTCAGAGATGGGGATGTTTGTGTACAGGTTTTTAATGTCAAAGGAGGCTAATGTGGCGTTATGGGGGATGTGTATGTCTTTTATTTTTGTTACTAGGTCAGTGTTGTTTTTTACTGCAATGTTGTTGTCTATTTGTGTGTGTTGTCTAATAATTTTGTCTAGATATTTTGCCAGTTTGTGTGCAGGGGCATTACGGTAGTTGATAATGGGGCGGATCGGAATGTCTTCTTTATGGATTTTGGGAAGCGCTTGGAGTGTAGGTGCTGATGGTCGGATTTGTTTCATGTAGGGCTTTTGTTTATGTGTCATAATGTGTTTGGCTTTGTTGACTATTTGTTTTACTGAGTTTTGGTATCTGTCGGTGGGGTCGTGTTTTAGTTCTGTGATGTTGTTCTGTTCTATGAAGTCTTGTACTTTTTTGTGTAGGTTGTCTGTGGGGATAATTACAGTCGTGTTGCCTTTGTCAGCTTTTACAAATGTGATGTTGTGTTTGTGTGCCTTTTCCCTCAGTTTGATGGCTGTGTGTATTTCTGAGTTGTGGTTGTTGTTGTCTGGTGTCTTATGTACTCCTATTGTGTTGTTTATATTATGTCTTAATGTGTCTTGATGTTCTGGTGCTGTGTTTTGTATATTTGTTTCTGTGTCAATTATGAGCTTTGTTAGTGTTTGGTTGTTATGTTTGTAATGTATGTTATGTTTTAGGCCTTTATCAAGGAGTGTTTGTTCGTTTTTTGTGAGTGTGACGTTCGTGAGGTTTACTGTACGTGGGTAGAATTTGTGCGAGGGAATTATATCGGTTTTGATTGGTGTCAGGTTTTTTATTTTTCTGTCGTGTTTTGTCTGTATGATATGTATTTGTTTTTTTGTCCATTCATTTGTGTGATGTATTAGTTCAGTCATGTAATTGTGTCCGTATGTGTTGGCGATATGTAGGTGTAGTGTTAATGCTTTGCGGTTAAGAGCGTCTTTTTTTATAAGAAAAAAGACGCTCTTAACCGCAAAGCATTAACACTACACCTACATATCGCCAACACATACGGACACAATTACATGACTGAACTAATACATCACACAAATGAATGGACAAAAAAACAAATACATATCATACAGACAAAACACGACAGAAAAATAAAAATCCTGACACCAATCAAAACCGATATAATTCCCTCGCACAAATTCTACCCACGTACAGTAAACCTCACGAACGTCACACTCACAAAAAACGAACAAACACTCCTTGATAAAGGCCTAAAACATAACATACATTACAAACATAACAACCAAACACTAACAAAGCTCATAATTGACACAGAAACAAATATACAAAACACAGCACCAGAACATCAAGACACATTAAGACATAATATAAACAACACAATAGGAGTACATAAGACACCAGACAACAACAACCACAACTCAGAAATACACACAGCCATCAAACTGAGGGAAAAGGCACACAAACACAACATCACATTTGTAAAAGCTGACAAAGGCAACACGACTGTAATTATCCCCACAGACAACCTACACAAAAAAGTACAAGACTTCATAGAACAGAACAACATCACAGAACTAAAACACGACCCCACCGACAGATACCAAAACTCAGTAAAACAAATAGTCAACAAAGCCAAACACATTATGACACATAAACAAAAGCCCTACATGAAACAAATCCGACCATCAGCACCTACACTCCAAGCGCTTCCCAAAATCCATAAAGAAGACATTCCGATCCGCCCCATTATCAACTACCGTAATGCCCCTGCACACAAACTGGCAAAATATCTAGACAAAATTATTAGACAACACACACAAATGGACAACAACATTGCAGTAAAAAACAACACTGACCTAGTAACAAAAATAAAAGACATACACATCCCCCATAACGCCACATTAGCCTCCTTTGACATTAAAAACCTGTACACAAACATCCCCATCTCTGAAACAATCACCATCCTACAAAACAAACTCAAACAGAACAACACACCAGACGAACTTATCAATGAAATAACAGAAACTCTGAACATTATCACAAAACAAAACTACTTTACTTATAACAATAAATACTACACACAGAAAGATGGCCTACCCATGGGCTCCCCCATATCCAGCATTCTAGCAGAAGTCTTCCTCCAACACTTAGAAAAAACAAAAATACTCACAAACAATGACAGACACTCACATAAAATACTATATTGGCACAGATACGTTGATGACATTCTAATACTATACAGGGGAAACAAAAGACAATGTGAACAGTTACTAACGCACATAAACAAAATACATAAAAACATAACCTTCACTGCCGAATACGAACACAACAATACCATAAACTTCTTAGACCTCTCCATCACAAAACTAGAACACAGGCACAAATTCAGTATATACAGAAAACCAACTACAACTGACACACTAATACACAACACCTCCAATCACCCAATACAACACAAACTAGCTGCTTTTAGAACCATGATACATAGACTTAACAACATCCCCTTAGATGAAATAGACTACAAAGACGAACTAAACACGATAAAATATCTAGCAGAATCTAACGGTTATGACAGAACAATAGTCAGTAAACTCCTACACAAAACACAAAACAAACAACAGACAAAGACAGAAAACAACAAATTCATAACACTAACATACATCAACAAACAAACAGAAAAAATTGCCCACAAATTCAAAAAAGCAGGATACAGAATCGCTTACAAAACTACTAACAAAACAGAACACACACTATCAAAACGCATGCCCAAAGCACAAAACAAATTCGATCTACCCGGTGTATATAAACTAAATTGTTCAAATTGCAGTAAATTCTACATAGGCCAGACAGGACGTAGCTTCAAACAGAGATACATTGAACACACAAAAGCACTCCACACCACTACAGAATCTACCTTCGCAAACCACCTCATTGAAGCAAACCACACATATAAAAACATCGACAATAACATGAACATACTACACGTACACACAAAAGGCCGAAAACTAGACACTCTAGAACAATTAGAAATATACAAACACACAAAAACAAATAAAAACGACATCCTAAACGAACAGACACAATTCAAATCGCACGCATTATTCGAACACATCTCACCACACACACACAACTTCAATCTTTCGAAACACTTTCTCGTCGCCAACAACAAGACGAGCAGCGCTACTAACGACAGCCTCTGATGAAGCCTTCTATAGGTGAAAGCCGGTTTAGGCTGTAAGGTAAAACTTTACGTTTTTACTTATAACAAACTTTGTGTTCCGAGTCGTCAATATTATAGTGATATTTAGTTAAGTAACGGACACGTCATGGACAACGAAATCCAAGAATGTAACAATTTATGTTGAGATACGAGTTCTTATGCTCCACGTAGCATGCGTCACTTTGTAACAAATTTACTATGTATGTGTAAAATTATTAAACCACACCGTTGTTGTTGTCAATCTGTAACAATTAATAATAGATATGTTGAACGGTAAATTATTTTGTATTCTGCCGCTCGCTTCCACTATGCGTGCAGTTCCAATGACGTCACTCAGAGTTGCCAACAGTTGCTCCGTCCGCTGTGCTATGTTAACGTAATTCTTAAATAAAACAGTAATAATAACGCAAATATAACACCAAACAGATATCTTCCTTGTAACGATCTTTATTCAATGAAGCATTGATTAATTACTTCTCGTTTTCTTTTTACGGTAATTACAATTGTGACAAAATTATGCGTCTTCTTTTATCAGTTGGTACAGTAGCTAAAAATATTGTTCTGTAGTCGGTCAGGCCAAAAGAATGATGCAGATTGTTATTATTTCTATTAAAATAAATTATCTCAGGGCGTATCTGGTTCGGGGATTACGGTTAAACAAATAATACGATTCTTAAAATCAAACTACAAATTTCCCAGTACAAGGATATTACAAGGTTTTGGTGTTTAAAGTGCAAACTGGCAGTCGTGTATTGGTGACTTATTATTAGAGGTTATGACCAGTTTAGGTGCTTATTAGTTATCGTTAAAGTTTTTATGGTGTTCAAAAAAGTGTAAAACTCAATTGGTGTTATTTTTTTAGTGTTCTTTAGTGTTGGTGTAGTATAGTGTCTGTAGTTTTATTTTGTTTAATTCCTAGATATTCGTGTACACAAAATGCTGGTTTTGACACATAAGATAATAAATTGTTCAAATTCACCAGATCCTCTTCTTCCTTCTTCCAGGACGAAGATAGGGTCCACGTCTTCTTCGCTTCTTCTCCCTGGATCTCAATTCTTCTGTATTAAATGCTGGATGTTCCTTTCGTGATTATAATATTTTGTATTAAGTATATCGATTTGTTTTACTAAGTCTGGTACGTGTTTTCACTGTTTAAAATATAATTATATGAGACGTTTTATTAACGCGTCTGTATTCAATGACCGTTGTTAAAGAAGTCCTATTTTATTTATCTGAAATTTTTGGTTGCTAAGGTAAAACTTGAAATCTGGTTGGTTGATTCAGATATACATTGTCATACAAATTCATTATTTCAATGTCTGAATTTGGTCAAAACTTTTAAATTAGTATAACTTTTCTGTACTGATTGGGAATTTAAAACTGCTAGCATCACTATTTTGGTCTTAACATTTGTGACATATAGACACTAAACATGCCTACTTTTGCTTAAAAAATACTGATGTTACATTTTTGCTATTTGAATTTTTCTTAAATAACTTAAAACGGATTATTTTAATTCCAGTTTTGTTGTGTATACCATTAATTATAAATCTATCCATATTTCAACATCTGTTTTACAAAATTCTAACAGTATTTCCTAAAATTTACAAAATTTGATTTTACATGGCTTTATACAGTTTGCCATCCACAAAAACATTTGCTAATTCATTTATATGTTCAAAAAATGTGATTACCATTATAGAACTACTGTCTGTTTTGTTAGTTTTACTATTTCTTATTAATTTATAATGGTTTGTTACTTTACTGGCTATTCTGATAACAGTTAATTTATTTTAACATTGGCCTATGTCATGGTGATTCTTTCAACACCATGTTACATATTGTTTTATTATTTAGCCTGTTGGCTTGAACCCTTATATTTAATTATAATCATTATATTGGATGTTAACCCATGAGATTTAAAAATACTCATCCTCCTCTCATAATGTGAATACTTTAACAAAATTACAAACAGATTGACTCAAATATTATGCCCTCATGGCTGAGATTCTGATAAACATTAAACAGATAAACTAAATTCCAAAAAACACAAAAACTGTTTATCATCTAATAACATTAATTCTTTTCTTTTTTTTCATAATTATTTTATAGTTGGTCCACCATACTATTCTTTTATAACATAACTTTAATAACTTAGCATACATCTTTTGAAGTCTAATATTCTTTCAGAACATGTAACTGTTTAGGTTTTGATTATACCTTTAATCCTATCCATTATCCTTTCAGGACTATAACTTTTATAACCTAACATCTTATAACTAACATTTCTTTATAACATATAATTATTTTATATTTAAACATGACATCTTATTCTATACTACTTTATGGTGTTTTGTCTCTTTCAAAACTTATTACTATTACTGTATACACACCTATGGTATTTTAACATACCGGTTTTTCATAATCATATGTCTTTTACACATTTCACTATTACTGCAGTTACCTCAGGTAACTGACATTTTTTCAGTTAATAATATAGATTTTTCTACACACTTTCTTACACTTGCATTTGAGCTGCTTTCCTTATATAGTGTTAATTACCTTATTGTTTTTTTCAGTATACACTGTTATTTGGTTCAGCAAGATGCATTAATTATTATTCACTATATTGGTTACTATGACCATCACTAATTGTCATTTAATGTTGTGATTATTATACTATCACTATCACTGTTTACTCTTTATACACTTGACAATTTATTATGTGATTACACATTATTTTCTTGACAACATTATGTCCACTATTCTTTACAATTAGTTGCATGTTTCATGTATCTATAATAATTGTTTTGTTATATTATTTCATTATATTATTCAAATTAATAATTTACTAATATATCATTTTACATTGTATTGTATGTTTGGGCCTATTATCCCTCAATTTGTATTTTGATTATTTTTATACATTTAAGAAAACCATTTGTTTACTTATAGTATTGGTACATAAGCTGTCTGTCTTTATAAGTATTATTCTTGTCATTATTTGAAGTTCATGTCATAATTGGGGTATTTTGCATCACTTTGCCTAAATATTAATTTGGGTACGGTCAGTTGTAGTACAAGTCAGTCTAAAGTAGTTATTTGTTCATCTTCACTATCATTTTGAAAGATATTTTTCTTCTTGTTTAGTTTCTTCTCCATGGTCTTCGTTAAATCTGGTACGATATCAAGCTATGCCAAATGTAATGTTACAAAATGAATCAAAGTCTTCTTTGACGAAGACTAGTGGTATCGATTCTTTTGTTTCATAACAACGTGTACGTCACGGTAACACGACAAACGGGTACAGCGACAAAAGGGTACAACAGAAATTATGCGACAAAAGGGTACAAGGCGATGGCCTGACACTTGACGAGGGTTAAACGCGAGGCCATAAAACCTGGACAGGCGACAAAACGGTACAACGTCTAGTCCCTAGCTACCTGATGCAACTTTCCCCCGGTTATTTAGTATATCAAATTATCCTATCCATCCTGCCACCTAAATTAAGCTATTTGATTCAGTTTTTCTAACTTATTTCCATCACACTTTTCCCAGGCTTTGGACTGGCAAAATGATAGTGCACACAAATACCATCATTTTGGCGTGTTTAAAATCAGCTTTCGCTTCGTCTTTTTTTGGTAGTTTATTTTATTTTTTATTTTTAGTTTTATTTTTTTATTTTAGAAAATGCCTCTTGACCAAAATCTTAATCTAGTTTCTGAAGATAAGAGACGGATTTCAAACAAGAAGAAATATCCCCTGTTTCTTCGTACTTTTTCACTGCTCTTTCTAAAGACTCGTCGAGCTTTATGTATTTGGCTCTCCTCCTCTTCCCTTCCATGTTGAGCTCCATTCGCATGAACATGCAGTTGGTGTTCTCTGCTTCTTTTTTTAAGCACTCTACAACATCTCTCACCTTGGGATTAGGGGTGTGTAGAATGTTGTTTATTTTGTGGTGCCACCCCTCAACAGCATTAGTTGTTCGGTGTCTTCGTCGATGGCAGGACCACAACTCAACCGGGACATCAGCATTTTCGAGCCACTGGTCTACGAAGTAGTCAAAAAACTCTGTGTGTGAGTTTTTCGTTGTCCGGTGCTTGTGAGTGTATCTCGGCAAATCCCTCTTCGGCGTCTTCTGGTTTCAAAAAACTTAGGGCTGCACACATCCTGATTGACTGCCGGATTTCTTCGTTTTCACGGTATTCTCTCATTAACCCAATTTCTTGGACCCTCCTCCACAAACATTTTTTCATGTGGAAGAAACAACCGTTGATCTCTGTCTCCGGGAAAACGTCTCGAAGCGCTGAGATTGCCGCAGCTTCAAAATCTACATTAATCTTTTGAGGCTTCCATTCGGGAATCTCATCAAGAATGAGGCTAAACATCCGGACATACGATTCTTTTTTCTTATTTGGCAGCAGAGCAAATGTTACCGGATGCACATTGGTTTCTTCTTCTGTGCTGTCAAAGTCGGCATGTATTGTGTAGATTTGAGCAAACTGTTTGCTACAACTCTTGAATGTACCATCCATAAAAAATATTTTTGAGGTTTTCATGCTTTCTCGGCCTTTTTCACCGCTGAAAAGTAATATTCTTTGAGCATATGAATCGTCATTCAAAAGAAAATTGCTGCCATCACTCATCCTTAAACAACCCTCATCAAGGACGATTTCATCACGCGATTGTGGCTCCCTCTGGTTTCCTCGAGCGACACTTCTGTTTCTTTGCAGTACTCTTCTAACAGTGGAAGTTGATGGCATTTCTGTGACGAAATCATACCCTCTGTTATGAAGATCGCTAAGTTCTTCGGAGTATATCTGAGATATAGAAATCGAATCCTCTCGTGCCCGCTTCTTTGCCTATAAACAAAGAGAAAACTGACTGTTGCAAGGACATTTTATAAACAATTTTATATGACTTGTGTTTAGGAAGAGATTTCCATCCCTAAGCGCACTTTTCTAACAAGCTTCTCTGGAAATGTATGTTTAAGCCCATTTTCTTTTTAGGCGAGGAACGTTAGATTCGTAACATGTGAATAGGGGAAAAAATTCGTCGGAGGATCGGACCAAGCTGTAGTTCATTAAATATTGATTTTACAGAAATAATTGTTCTTTTTAAAAATGTAGAGCGGAACATTTTACACAAAAACGTCTATAAGCATATTTCGATCAAATCATAAATAAATGAGCTGCGCAAGAAACAATAGTGCTGTATATACTGCCTATGTGGAGAGAGACGAGGCAGCCGGTGGCACCGTTTTAACACGCGCGCGCTATAAACAAATGCCTATATCTTTTGATCTAATATGGATAATTAAAAAAAAATCAAAATCTCATTGATTAATAATACCTTAAGGAATAACTTTTGGTTAATTTAAATGAATTTGCTACATTCAGAAATAACATATTATAGTATAATGTTGTCAGATCGAAGTATTTTCGAATTTGTTTACATCGAAACTAACCTTGCAGATTTGCTTGTTTACTTCTAACAGTACTTCATCTGGCGGCCCACACTGATGGTCTGCAACTTCAAGTACGTCTCCGACACAACTCCCTCCGCGTTTTCCCTATGCTTGCGATAACCGTAGCCAAGGTAATGCGCCGATGGCTTTCCCTTATTAGTTAGTACCACTTCCATATTCACAATGAGCTTCAGATAATATGAACTACAGCTAATATATACCGGGAGCGGCTACCTGGCGTAAGGGTTGTTTTCGTGGAAATATCTTGCATTTACCGTAATGTAAAATACTAGACGTTGTACCATAATGTCGCCTGTCAAGTATTTATGGCCTCGTGTTTAACCCTCATCAAGTGTCACGGCAACGCCTTGTACCGTAATGTCGCATGTACCCTTTTGTCGCTGTACCCATTCGTCGTGCTACGGTCGGTTCTGTCTTGTCGTTTGTACATTTTGTTGTTATAGGTCTACCATTGTTAACAAGGATGTTTGGCTGTGTAAAACGCGTCTGTTGGGCGACTGAGTAAGCCTAATCGAAAGAACAAAACACTTGTAGCGCTGTGAAAAATTCGACATTAAAAATTATTACTATAAATTACACTGATCGAATTATCGCTCGGCACTTGGTAGCACATTTTGTAAACAAACACTTGGTATACTTATACAGATACTTTTTATTTTTCTGACAAGTGCTTCACCAGTTACAGAAGAGGTTTCAGCGGTTCGATTTGAGCTGAGAGATTTGAAATGTATGTTAGGCGGGGGAGGGGCTAGAAGTCGTTTATGACAAAGAGAGTCCCGGGTAAACGGTTTAACAAAGGCACGCGTTCTACTGGTTGTAACAAAACAAAGTACCGTTATTTAAGCTATTGTGTGAAGACAATTTACAAGCCAAAATACGAGTCACTTAAACTAATGTAAATGTATACAAAAGGGGTGTAGTACAGTCACTATGTGATTATAACTAACATACAGTAAGCTTTTGTCTCTAATTTACATACATATATTATAATATTATGTATTATTAAATTGTATTATAATATAAATCTTAAATCCTAATCTTACCCTTCATCAATGTAACTATATCCTGTAGCCTCAGGTTGTTGGTGCCAAATTATGTTAAATTAATTATTTTCTAACTATGTGAATTAAAAAATTTGAACACTCTTATTCTGTCTTGTCTTAATTTCAATAAAATTTTATTATTCTTTTCTCTTTAACATATATTGAGATTCACTAACATACAATGCACTTCTCTTCAGTTAGTAGCTCCTTTAGGTTCGATAACATGAAAACACTTTCTCAGGGTTAATAAAAAATTAATTAAAGTCTATGTACAGTTAAAGTCATACGTATGAAATAAAATATAATAATTATAAATCTGTTTTAGTAATGTGATGTTGTATATGTGTGTTGAGTTAGGGGTTCTTTGGATTGTAACAAAAGAAACAACCTTAATAGGAACAACTAATAAAAAAAATACAATGAACAAATAAAATTAATAATCATAATGTTTATAGTGTTTTTATTACTTAATTTCACTGTTCTTGTGCTTTGAATTGAATAATGTTTGATCAAAGGTATATTTTAACATGATGGAACAATCTCACCAAATTTGTAGTTTAGTCTACAGATTATTTCTTGATATTTATCTTCTGGCCTTCAGTTTTCCGTGTATTAAACCATTATGCTCCTCATTATTTTTTAAGTTTTTCTTCATTAATTCATTGTGTAACATTAATTTTTTTGTATAAAATGTCCAGCTTCAAATTAATGTGTTCTGACCTATTTCAAATATATTTTAACAATACCCTTTCTTTTAAAAAACTCCCGATTCAGTTAGTAATGCTCTTGACTATAACATGTTTATGGGTCACAGGTTTGTTTTTATATTTTTTAATTAACATGATTCAGTTGAATCTTGTTTTCTATTAGTCACTGATGTATATAATTAGTTTCTAGTGCACTATTCCACTATTTTTAATTATTGTACACTTTGTTTGATCTTACTATATTATCTATATAGTTGTTTCATATAAATTATATGTTTTATTCATTGCTTATTTATAACCAGGTCTATTTCCTATTCACTTTCACTATACACTGTTTATTAACGTCAATCACCGTTATTTTCACTTTCTTACGTTATTAAACTACCTAACGTTTGTGATTATTGTTTAATATTATTTTAATTGTAATATTTAAATCACTTTCAGTTCGTAGTGCGATTACACAAAACAACTGCTTGAGGTTCGTAGACCCCTCTGTAGTTTAATAAGCTTATACTATGACAAATGTGTTTTTATTTACTTCCTAACCTTTTAACATTTATATACTACATTTCTATTTATTACAACTATTTACATATTTATTATTCTTCGATCTTCCCTCCTGGTTGTAATGGTCATCGACAAGTCATTGTCTTGTCATTGTCATTAATTTATTTAATTAATAAGTTTTCATTTCCTATTTCCTTTGTATTTACTTATTATAATATTTCATTTTTGTTTTTTTATTACATTTTACTCCTTGACATTATTATTTATTTTTAAATAGTTACATTTTGTTTTAATTTCTTTGTCTGTTAACTTGATTCTATACTTCTTTGTATTTCATTTATAAGAAAGATTGCGTTTAGGCATAATTCACAACGAATTTTGATGATTACATTATATTTACTCTAGGGCATAATCTTGTTATGTTACAATATACATATACATCCGGCACTACAGTCCAGGATGGACCTTGGCCTCCCTAATGATCTGCCTCCAGATAGTCCTATCATGTGTTTTGGTCTTCCACAAGCCGACACCCATCCTAGTCAGGTCTTCTTCTACATCGTCTTGCCATCGTTTTCTTGGCCCCGTCTTCTGCGCCCATTTATGTGACCATTTATTATCCTTTTGGAGAGTTTTTGTTTGTCCATTCTTTCTACACGTCCTATCCAGCTGATTCGTATGGACTTTACTAATCGGACGATATCTCCCTGGTTTTTGTATGGAGTCTATTTCTTGATTAGATCTAATCATCCATTCTCCATTACAACATACTGGTCCGATGATTCTTCTTATAATTTTCCTGTCTCTAATTTACAGTAACCAATTCACAAGAACGACAATAAAAAAAATCCTAGTACAGGATGTGATGCAGAAGCTTATACATTTTGTATAATATATAAAATATGTATAATATTTAACTAGTATACATAAAACAGATTTAATCGATTGACTGAATTGCTGTTGAGACTGTCCTCTTAAAAAAAAATTCACAGGCATTGCACAAATGCAATGCACAGAGAAGGGCATTGAAAATGCTTCAATAAATCTAAAAAATATATGTATTTATGTTCGTTCACAAATCAATGAATTCATTCTTCATTTACCAATGTACAGATTATAAGCTAAATGTAGTCGCATTCATAAGCGATGTTTTATATGTGTTCTACGTTATTGACAACAAAGAAGTAGTTTCTATGGAAACTCACCGGTTCCCATTTTCGATCACGCACCAGCGATCGGCCGCAAATGTGCGACACGTCCTTATAAACATTTTCAATGTTAATAAAACATTGTATAAATATTTGAGCTTAGAGGGATTTGTGTCTGAATTACACTAATGTAAATATATACGAGTAAAATTACACTCGTAATTACTAATGTAAATTACACTCATAAAATAGCATATACTTATTATTATAAGAAATACAATATTTTATTAACCCGCAACATCATAGGCTTTCCGTACAAACATTAACCTAATGACTGTCAATTTAAAAAAATTTAAATTACAAAATAAGTTAATGTATAGTTTAAAAGAAGAATTAAGTTTCAGCCCCAAGCTATACTTGAAAGAGGTCATGTTCCTGTAATTATTTTGTAAGTCATGCTCCTATAAGAACCTAATAACGGTAAAACAGTTTCATACAAATCTGTAAATTAAAAAAAAAACACTGAAGTTAATTTTATACACATCTTTAAATATTCTTGTCGCATTTTATGAAAAATGGACTAATCCAGGCTTGTAGAACGATGATTTAAGTGGTGATTCACATATAACAGTTCTATTATCGAATCCCGTCGGCTTCATGTCAGATTCACTACTACTTTCTCTTGTAAATTAGGAAAATCAAACCATTACCAAGACAGCAGAGGTGATTCTGACTAACATTTCGATATTTATAATAGCTGAACATATATATTTACCTTAAGTGTGATGCAGGCATATCGAAAAATAAACGAAGCTTCCAGATTATAGGTGTTTCCAGAATGTCATAAGCATAAACCAAAACGATTACTTTTGAATTGTTAAAATTAACTTGTGTATCCAGGTTTCCTTCCTTGCAACTTTTTTATATTTTTATATTTTATACACAAAGAGTTTCGAGACTTATAGTCCCATCATCAGGTGACAAAATATGTTCACTCACATGGAGTACGTCAATTAATAAAGGTCACACACATCCTGTTATTTAAACGACTCCCAACCCGCTTTATTTCACGATGCGGATCGATATGGATCTCGCGAATTACTAACGATTCCACATTATACTGTGCCCGCACTTACCTATCATATTGTTATAGCACGCGTATGGCTGTATCATATAGCTCGTTGGATTTGAAAGAAAGTTATTCATTCAGAACCTGATCACCCTGAGTTTTTGAGACTCTGTAAATTTCAAACTCTTCCAATGCCTCCATGAGTTTGCTCTTTTTGCAGATATGCAGTGGTTTGAAACTGTTTTGAAAACTGGCATGATTGTGGTATTGATTGATGACATGTAAGGCAAAGTTCGATTTAATGTTCCTAATGTCACCCTTAGACAGATGTTCCTTGAACCTATCCAAGAATTTTCTGCCTGTCTGTCCAGTATAAAAACTATTACAGTCTTTGCACTCTATTTTATACACTCCCCGAACGGCTTTCTACTGGTCTACTGGAGCTCGGTCTCAAAGATTTTAAAATGCAGTTATTTGCTGTAAAAGAAACTGTGTAGTCATACTTTTTGAAAAAGTTATTTGTACCACTCGGTAAAATATTAATATATTGTGTTGATGTGTATTTCGGATCCCTATTGCGTTTTTCATTCTTCTTTATATGTAAGTTCTTTCTTTGTTTCGTTACCGATCTATATCGTGCTACTGTAACCGTTGGTCATCGCGATGTACTTTGTAATGTGAAGCTCCCCAATGTAGCTTCTGCTTCCAACGGAATTTTTAATTGTCTGTTGACAAAGTAGTTAAAAGATGCCATTTTCTGTGCGAATGGATGAAATGAGGATGCATGAATAGTAATGTCCATAGTGATTGGCTTTCTGTAGATTTTAAACTTAAGACAGTTATTTCTTTTTTGTATATTTAAATTATGAAAATTTAAGCTATTTTTATTTACTTACTCTAATGTAAACTTTATTTTTGGATGTATACTATTCACGTATTCATTCAAACTTTCTATTTGTCTATATGTGCCCCATTAATAACAAGGAATGTATCATCCACATAACGCGTACATGAAATGATATTTTTATGGTACAGTTAAAATCACTTTATGTTGTAAGCTACATAAAGCAGCTACAGCTACATAGTTGTAAACCACTAGGACAGATTAATAAAGCTAATGTAAGCTACTTTAAGCATATAGTTTGGCCATTTAGACACAGGTGGAGGAGAGCGAAAAATGTTGAAGTACACACGAAAAATCAACTCCACCCGGTTGGTAAGAAGTTTATAAATGGATTACCAAAGAGATGAGGGTTAAGATTTAAAGCATCGAGACATCTATGTCCAAAGCAATACAGTTAACTCACAATAAGGAGTTTTGAAAAAATAAAACTACAATAAAACTTAATAATAGACGGAGGGAGGGGGGTGAAAGGTCAGCGGAAGAGGACTAGACTACGCAAAAGAAAAAAATAAAGTTGCGATAAAATTTGTTAAAAGACAAGATTTTTTTAAAAGATAAAACTTATAAGGACGTGTTTGAATTATTAATCGCGTTCGGACTTAACGAGGGAGAAAACATTTTTAGATATCAGTTGACATTTGTAGGACAATAATGTCGTCTACTAGTATTTCGTTTTGCCCAAAGTAGGTCAATTGACAGAATTTTTACTAACAAGTGTTTTAAATAAAGAGTTTCGTAATATTAGCACGTAATGCTAACACATCATTACCGTACTAATATTAAGGCTAAATATTTTATTTATTTATTATCAAAATACCCTTATACCATATTGGTGTCGGGTTACATCAATATATGATAAGTACATCAACTACACTTTATATACAAATTTTTTCCATCTTACTCTATCCATTGACAATGTCTTCGCTTCCCTCCAGCCCAAGCCTTTTTCTCTCAAAATGTTTCCCATCATTCCATCCCAAGTCAGTCGCGGTCTTCCTCTCTTCTTTCTCCCCCCTGATTTTGCCTCCCAAACCTGTTTTACCATTCTATCACTATCCATTCTCTGCATGTGTCCCCACCAGCATAGTTGTCTCTGTTCAATAAAATCCAGAATCGATATCACTTCCAGATCCTCTCTTATTTGTGTATTCCTAATTCTGTTCTTCCTTGTTACTCCCACTCCTCTCCTAAGATATTTCATTTCTGCCGCCTGGATTTTACTTTTTTGGCTTTTGGATAGCACCCACGTCTCACAGCCGTATGTTAAAACCGGTCTATATACTGTTTTATACACACTCATTTTCGTTTTTCTTGATATCTCCTTCTTACTTATAAATCTACTGTTTAATGCATAGTATACTTTTATTGCCTTTTCAATTCTTTCATTTAATGCGGCTTCTTGTTTCCCATTACTGTCTATTATAACCCCTAGATATTTGAATTGTTTGACTTGTTCTATCTTCACTCCTCCAATCTCTATATTTATTATTTTCTTCCCCATTACCATTACCTTTGTAAGGCTGAAACCCCTACTTCATTTTGAGTAGTTAAAACAAAAAGAATATTTCCTTTTGTAAAGAGGGGTTACAAGTTAATTAAAACTAGGCTAAGGCCTAGAGAAGCTAAAAATTGCGCTGGATCCAGTGAGACGGGACTTGCAATGAAAACTCAAGAATTAAATAATTAACAATCCCATTTTATTATTCTATCTCATAATAAAAATATAATGAACAAATAAATACAACAGTCAACTTTAATTCCCCTTTAAAATAGATAAATAAAGAAGTATACCCTCTCAACAAGGCCACCTGAAAAATATTAACTGAATCCAAGAAAATACTTGCTATGTCACCATCAATGAATTGAAAATTTAAAATAATCATTAACCTCAAAATAAAACTCCCATTAAACTATTTATTAAAATATAAAATTTATATCATGTGTTCCTTTTAAAATGCAGTATATAAATTAATGAAGATAAATGATTTCATTCCCAGTTACTATTAATAATTAAAATAATTACTCAACCAATTAAATGAACTTTAAAGGTGACACTTCCTATACTTGTTAAATAAAATAATTAATTTCCTTAAAGAAATGATCAGCCACGATTATTGAGATAGAATACCTCCCTTAAAAAGAAAATGAAAAGGATATATCCACATGACTACATGTGTTAACTTTCTGTTGTAAAAAAAACCCTGAATAATAAATCCCTATATCCCACCAAAAGTACAGTAATGCATAATATTTATATATATATATATCCCCCAAAATGTACACAGAAATATACAGACATAACATGTTCCACAAGACAAATTACATTATACAATAGTATACAAAATTTACATAAAATACATAAAGGTCTCTTGCCACGCCCTTTTTTATATTACCCTTCTGGTGTATATAAATTCTAACTTTTCCGTTTATAATAATCCGAATTAGGATAAGAAATTTACATTTATAATAGTACCCACATGGTGTGGTTTAATTGCGCGTCATGTGTATAAGAGAATGTATCGCATACAAATGTACCCAGGACCTAATAAAAATTCACAGTAAGTGCCTAAGTGGCTAAGTGCTAAAATACTTAATTAGGGTGAGAAATAAAAATTGTTTAAAATAATTAACGCCCCCCAGTTATCAGAATTAGTATAAAGAATTTATATATACTTAAATAGGGCCAGTTAATGAAAAGGGAAAAATTGCACAATATTAGCACCTTATATAAAAAAAATACATTTGTGTGTCAGAGACGGACATGTTCCTTCAACTTATGACCAGTCTCAACAAATTTGTCTCAACAACCTTGTTTCGACAAACAAGTTGAAAAGTGTTTCGACATGCATAGCTTGGTTGAAACTAATTAAAAATCCGCCTACCTCCCCAGTAATCTTTTTATACAATGAAATAAACTGATATTTTAAATTAAGAGAAAATATATGTTTTTATGCATAGTAAATTAAACTTGAAAAAATTACTAATAACAAAACTGACTTTAAATCTGTAGCGATAGCCCTATAAAGAAATGAGTGGAAATCTATGTTGGATGCTGTCTTGTAACCATGTCAGTCTCTGAACTGACAATTTACTATACATATATTGAAATTTTACAATTAATTCTTAGTGTTCACACTAAACTGTCCCATCAATTGGGGATCCAAATGAATGTTTAACTTGAAAGGTAAAAACTGATGATTATGTATAACTGGTGCCATGTTGATTCTACGTGTTAATTATAAATGGTTGTTTTTCACCTGCTTATGTGGCCAGAAGGATGATCTCTTATTTGTAACGTGGCGATCTTATGATTGGCATGTTGTTGTGGTTGTTGTGGTCTTATTCTCTTCGGTGTCGAGTGTGGAGCTTTTAAGATGTCATTCTTTCAGTCATGTAGCAGGACTTGTCTCTGTTCGGCGAACCCTGATCACATATTATATTTTTAGTGAGAGACCACACACAAATGCCCCCACTGTTTGGACACCCTCCAAAATCATATATAAAAACAACACCTAGTTATGTGCAACATAATAAAACTTGGTAACATTATTTTGGCCAACATGCCTTACTTGAAAAAAAACTCTCTAACAATGATTCTTTATAACCCTTTATAACCTGAACCTCACTGAATGTGAGTTGCTTTTGCAATATAATAATTTATCTTGGCTCTGTAACATCTTATGAACTTATTACTTTGAGTGAAATTGAGGTTACCACGTGGTGCAGAATTTATTTAAAACACATAGTTTTTTTACTCCATAAAATCTGAGAATACTATTACTTTGAATGAGACATGATTTACGTTTAAAACGTGCCTGAGTAAGTTCCCATATATATATATATGTATAAAGTTTTACAGATATTGTAGCAAAACCTTATACCACTTAATAACGACACATTGTGTAATAGGTTAAGTGCTCAACAGAATCTCGTTACATCAGTGTTAATGAAAGTTCAAACTTAATTATTTTGTGGTTATTGTACTTTAGGTATTAAGGCCGAGATTCTGACACTCCAATAATCAAGTTTTATTGGTTTATAAAAACTTTACTACAATTACGTATCTCGGAACGCATGCTTCGACAAGTGGGGGCTTACTCAAGCTTATTAAAAAACGTTTTCTCCCGTGAAATTTAGTATATAATTAATATAATGAAATCAAGACTCACCGCAGTCGTTTAAGAAACTATCTCACCATAGTAGTTAGAAGATGTTGGAAATTAATACCTCTCCACCGAAGAGAAAAGCGTCCGTCAACCCTGAAGTATTTTGTTAGACGAACATTACGATGGAGTCTGCCACCGTGTTGGTTTACCTACCAAACTTCTCGGCAGAAAGCGGCACTAGGAACGTTCATGCTGTTGAAAGACGGGGGTGTCGACCTCCGACCGCCGTTGTCTAAACTATTAGTTTTTCCTATCCACGGGTAGAGCGCAGCACTAATTACTGCCTTAATTTTTGTACTGTCCTTAACTTTCGTACTGCCAATAAAATGACTGAACTAGCGCTGAATCTTTTGACTCAGCACACCCTCACCCCAAAAGGGCAACATAGTTTCCCCAACGTTAAAGGCAAGGAGGGTACCCTGCAGTGTACCTCTCCCCAAAAGATACCAGTGGACGTCGTGGTTGGGTTGGCTCAGCTGAGCTTGCTCTCAGGAGAACAGAAATCAAAAAGGGAAAATGAAAGAGACGAAAGAAGATATGTATTATGTAAGTGTGCGAGTGCTGCATGCTGACCTGATCAGAGTCCACATACAGCCCGAGAGAGAGAGACAGCTAAAGACAAAAGGAAAGATTCCTACCTAGCTATTCTGACCTCCTGAGGCTTGCCCACCAACTGAGGCCCAACTTGATACCTACTCAGGACAACAACAAACCCCCCCCCTTCTTACTGGATTGGAAAACTCAACGCCAATGCAACCATCCTCATGCGACCCTCTCCGCCAGACCAACCCCACAGGACCGCCCCAATACGTCACACTCTCTGGTGACCACCACCTACTCCTCCTGCTGCCACTCACACACGCGTCCGAAGACCAAAACAAGGTAACTAATACCTTGGTATGTGAGCGCCCATAACTTTATTGTCCACATATGGACTGACCAGCCATATGCTAAAACAAGGCATCACATATCCTTGACATATCTAACTGGTTGTTAAAAAAAACATCCCTATACTAGGGCGGACGGCCCCTATTAGCCGGACAGAGAAAACCGCATCGAGGGCACGCGAACATCAATCCCTTCACTTGGTCTTCATTACTGCAGAACTAACGAGGGGGGTTTTACTTCAGTACGACCACGTCGAACAACCTACACTTAATCAAAAATAACTACCACGGAAAGCAACTAGGGTATGCGGCATGGCCAGGACTCTACAAAAAATCAACGACAAACTACAACAAAGAAAATGAAAACGACACTAAACTCACTACCCACGTAGTCACCACTCTTCCAACTAACTTCTCTCTAACTCCTCTCGGATGTTTTTTTTTTTTCCTTTTCTAATTTTTTTTTGCTTTTTCCTTTCTAATTTTTATTTGTTTTTTGGTTTTTTACTTTGTTTTCTGAGGGGAGGGGTAGGAAAATTGGGAAGATGAAAAGGGCAAGGATCATTGAAAGTTCAACAGCTAGGACTAAGGTAAAGGACATGGTTCCCTCCGGTAATAAGGATAGGTGGAGAAAACCAAGGCTCGCGGAGGCAGGGGCGCAACCCTGAAGTAGATGGACACCACTGGGATTGTGGGGAACATCTACCCGCTACCCATCAACCGCTTTGTCTCACCCTTTTATGACGAACTTTAGGAACCCGTTCCTTGTGGACATCACTCTCTGAGAAACTATCTTGTGTAGAGCAATACTGATTTATTTCATCTAAATTATAATCAAGGTAACTTACCTTTCTACGTTTACCCCGATTTGGATTATCCTCAACCTCTAACTCCTCTGCTTCTATCTTCTTTTCTTCTACAATTGCTTCTGGTTCTATTTCTTCCACCTCTTCCTTTTCTTCCTCTACATAATCCAAATCATCATCACGACACTGCACATCTTCATCTTCTAGTTGCTCCCCTGGTCCGCCTGAAACTACTTTCCATTCCTCGGAACCCTCAACAATACTTACAGAAAGCATCTGCACATCTTCACACACTACATCATTCTCACTCACAAACTCTACAACGCTGCCACCCAGTTTCTCCCCAACTTCTACCTCATCTACTTCTACCACACTTGCAGACTGGACATCCCCTAGTCCATCCGCGACCTCAGAAACACTTGCAGCCTCCCTAACACTTACACTTATACTCCCCTGCGTAGCATGTGCAGACCACTCTTCTGCCTCCTCCTTCGATTCCTCTTCTTCACCACTCTCAGCAACTACAACTTCCTCAACAGTACTCAACCTGGAATCCAGCTGTCCAGGTCCATGTGCAATGTCTAAATTAATTTCTCCTGACGATGGTAAAGCTCCACCATCAAGTGACTTCTCATCTTCCAGCGTAGGCGATGATGATGTTATCGGCTCTGGATCCACCTTGGACAGAAATGGATTTACCGGAACAATTACTGCGACCTTTGGTCGGACCGTATTTGAAGCAACACAACACCGGGCCATCTCCGCGAAACAATTTGGACGATTCCCAAACCTTAAACGGGAACTGTCTTGGGAATTCAGTCCTCCTATAATTATATCTAGGACTTCGGTGTCGGTCAACCCTAATCTTAATACCCGGGCAGCTTTTCGTATGTCCTGCACGTAGTCCCCCAACGGCTCTCCGTCGGCCTGATAACGATAGAACCAATCCAGCCTAAGCTGGGAACGTCGTGGAGGATACATGAAGTAATCCAACACTTCCGCATGAAAAGTGTCGACCGTGCCGCCCCGACGCCAAGTGTTGGTGACCTTCTGTGCCAACGTACCCTGGCAATACGGGTATATAAGGCACAAGACCTCCCCATCGGATATACCCGGATAGGCTGCCAACTGCAGGACAAGGTCCAAGAAAACCAGCAGCTGGTCCTCCTTAAATCCATCTACCACCGAAAATTTCTGGAGAACTGGGGTGAGAGGGTGGGGCAATTTCTGTTCCTCCCGGTGGTCGGGGGACGACAATTTCTGAAAGCATAGCGCCGCCAGAATTACACAATTCGCAAAACACTATCAACAAAACACAACACCCTACAAATACCTAACACCTACAAACATATTGACAATAATAAGATTGGAATAAGAAAAACTCACGTACTGTTCTTCCAAAGAGTAGACTGCGGGTCCACCTAACGATGCGAGAACTAGCCCACTACCTGAACAGCTCACACTCGATTACACCAGACAAAAGGAACGCGACACACACACAACACACACAACTCGAAAACAAAAATACCGACCACGAAAATTTATTTCAACCATTTCTTAGGTTACCTCCGGCTACCATTTATCGGAAGAAACCGACTGCCGATCGGGCCATACCGCATAATCACAAAAACGGCAACACCTCCCCGAACATGGGCAAGGTAACTCAAACTAACCAAGTACCGACTGCGATAAGTCTTGCCCAGGGATTTCCCCTTCTAAAATTTCCCACCACGTGGCACTATTCACTATGCAAGGCGGGCAAGTACATGTACATATATTTCAAACCTTAAAACTAACAAGAAATATTTTCAACTTGGGATATAGGGCCTTTAAAATTTTTCTAAGTTCTATTTGAACTTAACATTGTGAAAGTTCCAAAATATTTCCTAAGTTTGCAAGCCCCGTCACACCCACAGGACCCTCGTCGTAAGCGCGCTCTGCTACCAAATGAAACCCCTACTTCATTTTGAGTAGTTAAAACAAAAAGAATATTTCCTTTTGTAAAGAGGGGTTACAAGTTAATTAAAACTAGGCTAAGGCCTAGAGAAGCTAAAAATTGCGCTGGATCCAGTGAGACGGGACTTGCAATGAAAACTCAAGAATTAAATAATTAACAATCCCATTTTATTATTCTATCTCATAATAAAAATATAATGAACAAATAAATACAACAGTCAACTTTAATTCCCCTTTAAAATAGATAAATAAAGAAGTATACCCTCTCAACAAGGCCACCTGAAAAATATTAACTGAATCCAAGAAAATACTTGCTATGTCACCATCAATGAATTGAAAATTTAAAATAATCATTAACCTCAAAATAAAACTCCCATTAAACTATTTATTAAAATATAAAATTTATATCATGTGTTCCTTTTAAAATGCAGTATATAAATTAATGAAGATAAATGATTTCATTCCCAGTTACTATTAATAATTAAAATAATTACTCAACCAATTAAATGAACTTTAAAGGTGACACTTCCTATACTTGTTAAATAAAATAATTAATTTCCTTAAAGAAATGATCAGCCACGATTATTGAGATAGAATACCTCCCTTAAAAAGAAAATGAAAAGGATATATCCACATGACTACATGTGTTAACTTTCTGTTGTAAAAAAACCCTGAATAATAAATCCCTATATCCCACCAAAAGTACAGTAATGCATAATATTTATATATATATATATATATCCCCCAAAATGTACACAGAAATATACAGACATAACATGTTCCACAAGACAAATTACATTATACAATAGTATACAAAATTTACATAAAATACATAAAGGTCTCTTGCCACGCCCTTTTTTATATTACCCTTCTGGTGTATATAAATTCTAACTTTTCCGTTTATAGTAATCCGAATTAGGATAAGAAATTTACATTTATAATAGTACCCACATGGTGTGGTTTAATTGCGCGTCATGTGTATAAGAGAATGTATCGCATACAAATGTACCCAGGACCTAATAAAAATTCACAGTAAGTGCCTAAGTGGCTAAGTGCTAAAATACTTAATTAGGGTGAGAAATAAAAATTGTTTAAAATAATTAACGCCCCCCAGTTATCAGAATTAGTATAAAGAATTTATATATACTTAAATAGGGCCAGTTAATGAAAAGGGAAAAATTGCACAATATTAGCACCTTATATAAAAAAAATACATTTGTGTGTCAGAGACGGACATGTTCCTTCAACTTATGACCAGTCTCAACAAATTTGTCTCAACAACCTTGCTTCGACAAACAAGTTGAAAAGTGTTTCGACATGCATAGCTTGGTTGAAACTAATTAAAAATCCGCCTACCTCCCCAGTAATCTTTTTATACAATGAAATAAACTGATATTTTAAATTAAGAGAAAATATATGTTTTTATGCATAGTAAAATAAACTTGAAAAAATTACTAATAACAAAACTGACTTTAAATCTGTAGCGATAGCCCTATAAAGAAATGAGTGGAAATCTATGTTGGATGCTGTCTTGTAACCATGTCAGTCTCTGAACTGACAATTTACTATACATATATTGAAATTTTACAATTAATTCTTAGTGTTCACACTAAACTGTCCCATCAATTGGGGATCCAAATGAATGTTTAACTTGAAAGGTAAAAACTGATGATTATGTATAACTGGTGCCATGTTGATTCTACGTGTTAATTATAAATGGTTGTTTTTCACCTGCTTATGTGGCCAGAAGGATGATCTCTTATTTGTAACGTGGCGATCTTATGATTGGCATGTTGTTGTGGTTGTTGTGGTCTTATTCTCTTCGGTGTCGAGTGTGGAGCTTTTAAGATGTCATTCTTTCAGTCATGTAGCAGGACTTGTCTCTGTTCGGCGAACCCTGATCACATATTATATTTTTAGTGAGAGACCACACACAAATGCCCCCACTGTTTGGACACCCTCCAAAATCATATATAAAAACAACACCTAGTTATGTGCTACATAATAAAACTTGGTAACATTATTTTGGCCAACATGCCTTACTTAAAAAAAACTCTCTAACAATGATTCTTTATAACCCTTTATAACCTGAACCTCACTGAATGTGAGTTGCTTTTGCAATATAATAATTTATCTTGGCTCTGTAACATCTTATGAACTTATTACTTTGAGTGAAATTGAGGTTACCACGTGGTGCAGAATTTATTTAAAACACATAGTTTTTTTTACTCCATAAAATCTGAGAATACTATTACTTTGAATGAGACATGATTTACGTTTAAAACGTGCCTGAGTAAGTTCCCATATATATATATATATATATATATATATATGTATAAAGTTTTACAGATATTGTAGCAAAACCTTATACCACTTAATAACGACACATTGTGTAATAGGTTAAGTGCTCAACAGAATCTCGTTACATCAGTGTTAATGAAAGTTCAAACTTAATTATTTTGTGGTTATTGTACTTTAGGTATTAAGGCCGAGATTCTGACACTCCAATAATCAAGTTTTATTGGTTTATAAAAACTTTACTACAATTACGTATCTCGGAACGCATGCTTCGACAAGTGGGGGCTTACTCAAGCTTATTAAAAAACGTTTTCTCCCGTGAAATTTAGTATATAATTAATATAATGAAATCAAGACTCACCGCAGTCGTTTAAGAAACTATCTCACCATAGTAGTTAGAAGATGTTGGAAATTAATACCTCTCCACCGAAGAGAAAAGCGTCCGTCAACCCTGAAGTATTTTGTTAGACGAACATTACGATGGAGTCTGCCACCGTGTTGGTTTACCTACCAAACTTCTCGGCAGAAAGCGGCACTAGGAACGTTCATGCTGTTGAAAGACGGCGGTGTCGACCTCCGACCGCCGTTGTCTAAACTATTAGTTTTTCCTATCCACGGGTAGAGCGCAGCACTAATTACTGCCTTAATTTTTGTACTGTCCTTAACTTTCGTACTGCCAATAAAATGACTGAACTAGCGCTGAATCTTTTGACTCAGCACAAGGCTAAATATTACAAGTTATTATAACAAGTTATATGCCATTATATTCATAAAATCGGATAAAAGTAGGTAGAAAAATATGTTAAACATAATAATACTGTGTAGACAAGTGTGGAATTTATACGATATTATTAGATCATTATTAGAAACAGTAAAACCATCTGAAATTTTACATTGTGACAATTTTCCGGTTTTTTAGGTTGTGGTCCGAATTGTCTATATTTGCTTTCGTCCGTACCCATGATGGACACCTTCAGTCGCGTACGAACGCAAATCACAAACACCCGCGAACGTATACGAACAAAGACCGTTTAAATTCTAGTGGAAGTGCCTCAACAGGACAAAAGAGTCTGTTTGTATTCGTCCGAGAGTGTTTATGATCTGTGCCCCCCCCCCCACTGCCACCACTGAAGATGTCCTTCATGGGTATGGACGGAACAACTGGAAGTGAATATCCTAAACCAGAGACTAACAGCTCGGAAAATAGTGACAATCAGAAATTTGTTTATCCTTTGATTAAACTCAGACTGAGTTGAACAGTCTCTGTAAGCAAGAAATCGTAATAATTCAATGTGTCCCCCAACTTAATAGTTCTCGTCCTCGTCATTTGCCATTATCGACCATCTTAATACGGGTCACAGAATTTCGTTCTGGTTTGGTTGTTCGTGCGTTCCTGTCTCCCGTTATTCTCGTGCACTTTGTCATAGACGAACTAAGACTGTTCTGTTCCATCGAATATTTTATTGCACAGTGTTTCTTAGTGTAAAGATCAGCTGACGTAAAACAACAAGGCTGAGGAGAACAGTAGAACAAGTGTATGTGTGTGTGTGTGTGTGTGTGTGTGTGTTTGTGTATGAGAGAGAGAGAGAGAGAGAGAGAGAGAGAGAGAGAGAGAGAGAGAGAGAGAGAGAGAGAGAGAGAGAGAGAGAGAGAGAGAGAGAGAGAGAGAGAGAGAGTGAGTGAGGATTATAGTATGTGAGTGAGAGAGTTTACTGTTATCGCGTTATCTCTACTCTCTTCTCTCTAGACACTTTTCGCTATACTTGTAAGTATGGGGTAATTGTTTGGTGGAGGTTTACCACAGTCCACCCCTCTAGAAAGGCTGTCAGGGAAGAAACAATCTAATTGATGACAATAGTTGATTCAAAATTTAATTAAAATACATTTGTATATTACAAATTAATTTATATTCGGGATACAATATCTATATACGTTTACTGAACATACCTTTAATTAGTGTAAAACATCTGTAAGTGAACAAACATGTTCCTGACTGTTTTGACAGCTGATATGTTGGCTGCGTACATTAGTACATATACAGACGATACGTGAAGACTGACAAACGTAATTAATGTAATCCGCAGCTCCGATACCCCTTACAGTTTCAAGGAAATCGTTGGGCCAATTTATTTATTTATTCCATTTAATATCGCTTGACACGAGAGTTTATCAGGAATAGACGACTTCATAATCCGTATGAATTTTTAATCTTTTGTACAGTAACATGTATAATCCTTTGTCGATACAGACTAGGTTTGATGAAACGCAAATTGTATGACTATGGCAAATGACACTTTCAACTGAAAGTCGCAATTTTATTTAATCCGGCTTCATTTTGTCGCCCAGATCACTGGCAATGGCTTTTAATTAATTAGACTTATTACGTTGTTTATGAGTGTACTATTTCTATTTTTTATTTTTCTGTTTTTATCTTCTTCTTCTTCTTCTTCTTCTTCTTCACTACATGGCTTAGGCTATAGCCAGTTCCGACTTCACAGAGTCTCTGACCATTTTTGCCATGGTCTTCCACGATCTCTCGTTCCCACTGGCCTATATTCAAACCCTTGTCTAGGAATACGCGTGTCTACCATGCGTTCCACATGCGACTTCCAATTCTGTCTGTATTCCTTTATTCTTCCCAGAATCGACTGTAACTTCAGGTCTTTTCTTATGTCGTCGTTTCGTAGACAACTATCAAACTGCGTCCCTTAACTGCTTTTAAAAATTTCATTTCCGAGGCATGTACTTTTTAAATATCTTTTTGCAGTAGAGTCCACGTTTCACATCCATATATTAAAGTCGGCACAGCCACGACCTTATAGAACTTTAGCTGTGTCTCCCTCTGCGATTTATTCTTTAAGAGTTGTCTTATTTTTCTATAGGTATAACTAAATTTATTTAACTTTCTCTCGATATTTTTGTTCTTCCTATATGAGAACCTTCTGTTCTTTCATCCTTTTTGTTTTATCATTTACTACGTAATTTTGGTATTGCTATGTAATTTTGGTATTACTATGTAATTTTGCCTGAATCTCGTGGGAAATCTACCTTGTTTTCTTTTACATTTTATTCATATTGGACAATACACTGTACGTGTATTATAGTTGAACGAGCAAAGTAAACTCTGAGATTTGACCCTATCCTTTGCCATTTGTCTGCCCATTTCGGGTATGTCTGACCTTAAATTTTGAACTCATCAACCGATTCTTGTAAAACTCGTCACGCGTGTCCAATATATTTACCTTACGGAACCCTATTGTTTTTGAGATAGATCATCACACAAAATAAGAGGGTAGCCGACAAAAATGTAAGGGGTTTAAAATTTTGAAAAAATCGCGGAAGTCTATGTAGTGGTATCAAAGCAAAGAAAATTTCAACCGAAATATAAATTTAGTGTTCGTTTTGAAAATTTCAATATTTTGAGACGCCCGGCTCAAAAACTGAGTGAGCAGTTTGATAAAATTGCAGAAATTCGTATGCCTTACCTGGCTGCGGATACCGCAACTAGCGGCTGGCGGCGCGTTGTACTAGGCATGCAGCCGCCACACTAAACACAAAAGCCGTGCGGTTTACTTAACTGATTGTTGAGCAGAAATATTTATTTTTATCAAAATAAAACCAATGTCAACTAAAATCCGAATGTAATGTTAACTTTTGAAAATTTTGAAACCCCAGAGCCGAAAAGTGGGGAAAAAGGTCGATAAAATTGCAATTTCCGTGTGTTACATCAAAGAGAATTTTAACCAAACTCTGAATAGGTACAGTGTACAGTTTTGGATATTTCAAAATCTTTGTCCCCAAGGTCCAAAAACGGGATAAAAAGTAAAAAAAAAAAATTGAAAATCCAGCCGGATGTCAGACTAAAAAGAATTTTAACACTAATCTGATCATTTTGAATTTTCACCGTTTGTTATGTGATTTCTCTACAACAGTGTTACTTTACTCAAAAAAAGGTACTAGGAATTTTCTTAATTTTTATGGCAATTGAAGAATTACCAAACGTTAAAATTTATTCAATAACAAATGTACTTCGTTCGAAATATGAGCGAGTTTTGCGGGTCAGAAAGCATACTAGTTTGTTACGATTTTTCTGAAAACCCCAAATATCTTTGTCCGTGGCAAAGCACCAAATTTTGTGTCTATGAACAACAACATGAACGGAAAGATAAGCGTTAGTGGTTATATATTTGAGAACAAAGTATTTGTGAACTATTAAAAAAACATACAAAACAATGAACAGTAAGCAAAACAAATAGCGATTCCTTAAAGTTAACGCTATTATCCTAACGTTTTCTGCCTCTAATCATTGCGTCACTTTGCTTCATTGATTTATAAGTATGAATTTATAATTTATAAGTATTAATTTATACATAGACAGATAAATTGAGTAAATTCTTACCTAACCACACGCTTTACTGCATAATATATTTTTGTATCAGCCATAAAATCGTTTACAATTGGTACACTTCCTCTTCAGTGCGCGGTTTATCGATATTATTGCGTACTCAAAACTTAAAACATTTAGCGCAGGTACGGTTACTGCGAAAGTACCGCTTTTACTAGAGATATACGCCCCGGTTAAATATTGTTTTGTTTAAAGTTGTTTGCCGTTGTAAAAACATCCAGTTTGGCTGAAACTGTAACAGCTGTTGTTCACATGTCATTTTCGTTTAGTCATGTTTAATAATTTATTTTTTCTTTATGTTTATTTTATAACTCATCATTTATTTTGCCGCTGTATTTTAACTGTATAACATTGCAGCCTCACATTTTGATAGTGAATACATAATAAACTTTTTGTAGGTTGGCATTTTTTACACTGGACAAAATTTCATTTACTGTTAGTACTAATTACATCACTGAATGTAGAGATTTATACAAGAAGAACGATCCAAAAGGGTCTGAGAATGAATGAATACTGGTGAAAGAGGAAAAGTGAAGAAAGTGAAGAAAGTTGTGTAATCGCAGCGCGTAGATGGTTGAAACGAAAAAGGAAGGAAGGATAAGAAGAAGAAGGAGAAGAAGAAGGAGAAGAGCAGAAACAACAACAATAATAACAACAACAAAATTTAACGGTAATTGTAATTAAGAAAGAGTGATATGACCTATACGGATTGTTTTGTAAATAATGAATAAAAATGGAAAATTATTTTTATTGGTTTTGAAAATACATTTAATTTTGTCTTTCTAAGTAAAGAAGTGCCATTGAAATGTAAACGCTGTCAATTAAATTACGGAATTTTTTTGTATAATTTTATTCTGTTGAAATGTTTTTAATTATCTTAAGTAATCGAGAAATATTTCGGGAGTCGGTGTGCTGACGGTACGGCAAAAAACTTACTTGTTATTCAGTTAGCTTAATTTTTATTGAAGTACTTCGAATATAATACAGTAAAAATAAGAAATGTTTCAAAGATTTTAAACTAAACGAGCTTAGTACTCTGCTTGTAAAGTTTCAGCTTGATTATCTAAAAAAACTTAAGATTTAATAAATTTTTAAAATTTTAAGAAAAATATTAAAACGATGTAGTGTATTACACTTTTCTCCTAAATATCGGTTAAGGTTTTGTTTTTATAAGCTAAACTTTTTAATTAATTATTTTGAGATGTAACAGAGAATTTTTGTATTTAATATAAAGACTGTCCGCGATGTTCAGCTACCTTTGGTAACGCTAGTAAATACTCACTATGAATAGTGTCTGTGAAGCGATTAGTGTTAGTAGGAGTTGAAATTCAGTGACACAATATTGTGGTAAAGATGAATGCTTAATTCGAGATGACATACATGTTTTCACCAATGCTCATAGCGGGATGGCAATTATACTAAGAATCTTTAAACGTGTGCAGGTAGATTTTTAAATGATATCTAATTATACTTGTTCAGACTAGTATAATAAGCTTACCTAGTTCGTTCAAATCTAATAAGCAAGTTCAGATACCTTCGTAATACGATAGATAATAAAGGGTGCATGAACACGACAATACATGACAAGGATACAAATAGGAATCAATGCATACTATGCTAACAGTAAGCAAGTTTACAAATCTTGGTACCTATAGTCAATGAACACTGGGACCACTCTCAAGAAATAAAGAGCAGAATTGAAAAGGCAAGAGCAGTGTACACTAGAATGAGCAGTTTATTCAAAAGTCACGATTTAACAATAAACACAAAGATGAGACTTTTACGCTGCTACTTATTCTTGCTCCTCTTCTACGGTGTAGAATCTTGGACTATGACTGAAGCCACAACTAAAGAATTTAGGTCTTTCGAAATGTGGCTTTACCGTAGAATACTGAGTATTCCATTGACAGCACATATAACTAATGTCGAAGTTCTTATAAAAATTAAGAAAGAAAAGGACGTTATTAACACAGTGAAGATAAGAAAGCTTCAGTATCTGGGGCATCTGATGAGAAATGTACAGAGATTTTACTTACTGCAGTCTATACTACAGGGAAAAGTACTTGGAAAGAGAGGAGTTGGGCGACCGAGAATCTCATGGCTGAGAAATTTAAAGACTTGGTTTGGCATGAATACAACTGACTTATTCCGTGCAGCAGTACAGAAAGTTAAAATAGTCTGTACGATATCCAACATCCGAAATGGATAGGAACTATCAGAAGAAAAGGAAGAATGCTAACAGTGGAGTATTGAGAAGCAAGGTGACTAGTCACAACACAGAAATTAAAATATACAGGACACTTATCAGACAGGATGTTGCTTATGGAGGTGAGACGAGGACGTTAGCAAAAAAGGAACAAGGAAACACTAAGGAGGTTTGGAAGAAAGATCGTAAGACTAGTTTATGACCCGGTTAAGGAAGATGATGAATGGAAAATAAGAAATAGGTGAGCTAGGTAAGGAGATAGATGAGCTATTTCAACGTGAGTACATAGTAAGTTTAGTAAAGTCGCAACGAATACAATAGCTAGGTCACCTAGAGAGGATCAGCGATGCCAAAGAAAATCCTGAGAGCGCAGGTGTATAAAAGCAGAAAGACGGGTCGACCTAGGATAAGATGGTTAGATGATGTGCTGGAAGATCTCAGAAGAATGGGTGTGAGCGGTTACGCTGAGATGGTAACGAATAGGAGATATTGGAGAAGATTGGTGTTAGAAGCCAGACAATATCTGGGCTAAAGTTGGGCTAAAGAAGAAAAAGAAGAATTACACTCGTAAACATGTTTTCGTTATGTTCACTATTCGGGCAATCAGAAAAAGGAGTACGTTAGTACATAAAATTCAAATAAATGGGTAGAATTTAAGTAAAGTTTAGGAACTTACGATAGACACACGTGAGTACCATGTGTATAGTCATTCTTGGCACCGAACGTTGAAAGGATGGTCAATAATGCAGACCAAAACCTCTAGACACGATCATATTACAAACTGATTACAATGACAATGACTGTTCGATTAGATAATAACAGGTACGACAAACCAACGAAGATTGCAATGGTTTCGTCATACACTTCAGCACCATCGTCATCATCATCATAATCATCTTCACATCATATCGTGATTCTTAGAATGAAAAAGAAACAACAGGATCTTAAAGCGCGTTTTCCACAAAACATTTTAAATTGTAGCTGGGGGTTGAGCGCAGCGATCAGCGTTACTAGTTTCTACGAAAGGGAGTCTCGGGTCAGAATTAATCTCAGAGTAGGCTTTGTTTTACGAGGAGCCAAACAACCCTAATAAGTGCTTAGTGTCATCAGATGGGGACGTTGAAAGTGGCCTATGAGTAGCATACTACAAGGTTGATGCGAATACTGTCTTCTACTTAACCTCGTTTTTGCCTGTTGAATAAGCAAATTGAAAAAACGTTATTCATTTATACAAAGGACCTAAAAACAATCAGTCGTTTTATTTTTTTCTTAGCATCTTATTCTGAGAATTTTTGTTGAATGTCATTTTACTAGTTCTAAGTTATCAGGTGAACCTGTGGATCAGAATTTATTTAAGATCAGATTTCTATAATTTTATTACAAAAATCCGGATTTGTTTACTTTTTTATTTTGTTAAAGAATAAAACATGCACAAGTAAATTAAACCCGGAGCCTCCCACAAGAATTGAACCCGGGACCACGAGCACATCAATCGCTGTGCTAGCCATGGATAAAAAGCCACTGCTAACAACATTACAGATAAAAAACGTTTGACGCATAATGATCTTAAACTCTTTCAGTAATCCACTTTTTAACATGATAATGTTTTTAGGCTCGGGGTCATTCCACAAAAATCGTTATCGAAAAATGTAACGCTTCCACACTTTCGATCCCCCACAGTCTAGAAATTTGATGTGTAAACGCATCAAGACAGAAATAATCGCTGCTGACATTGAGTTTAGCAAACGTTTTAGTGAGAATAAATTTGGTTTTACATGCTCTGTTTCTGATCGTCTGTGGTTTGGAAATTATTTACGTAATCCACCAAACGTAATCCACATTATACGTTTCAAAAGCCTAAAAAACATTATCATGCTTCGATGTTTCGGTTTCGTCGAAATTCTTTGAATGCTTAGGTGCATAATTTCACAACAAAAATTGAAATAATTTTATTATAATCTGTATTATATCTCTGCATCACACACGAAAATAAATATAACATCAGTATGAATTTTTGTTGTTGTAACATACAATGCACGATTCTCTTATACACAATGGATCTTGAGCCGGTCCAGTTTTGTAAAAAATACAAAAATGTATTTTTTAATAATTTTAACAGAAGGTTGTATTATGTTCGGTCATTTAGTCAGATAATTTTAAAATAATGATGTCCACTGCTTGGTAGTACATTCTTGAGGTTTATTTTGACAGTTTATTTATTTTTATAACGACAACCTTTATATAGACAGTTCAGACATAAGTAATACACATATAAGAAATGTATATTGATTATACATTACATAATTTTTATTAACTGATGAATAATACTACATGTGCAGTAGTTGTTGATCCGTTGATCTTTATGTTACACCCACAGACACATTAACACTAAAACACTTACTTGTTATTTTAGTATCATCCTGTGCAGACCTTTATCACGACATATATTTTGACAAACAGAAATAACAACTGTTGCACACCACTATAGAAAAAAATTTCTGATTAGCACTTTCCACATTCACAGCTCGTCGTAAGATCGGAAATGTTTTCGATCTAATGACGATTTGTGAACCTGTGAAACATCTTCGGAAAATTTTTTTCTATAGTGGTGTGCAACAGTGTTATTTCTGTTTGTGATTATAAACATCAACACAACTTTATTATTTAAATAAATTTTGACGTTACGTCAAGACAAATGTTTTTAAAGTGCCTAATTATTGACTGAATCACCATCCGGCCACGACTAAACTAAACACGTCAAGGTACCTACTTGTATGGCCCAATCTGGAGTATTGTTTACCATAACACCGTAAGTTGTCTACCCCTTAAACTTTCACTTGAACTTTAAAAGATCTAGTGAAATGGTGAAATAGTCTTCAACTATATTGGTTAAAGACTCGTTGGGCACTTCGTAAAACATATTGTACTACAAAGGTTTTAAAAACACAAAACCAGGTTTTAACAAAGCCACAAGGAAATCATAATCATTATCATTGTCATTGGCTCGACAGTCCTTTGTGGGGTATGGTTTTCTTCAAAATATTTTGCCATTCTTCTCTATCCATAGCCATATTCTTCCAGTTTCTAATTACAACAGTACTGATGTCCTGACTCACCCCGTCCTCCATCTCAGTTTTTGCCTTCCAAATTTCCTTTTCCTTCTGGCTTTCATTTAATATCTTCTTAATAACTCTGCTTTTACAAGCACGTGTAATGTGTCCAGCCCGTTCTAATCTTTTTAATTTAATAAAGGTGACCACACATAGAAGTCACAAGTCTCTCAGATATGAGACTTGTGAGTATTTTGGTCAACACAGGGAAATATTTTTTGTGATATTTATTGAAGACTCGTCGGCCATTTGGTAAAACGTATTACTTAAAAACATATAAATAAACACAAATGCTTGGTAGTTTTCACACTTTATTCTTAACCTCTGAAAGTTGTTCCAGCCCATTTAGCTATTCTCAAAGAGCTGCTAAGAACAACTAAATCCATAGAATTTGTGGGAAGCTGAACATGTGTTAAGGGTGTGTACATATGTGGTAAATAGGGTGGACGAGCTAATATAGAGATGGTCAAGTGACTAAAAACTAAATATAATAGGAATGCAAGATATAAAATCAACTAAACTAAATAACAGCTTTTAAGAGAGAAGATACTAAAATTTTGTTTGTTCGTTTGTTACATTTTTGTTGATTTTATTTACTTTATTTTTACATATTTTTACGTTTTTGCTACATTTTCTAAAACCGTTGAAATTGAAAAAGTATGGGTTTTCAGCATGTGGTTAAATCGTAGGTTAAATTTTTAGATATTTTAAATTTAAAGTTATAAATGCAGAATCTAAAACGATGTTTGTAATAAAAATACTTTGGACTATACAACTGTAGATACTGTAAATTACTAACCGTTACAGAATGTAATGCAAAAGTCGTTGACAAGTAGTCGTGTTTATCCGTAAGTTCGACTCATAATATAAAGATCTCTTTGCGTACAAAGAGAGACACGATTAAGTCAGCAGCGGTGGTAGTGGCGTACATTTCCATTTATAACAATCCGCTTCTCGTTTACAGGGATAAAGAAGCTGTAAAGTGGTGAATGGGAAGTGTGTCTGTGTCGCAAGGGGAGGGAGGGGGAGAGTCATACGGATATTCGCAGACAATAAATGTTGCACGACACGTGACCGAGATGTTTTTTAACGGAAAGAGTTGTACTCTTCACCACAAAACGCTCGGCTTGTTATTATATATTTTTTTAATTGTACGCTTACGTCATTTCAGTCGTTTCCTATTGACAGTGCTATCATAATAATTCAAACGTTCGGAAATAGTAGCCAGTTTTTATTTCCATGTTCCGTAAGGAAATGGAAGTATGGTGATCGCAAAAAAATCGTGTTCGAGATAAGGGCGGTTTCTGATTGTATACTTTCCTCAAAACATGAAAAAAGTAATTTTTCGAAAAGTGTCTGTGTTTAGAATTTTTTCTATGGCTGTGTTTAGAATTTTTCTATGGCTGACGATAACTGCCGCAAATCTAAACAAAATCAAATAATGTTTTACATATTTACCCGAGTTGTAGAGGAATCAAGGCCTACTGATTTTGGT